>CM067360.1:64501915-64631915 GCA_034401795.1 Chaetoderma sp. LZ-2023a
ATTCCTTCTGTTCCTTGGTGAACCAAGTTCTAAATCTTTTAGAGTGACACGCAACACGTTTAGCAGGCTCATAGTGTAGTGGAGACCTCTGAATGCAGTGCATATGTTGGTGCTTAATAAACCAAATCTCAATGCCCTCTGTGCATGGGTGTAATACGATAATACGAATGTGCTTGCCATTCTGCAGTGGCAGGCATCACGCCTATCTAGAACTGCATTTGCTCAGCTATCACAGTTATACAACATCAGTGAGACATACGTTTCACCATACATGCATAGTTTAGATGGTCCGTGGATCCCCATTTTCTAAAATGAATGATAAAGTTCTGTATCTAGCACCTTTTATATGTCAGAAATGTTGACTTCAGAGTCTAATAGTTCATAGCAGCTCATGTCAACCCTCTGCAACTTAGAATCACTGCCCTTTCTGCACTCCAAACAGATTTTAGCTAGCAAGAAGTTCTTCAAATAGGTGTGGATGTGGCACAGCATCGGGCGACTTGCAAATAACATCATTTATGTCATGGAAGGCACTATAACCTGCATAGTGTTCGACAAAACAAAAAACGACCGGATTGTAACATATTGCATCGATATTGTGAACTGGATCCTAATGGTACAAATAACACTATCATTCACCATCTGGCCACCCCTACAAGACTGTATTTATTTGACTTTCTAAGACTAATGATATTTAGAAGATTGTTCATGACAGAAAGCGTGTGGTGTTCCACTTCCACATTTTATAAACACAGACGAGCTAAAGGGCACCTATGCGGACCACTGACACAAGCTTCCGTGGTGATCATCTATTAGCTGTACAACTGGTCCTTCCTTGGAAATTGCTCTATGCACCATGGATGCACCACAGAAACTGGTAAAGATTTCTTGGATTTGGCACAGTCACATTGGGGAGTATCTTCCAAATGTTGTAAAAGAACTTGATATATCGCCTGCTGGTAGGCAAGGCAGCTTCTTGAGTTTTGGCCATGTGCCTCTGTTACCTTGATCAATATCATCAATGGGAAGATGATGAATGCCGAATATGTTTTATGTGTGATTGCCTAAGAGATGCTCTTTCCATGCAGACATAAATAGCCTATTGGCTATGCTGTTGGGTCCATATATACGTCAATTTCAAAATGATGTCTTTGGCCATCGTCTGAATCCATGAATTCGTTCTTAAACTATTCTCTGATCGCATCAGCTTTTTCTTGCTCTGTTCGATGAAGTTACCTTTAGTGTTATGCACAGAACGTGTGACGTGTATTGCCAATGAGTCTACTTGCAGTCTACACAGTTCTTTCAATCGCTGACTGATCTGTATGGCATTGGGCTCACGTCGGAGATTTGAGCAGTCATTGTCTGCTCACTTTTACAGATGAATTCTTTCTTGTTTGGACAGCTCTATAAGGAGTGCATCTGCAGTACGGAGCCAAGATATGTTGTTATTCTTGATAAATCCTTTTACATTGGAAGCTGATGTTTCGATGCACTTGAGCACTGTGGATGATGATTCGCTTGAATTTTAGTTGTTGTTCATTGTTGCTATCTACTCGACAATGACGTGGGGAGCCAGTACTCGTGGCTATCAAATATGCTGGGCACAATGATAGCGCGGTTTCATAACTCACTTAGACTGGTGTGTTATGTAGCTATCTTGTAGCGCAGATCAGCTAGATGGGGACAGACCGTCCGAGCTCAGCTGGGTATGAGACGACCGTTCTGGGTACGTTCCTAGCACGCCCCCACCCCTGAGTAGGATAGTACACGTGTATAAGGCCATATGAAAGAGGTTTCTGTGAAATGTCTAAGTCCGTGAGATCACATAGCATGCATGCGCATGCGTAAGAGCTTCCCTGACAACTCGTGTCATCGTTGGGAGAGAACGCATACTAAAGTGTATCGGGTTGGCGCACGTAATTTCTTTCAATTCAACTATTTTTCTCCTTCGTGGTACCTAGCAGAATGAGACGAGGATTCTAAAACTATTTACCTTTTTAAAATTGTTTAGAGTTATCCTAATTTAGCTCGTTGAAATTATTTTCAAAATATTACTGGGACGTCGTAAACACGTGTATGTACTAAATGAATGGGGAAGATGTCTGTCACGTGGTAGCATCCTCATCCTTCCTATCTGCACGCTGACTGGCTACAGATCGCAGGCGGATTGGCTGATCCTCCTGCCTATGGCGTCACGAGTAGTATAAAAGGAGCGCAAAACCTAGAATTGAGACCACACTTCGGCGAGAGAGAGCAAGTGGCAGGTTGTGTGGCCAGAGCAGTGCAAGACGTGGGCAACTGCTTATTGACTGTGGTTCCCTTATAACCGCAGCAGCTTTTGCTTAGCCTTCGGATGGCCATCCATGGGCAACTAATTGAATAGAAGAGTTCCTCACTTCCAACACTTCGGAGGGGCCTTCCTGCGGATGGGCCTCACAGCCCCAATGTAATGTCTCCAGTATGTAGAACGAGTGGTGAATCTTGGTGGACAACTCATCAGATCTGCCGAACCACACTGAAAAGTGGCGATCAAACTTCCGCGCAACATGTCGTGTGTTAATTAACTTTTAGGCTGCAGTCTGGTGGGATTCTGCCTGGTATGCTACAAGAGCTATGCGGTGTACCATGTATGGTGTACCCAAGAATGTACATGCATTTTTTAATTATAACTTTCAACTGTAGCCCTTCATGTTACGGGCAGCTTTCAAACTTCCGCTACAGTATGGAACATTCCAACCATCTGCTTAATTATTTGTATTAGCTATTATGACTATCTAGTGGACATACACAACTACAGTCGCTATTCTTTGCCGTCTTTGAGAGTGAGCCGCATCAACAGTTCATCTGCGGAGATTTCCTAGCAACTCCTGAATCGTGTCATTTCGCATTCCTTACCTGTAGCGTAGCATCTACAGTGATTTATGAACTTTTTCCATACAGATGACTAATAGGTACTCATTTAGCTATAGTTTAGTAATATTGTATTCATTTGTTTCTTTACAGGTACTGATGACTAATAGATACCGACCAGTCGTCTGAGACCGCATTTTATAATTTATATCTTTAAATGTAAATATTATCCTTATTTTTGTGCTTATGACTAACGAGAACCGCAAGGTCCTATGACCTGATTTATTATCAATACTGTGATAGTTAGTTTATATAAATGGCAGTAGCCACCCTAGTTACTTGCTTTGTTTATGTTATATAACACACTAGGACCGCAGTACGCTAGGCTATAGTATACAGCAATAATAAATCCGCATCACTTTTCCTCCAGCATCAATTTTACACTGAGGTTCAGGTTCATCTTCTCATTGCGCGAACCTGACATATGATCGACTAAACCTGCCTATTCTAGCTCGATAATAGGACAGGATTAAAAGTAGTTAGGGACAACCGCTCCTTAGGAGACATTTGAATAAGCCTCTTTTCCGGATGTAGCGGATATGTACCACTATACACCGGCTAGATTGTGCAAAATTGGCCAGATACCTTAGGGCCTCTTATTATATTGAGTGATTGTCTCTTTCTACGCTCCTCCAGCCGCAAGGCTTATTAATTGGCATGACCCGGCTTGGGAAACTATTGGGGTTTCCAAGCGCTGAAGACCAAAGTGTTGATTTCGCATACACCGCCTCTGTATCTTCAGATACCATTTAGAATAGATAACCCCACCAATGTAGGAAGCACTGTGAAAAGATATTTAATTTTAACCAGCCAGCAGTGCATCTCTGGGCATCATGAAACATAACCCTAATGACAGGCAAACATTAGTCCCTGCAGACGGATCTTAGATGGTCCGCCCCTGACACACCGGGTGATGGATAGGATGCAGATCTCCATCTAGCTCCATACAGTGACTGGGTGTGGTCTTGGAACACATTACGCCCTCACGGGAAGGTCACTGGAGATGGATATCTGCCTCTCACTCCCGCCATAAACTTTTATGCGCTTTTCAATTTGCTTGTGTAATATTATTGACTTGTCCCAGTGATGTTGTATATGGTTGCGGTGTGATATGTAACCGGATCGTTATATGATTCTGAAGCTGTCACTCCATAACATGTCTCGCTCCCTGCCTTTCTGAGGGAGATGCTCCGTAGGGTGACCGTAGGGAAACCGAGCATCTTCGCCGGTCAGACTCATGTGTCAAAGATAGGTAGAAATTCCTGCCACTTGCGGCCAAAGCTAGGATATAAATCTACAACCTAACTGGTAGTTTAGACTTTAGCAGAAGGACTGCGGAAATAAAAGCGGCAACTACCAATACAGTATCTTGGACTTACATAAGATGACCACATCTTCACGTAATACAGCGTGCATCACATTAATTATAATTTCACTTGGTTGACTCACACTATACTAAGCATAGGCTTGAACAAGAGAGTGTTCCTTTTTGCCAGCACTTTTGCTCCGCTTCGGCGTTGAAGGCATTTTCCTGTGATGGAGGCCTGCGTGAGGCACTTTCCTCTCACAACAATAATATTTTTGTTAGGGGTATAATGGTTTATATTAAACTACATAAGTGGCCTCGTTAGGACGCTCCCTTGCAGGGATACCTCACGGATATATAAGGATCTGTGAGGTACCTCTGACGAATCCACGTTAACAAGACACCAACTTGATTATATGTACTGTAAAATTTCGCTCTCGTGCTCACAAACGAGTACCATTGTTTGTATAGTAAATATATTTTTAATTTTCATGTCTAGGCTCCTAAATTGAGTCATGGACCATCATACTGGTGACACAAATAATTGGGATGAGATGGTGAGGTTCATTCTCTGCGGCAATGGTCACACGGCCCCACTGGAACATTATCATTCCGCCGGCTCTAGAAGTCGGTCTTTGTACTTTCGGTGATTTGCGATATGGGATCCGTAACCCTGAGAGCCGCAGCTAACTAGCCCTCCCATGCATCCTGTGCATGCAGTGCAATGGAGCGGAGCAGCAGGATTGACCAGTATGTACCCCCGCGAGCTACAAGTGGCGCCCGATGTGGGGCCTGAATGAGAAGTGAATCCATGCTTACCCTACACACACACACGTTTCAGTCTCCTTCATTCGACGACCAGCACTCCCTTGATATGGAAGTAGCAGCATATGATGGGAGAACTGCATGCGTGCTCGCTGACTATGGCAGAAATTTCCCCTGTGCAGAACAACCAGCACCGATTCAACACGAGTATTCACCGATCAGTGAGGGGACCTTCCACGATGCCTCACAGGCGGGTACTCAGTACATCACATTGTCGGATATCCGTGATAGGCACCAACACCTTTGCTGGATCATGGTCGATCACGACAAAAACCGCTAAGGGGCCCACCAATTCTTCACGACCATTACGTTCACCAGTATCATCAGAAGGTGAGCAATGGCCTGCCCCTCATGCACCATGTCCCGCATCTCCTCCTATTAGAACGTTGTCGCCTTATTATCCATCTGTACCGGGACATGAACCAGGGGATGCGGAACATCCATTTCAATATTATACCGGAAGAAACACATCATCACACGGCATGTACCACCCCTGTCAAGCTTCTGGACCACCTCCATACAAAGAACACCCATCACAGTGACCTGCGGAACTTCCGCATCACATACACGGAATGCCTCCACCAGTCTATAGACCAACACCTGTCTATAGACCCGCATCAGGGCGGTATTTGGCGGAATCCACATATCCTCCTATCAGAACGTTGTCGCCTTATTATCCATCTGTACCAGGAACATCCATTTCAATATTATACCAGAAGAAACACATCATCACACGGCATACACCACCCCTGGCAAGCTCCTGGACCACCTCCGTACAAAGAACACCCATCACAGCGATCTGCGGAACTTCCGCATCACATACACGGAATGCCTCCACCAGTCTATAGACCAACACCTGTCTATAGACCCGCATCAGGGCGGTATTTAGCGGAATCCACATATCGCACACAACATTATCATTGGGAATCACCTTCGCGGAAGTGGTATCAGTGAGACCAACAGTGGGAACAACCACCAACACCAACACGGAGACTAGCATCCACGCTTACACCATTCTCCCTAGCACCGCCACCCAGATTGGCGCCTATAGTACCATATCATGGCCATGGCCGAGTCATTCTCCTCCCGAATTCGGGGGTGGGGGGGGGGTGGGGGAGAGTGACTGGGCCAATTACAAGTGCCAGTTCGAGATCATTAACCACACAAACGGAAGGACAGATCAATAAATTGGAGAGTATCTTGCTGCAAAGCTGTTTGGCAAAGCAGTGCAAGTCCTGACAGATTTGGGGTCAGACTCCACACCAACATACACGGAGCTGGAAAATGCGCTGTCAGAAAGATTCAGACACACTGCCCTTGGAGAAACGAGTGGTCTTCAGCTTAAAAACATGTGTAGATGAGCTGGAGAGACTTTGCCGGGGATAGCAAGTCATATCCAGTGACTTGTTACATGGGTATACCCCAGCACCAATTACGAGGGAGTTATGCATCTTCATCTGGATACCTTCATCGATGCGTTGAGCGGTGAGCCCGCCCTAAAAGAAAAACTATTTTTGATAGAGCATAACAATTTAAAATCCTTAACCGCAACGGCTGTCAGAATCGAGAATTTCTTGGAGTGGAAAAAAGCCAATCGCCGCCAACTGCATCCAATTAATGAGGTAAACGATGCACACCTAATCTCCACCGACACCACATTTGCACCTGCAACAACCACACACCACACAATCCGAACACCACACCACTTACAATTACATGCTTAAAGGAAGAGGGCGGGGCCAGCCCCATCGGGGAGGCCACAACAACGATCCTGGATGCGGAAACTAGCACAACAACAACAATAGAGAAATGTAGCTCACGAGCTATCGTTGGGTCATTCCGGCACGAAGTACCCACCCATCGCGGAATATGTGCACGATGAACGAGGGGGCTGGTTAGCTCCGAGTCTCAGGGTTCTGGATCCCATGGGACGTCGCTCTGTGAAATACATAGACTGGCTCCTAAGTTCCGGTGTGGCCATGCGACCATTGCCGCTAAGATTGAACTGCACAGTGTCAGGCCAAGAAAATAACAGTTTGTCAAACAACGGTAGATCGTTTGACAGTAATTGAGCATATACTATAATACATAAAGTAGAGCTAGCTAATGTACTTTGCATGTGGGGTCGCCGGAGGTACCACATGGACTTGTAAATCCGCAGAGGTATCCATGTAAGGGAGGCGTCCACACAATGAGGGCACTAATTTACTTAATATAAGCTATTATACCCTCATGATACAAATGAAAATGATTCCTAAAGTTACGAGAGGGATATGCCTCGCGCGGGCCTCTGTCACAGGATATTTTGCTTATGCAAGAGGCAATTGCCTCACATGGGCCTCCATCACAGGAAAATTCCTTCAACGCCGAAGCGGAGGAAAAGAGCTGGCAAAAAGGCCACTCTTTTGCTCAACAGAAATGCAATGGAAAATATAATTAACGTGATGCATACTGGTTTACGTGAAGACGGGGCGAGCAACTACCGGAGGATTCACAAGTCCCCACCTTATGTTATTCCAAGATACTGCATTGGTAGGTGCCGCTTTTATTTATGCGGGCCTTCTGCCATTCTTAACCTACCATTTAGGTTTTAGAAACGAGAACTTGTTTAGGCCGCAGGTGGCAGAGATTCCTACCTATCATTAGACATGGCTATCCAACAGCCGCAGATGCCCCGCTTCCCGTAGGTTGACTTATAAAGCATCTACCTCCATGGACAGCGACGTACATGTTACTTCACAACACATCTGAACTGGGTGAGAGTCCAGATGCTTTGCTTCATAACCACATAAAACATCACTAGACGATGGCTACATTTTACCCAGGCAAATTTATGGACTGACATATCGTTATGGTGGGGGTAGAGAGACGAATATCCAGCGTGAGTCTCCTTCCCATACGGGCATGGCAGATTCTAAGATCTTGCCAAGACACTCGAGTTGGGTTGAGATGCGCGTCTCGTCCATCACCAATCCTATGGGCTTAACTATTGACCTGGCATTAGGTTTGTGTTCCAATATCCCCAATATGCACTGCAGGGCGGGAATAATATATCCTACTATAAAAATAAGAATAATAATTACATGTTTTCGCAGTACTTTCCTTCCTTGGCAAAGATGTCTAACTATTAAGTATCCGGAGATACTGTGGGAGGTGTATGTAAACCCGCACTTTGGTCAGCACTACTCGAAAACCTCTGATAGTTTCCCAGAGTCCGATCAGGACAACGTGCGTGTGGGATATCCAAACAATTAAGAAGTCTTGTGGCTGAGTGGATTGTGGAAAGAGACAATTACTTAATAAATATGAGGCTCTATATGTATTTGGCCAATTTTACACAACCTTGCCAGGGTGTGGGCTATATTACCACACAGCCCGAAAAGAGGCTTACGCTATATGTCTCCTTACGAAGAAATTGTCCCTGACCACTTTAACCTATCCTACCAAGCTGAATAGTCAAGGTTAGTCGATAGCATGACGGGCTCAATATGTAGAGCATGGTCAGTGACCTCAGTGTAAAATTGTTGGTGGCGGGAATGAATGATGCGTATATTGTTGCTGTTTGGTATCTCCTAGTGTAATGCGGTCCAAAGTTTTACATAAATAAACAAACATATGAACGGATGGCTACTTGCCATATACATAACTAACCATTGCAAATGAAATAATATCACAGTTTTTACACTTTGATTAGCTGAGGTAGTAAACATATATATATTATTGTGAAACATACTATGTATAGCTCCTCGAGTACCTAGTAATTACATGGATGGAGCAGCTTATTATGTTACTGAAATTGAGATGCTACACACAGGTAGCGCGAGGTGAAACATTCTCTTTGAGGGTGGACATGCAGTACAGTGGTTTGGTCTCCACTTCCGCGTGGTCGGCAGATCCAACGAGTCATTCACCAAGAAACATTGCTGCTCTACATTATGTAGAGGTCTACATACCGGGTCCGAAGACCGTCCCGCAGAAAGTTCCACTTATTGGTCTTTGCAAATGGGATCCATGATTTTAGTTTATTATTGTTCCCGTCTGGAAGCATCCAAAATAAGTTGATGCGGGTAGCCAAGAACTGCTTTCCAGAGTGAGCTGAACTGAAAGTCGTGCGGAACCGAGATGATGTGCTGTATCTATCTAACGGTGTTCTGGTCCACTTGTCAAGCTCCCACTCTTAGGGCCAGTCCTCGACCTTCGGCCTTCATGCTGACGATGCTCTCGATCATCGAATTTCACCCCCTTTTATACTCGCTGAGACGTCAGATCTGGCTGCTTGAATCAAGCATAGATCGCTGGGCCAACAAATCAGCGCACTAGAAAGCTGTGACGTATACACAATTATCTATGTATTACTATATGTATAGATGTGTAGAGTGACGTAGTATGTCACGTGTACACAGACCACTATCTATCTAGCTATAAATATATATATATATATATATATATATATATATATATATATATATATATATATATATATATATATATATATATATATATATACACGCGATTACGACGTTATAGAAATATTTTGAGCATAATTTGACGGGAAAAATTGACGATAACTCAGCCATTTTCGATTTTAAAATGGTTTGAAGTTTTAAAAAGCTCGTGGAATTCTGGTCCTGATTGGTGCCAAGAACGCCGAGAATTCATAGAATAAAGGTGTTTACTAGTATCTACTCTGTACACTAGAGATACACACTCGCCTCTATTCATAACATGCGTGTCGTCGATGAAGCTTCTAAGCATGCGCATGCGCACCACGTGTTCTAACAGACTTAGTTGTTTTCACAACGAAATTCCTCTCGTATAGACCCATATGCGCGTATTGCTCTACCCAGGGGCGTGTGCTTATTGGAACGATTCCCGGATGGGTGGCCCGTACCCAGCGTGGCCTAGTTTGACACCCGTGACAAACGATCATGCTATGCGGATCAACGCATGGATGCACACTAGGCAGGAATTATAGACTTCCCGGGTAGGCTCGCGGCCTGAGAGGAGTAGTGACACATGAGACACGTGTTTCAGATAAAAAGCACATAGAGGTGCTTGGAGAGGCATAACCTTAGTTTTTGATTTTTGACATGCAATTATTTCTTCCAGGTCTTTACTTTTTTGGTTTTGATTTATTGGTTTTAGTGGTGCGTGCAATGGTTAGAATTTATTGTTATTTAGGTCACTAATTATCTAAACAATAGCTCGCATGGGTGCTCCCTTGGATGCGGATAATTATATTTCTGCAGAGAGCACCCAAGCTCCAACGTACCAAAAATTATTATAATATGACAAAGTTATATATAATCATGTATTATACCCATCTTGATGGGTATATATCGGTATGTGTTAATTAAAGCTGCACCCCGGGTAAATAAAGGGATGCATATAATGTACACTGATTAAATATATATATATATATATATATATATATATATATATATATATATATATATATATATATATATATATATATATATATATATATATATATATTATATATGTAAAATATGGCCTGTTTTGGCGGGTCCGTATGGGCAGCTTTCGCTGACCCACAATCTGTCCCGCCATCCTAAGGCGGGAAGAAAAATAATAAGAAAAATAGAATGATAATAAAGATAAAAAGACTGGTTCATCAGGCAGCCCCAGTGTAGCTGAGACTGCATGACGGGATTATGACATTATTTTGCTGCAGTGCATTGTGTACATAGTCCCACACGATGTGTTTACAATGCAAGGATCTGCAGTGATCATTTTGTGTGAGACACAGCTGTGCAAGAATATTGTTAAAACATATATAATAAATAAGAAAAGTATTTCCAAAATAATAAAATAATAACTAGAACACATTTACTGAAGTAACTGTAAATCTGCGATAACTGATCATAAATTATAAAATAATGTGCCCTGATTTGCTGTAGTGGAATTTTTACCAAAATCAGGGAAAATGCCATTAAATGTCAAATAAACGAGAAATTAATGAATTAAAGCTAAAGGGAGGCAATTCATGCAAAAAGCTGACCAATTTTTGTTTTTGCCATGAATTACCTCCCTTTACCTGCTGAAGTTGATTGTGTCAGTTCAATATGACGAATTTCGATTCTCATGATGGTTTGAAAGTGACCTGTCCAAGGCCAAGGTCAATCATGGGTCAAAGTGACCAATTTTAGGTTTTGGTATGAATTACCTCCCTTTACCTGTTGGAGTTGAGTGAGGAAATTAAATCTGGTGAATTGCGATTGTTTCTGACTACCTAAGCCAAGCAAAATTAATTAATTTCTCCTTTTTTGACATTTCATGGCCGTTTCCTTGATTTTGGGTCGGATGTGTGACTATGGAATCTGTAAAGATGTTAAGTTTCAACATGATCTGCACAAACCTTAAGGGGAGTCGCTATCAGAGTATCACTCTCATACATTTTCTTTGAGGCATTTTGGGCACGGATAAGTGTATTCATCGGAAATTATTCACTGGATCCAAAAGAAAAATAAAAACATCCCAGGCCCGAAGGTGTGCTGAAAGTGTTTCAAGTTTGGAGGCTAGAAATCGCAAATAGTATTCAATGGACCAGGAAAATATGAGGTTGTCAGATGCGGGTTAACAGATGCCAGAGGTCTGTTAAGTTTCTTCATGCTCTGCAAGAAACTCTATGACAAGTTGCTGTCTGAATAGCACTCCCTTACATTTCCAATTGGACATTTTGGACAAGAAAACATGGAATTCTCGAGAACCATAATCCAGATCCAATCTCTGTAGATGATCTATACATGCCTGGTGGCAACTAGAAATGTACCAAGTTTAGATATGATATTTTCAAAACTGGGTCATTTATCATCAAATCAATTTCCAATACATTCCCTATTGACATATTTGTCCATGATACAAGCATCTCAATATCGCATGAACCGTTCGGGATATCAGAGTTCTGTAAATGGTGTCTGAGAGCCAATTCCACCACAGATCAGGTGATCTAAATGCTGAAACAATCCGACCATGGAAATGTTGTTTAGTGTACAGATTTGCTATAATCGAAATGTTAATATATCAACTAACCATTTTATTTTAGTAAGCAATAGTAGCCTCTGGTATCTAGGGATGTCAAAAATGTCAAACCACTGACAGGGACAGAAGTAAGAATTCTCATGATGTCAAATAATTGGGGTTTTCCAGCATTTTCTCAAAAGCTTTGGCCAACTTGCGGGTCAACAGACCCTAGAAATGTTAGGTTTCAAGATGATCCAGAAAAAAATCCTGGGGGCATTCGCTGACCGAATATTGCTCCCATACATTCCCTATGCGACATGTTGGGAACGGAAATGCAGCGTTCCGAAAGGTTATCAGGTTCGCTAACGATTTTATTTTATTAATCCATAGTAGTATAATGTATCAAGGTACATGCCAAATATTAAGCATCTGACCAACCTAGAAATATGAATTATTTTGATTCCAAGAAATTGGGCTTATGCCAGATTTTCTCGAAAAACGGGTCACCATACCCAAAAAATATTTCGGGTCAGCATGTGGATCAAGACATGCTAGAGGTTTTTCCAGTTTCAAGATGATTGAGGTAAAACTCTAGGAGCAGTCAGTATCTCGATATTGCTCTCATGTATTTCCTATGGGGACATGGGGGGCACGGAAATGCAGAGTTTTGAATGGTTAACATGTTCGCCAGCGATTTTATTTCACTAATCAAGAGTAGTATAATACATCTACGCATATGCCAAATTTCAACCATCTGAAATATGAAGTATCTTGATTTAAAAATATTCGACTTATGCCGGATTTTCTCCAAACCTGGTCACCGTACCCAAGATATATTCTGGGGGAGATGCAGAGCAACACATGCTAGACGTCTGTGAAGTTTCAATATGATTGAGGAAAAACTCTAGGAGTAGTCGCTGTCCGAATATTGCTCCAATATATTTCCTATGGGACCTTTTGCCCGCGGAAATGCGGATATCTCAGAAACCATACACCTGATCGAGAAGAAAAGTAATAGCAAACTAGATTCCAAGGGGTACTACAAGTTGACCAAGTCAAAGATGTAGGAGAAGATAGTTTGCGAAAATCCTTGAGAATAATAATAATAATAACTAGAACACATTTACTGAAGTAACTGTAAATCTGCGATGACTGGGTATTAAGGAGTATTATAAGCCCTCTTCTCATATGATCATTGAACATGTCTGATGCTGATCTGATAAAAAGTCTAAGTGTTGTCACAGTTCAAAGATCCATAGTTGAAATTCCCATACTTTTACACAGGGTATGGAAAAGCTGATTTCTTGAAAACTGATAGCCTTGACCCTAAAGTATAAAATATTGTGTCCTGATTTTCTGTAGTAAATTTGTTACCAAAATCAAGGAAAATGCCATTAAATCTCAAATAATCTCAATTCATGCAGAAAACTCATAATTTTTTTTGTCATGAATTACACCTCTCTTTACCTACTGAAGATGATGAAGTGCTGGTAACTTATGCCAAACATGAAAACTGGAAAGCTTTACTCATGAATGACCTTGACTCCAACGGCGATATTAAAATTTGTATTGGAAACTTTTTAGATCTCTCAATGTTTTAGAATCTGGCTCGGTTTGAAGAGAATCGGAAGAAAACTATTGGAGATAACACTGTTCCAATACGGTTCCCATAGGTTTACTATGGGAATATGTGGCACCCAAAAGCTGATTTTCTCGAAATTTGTTTGCCCGATCAACTTTAAATTTGATATCAAATTAAGTCAATAAGACAGCTAGAGGTTCACCAAATTTCAAGTCGATCGGACCAAGACTCATTTTAGCGGCCATTTTGGAAAACCAAAAATTTTGAAATTTTTTTCTTTTTTTTCATCCTAAGTTCATTTCTTCAAAAAACGAAAACTGGTATATTTGCCCAAAATTTTTTCATGGCGGCCATTTTGAAAAAATTATTTTCTTTGAAAATAATCATCAGTGGCAACATCCTACCCAAATATGGGAGTGCTCCGATCAAAACTCTAGGTGTAGTAGCACTTCAAACATTCATTTGAAATCCCCCATACATTTCCTATGGGAGATTTTCCCATGCATTATGGGGTTAAAGGTCTGGCGGCCATTTTTTTCAAAAACAAATGGCCAGTTGTAACATCCTCAGCAAGTATGGTAGTGATCCGATCAAAACTCTGGCTGTAGTAGCACTACAAAGATCAATTTTGAAAATCCCCATACATTTCCTATGGGACTTTTTGCCCACTCAAAGGTGGGTAGCTCGAAAACTATTGGGCAGATCCAAAATAAAAACATACGCCATCGATTGTGGCATGGGCCCTTGAAGTTGTGAAAGTTTGACGTTGATCGGATAAAAATTGTAGGAGGAGATGCGGTCTAAACTTTTGAAGGAAGAATAATAATAAGTTTAATAATAAGAAAGATCCTGAGTAAAAATAACAATCTGCATCGCAGATTAATAAGAAAGATCCTGAGTAATTATAATAATCTGTGATAGATCGCAGATTAATAAGAAAGATCCTGAGTAATTATAATAATCTGCGATAGATCGTAGATTAATAAGAAAGATCCTGAGTAAATATAATAATCTGCGATAGAGCGCAGATTAATAATAATAAGAATAAAGATCCTGAGAAAAACAATAATCTGCGAGAGATCGCAGATTAATAATGTGATCTTCCATGATTCGCACAAATACTAATTAAATCTGCTGCATCCGTGGCAGTAATGCCCGCAAACATCTGCTGTGAAGTTCCCCCAGCGAGTATGGGTACCACGGCTTGTAGTGGAGGGTCGTGGCGGATGTACTACACTGGCTGATATCTCACCGCTGTATATGGCCCTATCTGGAATGTTCGCTATACCTGATGATGCGGGAGATGTGGTGGCTATACTAAAATTGTCTGTGATCGTAACGAGTTGCGAGAGGGATATGCCTCATGCGGGCTCTGGCTACCTAGATGCTACTTATTAGTGCGAAAAGTAATAGCCTCGCATGGGCCTCCATCACAGATTGTCTCACTTATGTGAGAGGCAAGTGCCTCACGCGGGCCTCCATCACAGGAAAATGCCTGCCCTGTAGATGGGGTTTAGAATACACCTTCCGTATCCTCTGAATGTCGTAAGAGGTGACTAAAGGAGGTAAGAGTGAGGTAACCATGACATAAACCTCGAGTGCTGAAGACGGAGGTTCCAGGCCGCACGGCACACTCTAATAAACCATGGATCCATGCACTTAACGCTTATGATCATGTCGATAGTCACTTACAGGACTGGTGGTATGATCAGCGAACGACAAGAAGAAGAAAACAGGAAAATGCCTTCAACGCCGAAGTGGAGGAAAAGAGCTGGCAAAAAGGGCCACTCTTTTGTTTAACAAAAATGCAAGGGAAAAAGACCATCCTAGTGAAAAATAAAATTAATGTGATGTGTACTGGTTTACGTGAAGACGGGCGAGAAACACCCGGAGGATTCACAAGTCCCCACCTATGTCATTCCAAGATACTGCATTGGGAGGTGCCGCTTTTGTTTATGAGGACCTTCTGCCATTCCTTACCTACCATTTAGGTATTAGAAATGAGAACTAGTTTAGGCTGCAAGTGGCAGAGATTCCTACCTATCAATAAACATGGCTATCCAACGGGTGCAGATGCCCCACTACCCGTAGGTTGCCTTAGAAAGCATCTACCTCCATGGACAGCAGCGTACATGTTACTTCACAACACATCTGAACTGGGTGAGAGTACAGATGCCCTGCTTCATAACCACATAAAACATCACTGGACGATGGCTACATTTTACACAAGCAAATTTAAGGACTGACATATCGTTACGGTGGGGGGTAGAGAGACGAATATCCAGCGCGAGTCTCCTTCGCGTACAGGCATGGCAGAGTCCAAGATCTTGCCCAGACACTCCAACGAGTTGGGTAGAGATGCGCGTCTCGTCCGTCACCAATCCTATGGATTTAAATATTGACCTGGCATTAGGTGTATGTTCCAATATGCCCAATATGCACTGCGGGGCAGGAATAATATATCCTACTATAATAATAATAATAATAATAATAATAATAATAATAACTACATGTTTTCGCAGTGCTTTCCTTCCTTGGCAAAGATGTCTAACTACTAAGTATCCGAAGATACAGTGGGAGGTGTATGTAAACCCGCACTTTAGCCATCACTGCTCGAAAACCTCCAATAGTTTCCCAGAGTCAGCTCAGGATATCCAAACAATTAAATAGCCTTGCGGCTGAGTCGATCGTGGAAAGAGACAATTACTTAATAAATATGAGGCCCTATAGGTATTTGGCCAATTTTACACAACCTTGCCGGTGTGCAGGGCTATATTACCACACCGCCAGAAAAGAGGCTTACACTATATGTCTCCTAACGAAAGAATTGTCCCTGACCACTTTAACCTATCCTACCCAGCTGAATAGTCAAGGTTAGTCGATAGCATGCGGGGCTCAATATGTAGAGCATGGTCAGCGACCTCAGTGTAAAATTGCTGGTGGCGGGAATGAATGATGCGTATATTGTTGCTGCATAGTATATTCTAGCGTACTGCGGTCCCAAATTTTACATAAATAAACAAACCATATGAACGGATGGCTACTTGCCATATACATAATTAACCATTGCAATTGAAATAATATTACAGTTTTTACAGCTTGATTAGTTGAGGTAGTAAATACATGTAGTTTAATAACTTAATGTGGTGCGGTTAGTTAAGCACCTTCAGTGAACAATAATAAAGAAATCATAAGTTGTGGTCTGAAGACCGGTGCGGTACCTATTAGTTATCAGTACCCTTTACGGACGTAAATTTATGATGGTGAAACATACTATGTATAGCTACTCAAGTACCTAGTACTTACTTGGACGGAACAGGCTACTATGTACTGAAATTTAGATGCTACATACAGATAGCGCGAGTTGACACGTTCTCTTGAGGATGGAAGGTTTCTGCATGCAGATCCCCGCAGCTGGTTTCTGTAGATCGGTCTCCACATGCTGACTCCACGATGATATGGTACGAACTCAGGATGGTAACATAAAACAATGAAGTAAAGTCTACTAGATCATCTCTATAACTAAATCAAGAATTAAATGTCAAAGTGTACTTGGCTGGGGTAAAAAAAGTTACAAAGGTGGCCGCATGACATGCGGTACAGTGGTTTGGTCTCCACTTTCGCATGGTCAGCAGATCTGGCGAGTCATCCACCAAGAAACATCGCTGCTGTACATTATGTAGAAGTCTACATACCGGGTCTGAAGACCCTCCTGCAGTAAGTTCTACTTATTGGTCTTCCCAAATGGGAACCATGATTTTACTTTATTATTGCTCCCGGATGGCTGTCCGGGAGCATCCAAAATTAGTTGATGTGGCTAGCCGAGAATTGCTTTCCGAAGTGAGCTGACCTGAAAGCGTGCGTAACTGAGATGATGTGCTGTATCTATCTAACAGTGTTCTGGTCCACTCGTCAAGCTCCCACTCTTAGGGCCAGTCCTCGACTCTCGGCCTTCATGCTGACGATGCTCTCAATCTTCGAATTTCACCCCCTTTTATACTCGATGAGACGTCAGAGCTGGCTGCCTGAATCATGCACAGATCAATGGGCCAACCAATCAGTGTGCTAGAATGCTGTGACGTATACACAATTATCTATGTATTACTATATGTATAGATGTGTAGAGTGACGTAGTATGTCACGTGTACACAAATCACTATCTATCTAGCTATATATATATACACGCGATTACGACGTTGTAGAAATATTTTGAGCATAATTTGACGTGGAAAGTTGACGATAACATGGCCATTTCTAGACCGAATTAAAAATGGATTGAAGTTTTAAAAAGCTCGTCAAATTCTGGTCCTGATTGCTACCAAGAAAGACGAAAATAAACAGATTAGAGGTATTTACTAGTACCTACTCGGTACACTAGAGATACACACTCGCCTCTATTCTTGACAGGCGTGTCATCGATGAAGCGTCTAAGCGTGTGCATGCGCACCACGTGTTCTAATGGACTTAGTCGTTTTCACGACGAAATGCCTCTCGCATAGGCCCATATGCGCTTATTGCTCTACCTAGGGGCGTGTGCTTATGGGAACGATTCCAGGATGGGCGGCCCATACCCAGCTTGGCTGGAATGGCCAGTACCCACCCAGTCGATCCGTGTCACACAAGTCTTGCATGATAGGTTAGAAGAGATAACCAAACAGATCTCTGCACTCACTAATTTAGTCACCACGCTCAGCACCACCATCGCGACACAGTCGACTACATGACCAGCTTCAAGTAGGGTAACACACACACAGCCGCCAAACACATGTTATGGATGTGGTCAGCCAGGCGATTGGAAAGAACGATAGCCAAATCGGCCTCCATCTTCAACTCCATCAGCTGGCCGACGTACACCACAAACTGAGTCCTCGTTAAACTAGAATGGGCACCGATTATAGAGTCACTTCGGTGCCCACTCTCACAAACCGGCTCAGCTACGGCCTCCATGCACCAATGTCAACTAACTAACACCACAATGCAAAATACTACTTACGCGACAATACACAACCACACCCACCCGGCTTCACCTAAGTCAGTGCTAACCATGCGTACTGCATCCGCGACACCACCAACATCTCCCTCTGTTAGAGGGTATGACCCCACAACCTCCGCATCTCACAACTCTTCTGTTGTGTTGGTTCTAGCATCTCTACTGAAACAACGTTTATACAAGCACCACAACCCGCCGTCAAAGCACTTAGCACCCGGTGCACCTTGGTGGTATGCAATTCACAGGTCCTAACAGCATCACCCACCGCATCTAGCAGCAGTAACAGCGAAATGGACAGTGATCAGCATTCAGCATCATGGATCCGCAAGAAGAAGCATCATCCAACGAGCGGCAAACCTCAGCGCCCCCACTGCTTCTTTTGTGCATCCACTAAACATCCCATGATGCATTGTCAAAAATGGCTAACCCAGCTGGCTCTTATCCACGACTGCACCAGTCCTGTCCAGACTGCTGTCTACAACAATTCACGATACAGCACACCAGCATCAACAACACCGCCATTGCTACCCCCAGCTCCGCCATCGCCTGAGCAATCACAGCAGCGGCAACGACGAGTTGGTCCCTTCCTCACCCAGCCACCGATTGCACTCATGGAAGCTATTCAAAAGCAAACGGACTATATACAGAATGATACTGCACCAAAAGAAATCGCTCAAGCAGTATCATTGGAAACTCTTCCACAAGCATACCGCTAAGTAAGATACAAGTGTGCTTGCCTGTTTAGGGGCGTTTCGACCAGTGCCACCGTAGACACTGGAGCTTCCATCACCATTTTTAACAAGCGCTTGTATGAGAGCATCCCACCTCTTAAAAGGCCACCCCTTAGGCCTACACACATATTCTTACAAACACCTACGGGAGCTGATGTTGCTGTGGCTGGTATGGTAAACCTCGTGATACAGATAGAGGAAATGTAATTCATACAGCGAGTTGTAATTGCCTCTATTCAAAACGATGCCCTGCCAGATTTTAACTTCCTCAGTGCCAGCGAAGCCATCATACATTGCAGACAACAGGAATTATACCTACACGGCCGCCGCATACCCCTTGGACCGGAATCATCACTGTACGATACTTGTGCGGTGATTTTGGCATCTACGGCCACAGTTGAGCTGGTACAAGAGGAAATATTATGGGACACCACACCACAGTGAGGACGCAACACACACACAGCCATGCTGGAACCCAACCCCGATTACATGATCGCCTCACAATGCGCAAGTCCCTGGATGATCGTGGACACCACCAATAAAGATCATATACCATTTAGAGTATTCAATGGCACAGCGGACCCAATAACACTAGTACCGGGAGTTCATTGTGGACATCTGGTGGATGTGATATTACTGGAGACACCCCTTACCGCACCTACACCAGCAACAACCTCTGAGAATGATTTACCGGAACACCTGCATGACATTTATTTGGACGCCACAGTTGGTTTAATTCACAAACATGACATACGATGAATATTACATAAGTATCCTGAAAGTTTTTTGGCTGGAGGCATGGATCTGCTAGAAACTCACCTCGTGCGACACTCCATCGACACCTGAAATAACCGACCCATTCGTCAACCCGTATTCACAAGGAGGAGCAAGCACATCAACAAGTAAATGACATGTTGCGCACAGGTATCATAGAGCCCTCGGCAACCCCCACCCCCTGGGCCAGTCCTCTTGTACTAGCAGGCAAGAAGTATGGATCTTTGTGGTCCTGCATTGACTACCACCGCCTAAACGATCTCAGAGTCAAAGATGCATATCCACTACCCAGGATCGATCAGGCCTTAGATTCCTTGTCCGGAGCCAAGTGGTTTTGTACCCTTGACTTAGCCAGTGAGTACTGGCAGGTAGCCATGGATGAGGCTAACCATGAGAAGACCGCATTCATAAGCACAGATATTATTTTCCAATTCCGCAAGATGCTTTATGGCTTGTGAAATGCTCCTGGAACGTTCAAACGTCTCATTGAGCAGGTGCTCACTATCCTACAATGGGAGATCTGCCTCTGTTACATCGGCGATGTAATCGTCTTTGGCTCTTCGTTTGAGCAGACCCTGTCCAACTTGGACACGGTTCTGATGCGGTTTCATGCCGCAAACCTCAAGCTCAAACCCAAGAAGTGTCATTTTTTCAGACGGAGCGTCGAGTTCCTGGGACACATCATATCCGCCGATGGAGTAGCTACTCAATCTTCAAAAACGAAAACAGTAGCGGAGTGGCAAACCCCCACTTCAGTCACCGACACCCAGCGTTTCCTCGATCTCTGCCAGTACTATCGTCGATACATCCACCACTTTAGTGTGATTGCATCCCTGTTATTACAGATCACCGAAAAAGATCGACCATTCGAGTGGACGAGTGAGTGTGAAGGTGCCTTCAGGGCCCTGAAGGAACATTTGACAACCACACCAATTGTTGCTCATCCTAACCCAAACCTCGATTTCATCGTAGACACTGATGCATCTGCTTATGCAATATGTGCAGTTCTATCTCAGGTCACAGAAGATGGAACAGAGCAGGCACTGGGTTATGGTTCACATACTCTGAATAAGACAGAGAAATGTTACGTGACTCATAAGAGGGAATTGTAAGCTGCAGTGCATTTTGTCAAATATTACAAGCACTTTCTGTACGGGCACCCATTTATACTGCGTTCAGATCATGCCTCACTACGCTGGCTCAGAAACTAAAAAATCCAGAGGGCCAGGTAGCGAGGTGGCAGGAATCCCTACAGGCCTTTAACTTCAATGTTGTTCATAGACCCAGCAAGCTGCATGGAAATGCCAATGCCTTGAGCAGAATCGGGCTCGTGGAGGAACAAGAAGTGGCCACCACCGTGACACATACAACACAGCCATCTCCCATGTTCTCCGAACTGCGGTGCGCAGAGCGGGATCTGGAGACATTCGCTCACGAACAAGCAACAGACACGCAAACATGGAATACATACGCGTGGATCCAGGAGGGGGAATGTCCTCCTAAGGAATCTGTTACCTCACATTCCACACTGGCTAAATATTACCATCAAAGGTTTGGAGAATGTCAAGGTGGCGTTCTCTACATTAATAACTGGATAGTAATTCCTGAGCGTTATCGTGTTATCATACTCCAACAACTGCATGCCAACGCTGGACATTTAGCCATAGAGCATACATCAGATCGCATCAAACAGAGATTCCACTTGATCGGGATACGTGATAGTGTAAAGGCATGGGTCGCCAAATGTGTCCCATGCCAAAGACGCGCTGTTGGTCAGCACCATTACGCACCACTACAAGTTAAAATTGTTGGTGCACCATGGGAGCGAGTGGATATTGATGTTCTCGGACCCTTGAATCAGACGGATGAAGGAAACAAGTACATCCTCATATTACAAGATTATTTTATGAAGTGGGTAGAAGCATTCGCTTGGTCCAAGAGGCATCCACAGTAGCAGAGGTCCTGTCTAACAATGTGTTCTGCCACCTCAGTATGCCCTATGAACTGCATTCCGACCAAGGAAGTAATTTTGAGAGCCAGCTGATCTTCGAGCTCTGCAAATCATTTCATATAGTCAAAACTCGCACAACACCCTATCATCCGCGAAGCGATGGGATGGTAAAGAGGTTCAACTGAACCTTAGCTGAGATGTTGACTAAGGAAACACACCTTGATTGCCGGGATTGGGATTTACGACTCCCATATGTGCTCATGGCATACCACACTTCGACACATTCCAGCACGGGTTAAACCCCTGCTTGGTTAATGTTAGGCCATGACTTAGTCTTACTCTTGGACCTGGCCATGCCCAGGATTCCAGGAGTGAAAAATTCACCATCTCTCTACGCAGAGCTCATGCGGCAACAGATAGAACAGGCCCATGAGCTAGTAAGAGAATCATTATCCACCGCACATCGGTGTCAGAAAACGTGGCAGGATTGGCGAGTGCATGAATACCTGTATGAGGCGGGAAAAATGGTTTGGGTTCACGATTCGCAATGTTCTGCAAACGTGCCGAGTAAACTGAGTTACCACTGGAAAGGCCCCTATGTGGTAGTAGGTAAGAAGTTGGACGTGACCTACCGGATCCGCGCCTCGGATGGCCTGACCTCAATCTTCCACTTCGATCGACTTAAAGGACAATTCTGGGATGATAAAAAGTGTGCTTTATTTGAAAGATTATTACATGTTTAATGAAATTGCGCCAGAATAATAACCAGATAGAAATAGCGTAACCAACTATCGCTAGATAAAGTCGGTAAAATTGACAATTTTTTGCATATTGGGGCGCTGCCATTTTATCACTTCTAGCGACGTCAGCCCCGCCCCACCTATATTGCTATAACTGGATGAGCGAAGCCAATAGATGCGGGTATATATTTTAAGGAAGTATACGTAAATGATAACAACAAACGAACCGCTGAAGCGATTCTAATGATTCTAGGATCTCTAAATAGGTGCCGACCTCGGGATTAATATGATATAATGGATGTTAATATCGGACAAGAGGTTCAAAAGACTGGAATATATCAAAAAAGTTATTCATCTAAGATACGATCTGAGAATGCTATCCTTTTTCTGTTAAAATTCAGCATGAGATGGATGTTGCCTCGAAGACTCCATCTTTGCGTATTGTCTTTAAATTGGAGTGTGCTTAAAGGTGAATGAAATGGCTATTTGCCTGACCAATTATAATTTTTCTCACATGAATATTTCCAGAGATATCACAAAATGAATTAATATTTTGCAATGAAATCTGGGAATTCTCATCAGCCGATCAGTAATGCCCGGCAAGCTGTAGTAATTTCAATAATTAAAATATTTTGATGCAGTTTTTCCCGTTATGTGACACATTATAAAGCTTTGGCACGGAACATTCTGTGATTGTAGCTGTTATACTTATTCTGCTATAGGATGATGGATAGAGCGCATCCTGAAATTTTTGTTTGAAATTTTGCTGATTAGTTTTTCCAGCAGAGTGTGTCTTTTGAACCACTAGGCCGATTTTACCATCCATAGCATTGGATAGATCTTCGAATTTGCAGCTACTGGTAGGTATCAGAATTACTACAATCGGTTCTGTGGTTCCAGCAATATTATCATATCATATGTTTTCTTGGAATATATATTTACACTGACTGCAACACACGCTATAACGATATCTTGAGTCGGCTGAATAATTTGACAATACGCACGTGTCAAGTGTGCCACTTCATTTAACCCTTATCGCATGGTGTAAAATGCGTAATAGCCTACTTACAGAGATAGTTCCAGGGTACATTTTGAATAAAAATATTGCTGAGACATGTTGCTGTCGTGCACAGATATGACTTACAGCAGCATTGTTACCAAAATGAACACATTCTGATACGATAGTGAAAATGGAATCTATGCTTCAGCGGTCTAGGGGTTAACGATTCGCCACCGACTTCAGGTACTAGAATTACTTGAAAAACCTACTAGCTTAACTGGACAAAGGCTATACGATTGCGAATTACCACGCGTTAGTGTCTCCATGCATATACATATTTACTGACCAGCCTTCATGCTCGGCAAAGATAGCGTTGGTGCGGTGATGACGTCAGGATCTCGTGAAATCTTGCTCTCGTTGCAAGAAAATGGCACCGCCCAGGAGACAAAATAATCCCATGTTTACGATGGCATAAGTCCTCGTATTATTTGTCCATTGTTTTTATTTAGGATCCAATATGTTAGTCATATAATAATCTTTCAAATAAACTACACTTTTACCAATCCCGGAATTGTCCTTTAAACCTTGTGTTGGTGACAGCCCAGTATCAGAGCTCGGACTGCGCATTCCACGTAACACCAGTACCCAGACAGATGTTTCTATGGAAACATGTATTCCCGACATTAGTCTATAGCACCACGGTGCCAGTTCAACCCCTCTCCTACCAAGCCATGAGTCCGGTGAACATATGACTAACGCTAAGGACGATGACGAGCTACATACTCGCCCTCTCCCTCCTCAGAGCGGGTCTACACGATCTGGGAAGTCGTATCTGAAGACTTCCCCGCTTGTGCTATCCAAGAGGAAGGACGGAAAATTTGTTCCGCCAACCGCTTCCCATTCCCACCCAGGCTATTAACCCAATTATAAAGTTACCACAAGCAGAAGCTGAGGCTGCCCCAGGCCATGCTTCTTACAAGGTGGAAATATAATAAGTAGCATGGAAGTGAAAAGGCTTGATGAGGCCTTGACCTGTTACAGAGAACAGGAAAACCGCACAACTCGGTGCACTCCCCATCCAAGTCCCGAAATCGCAAGACCACCCCCACTCCAAGTTGTACCCATCCATAGCAACACACACACACACCCTGCCCCACACTCCAACTGGCGTCCCTCATTTACGCACCGAGTCTGGACATCACACGTCCTGTCCATTTCACACTCCACTCATCATCTGTTTACTGTCAATCATTAGATATGAGAAAGTCAGCTGTTACGGAGGAGGTGGCATCCCGCACCATGGTCACCCCCACAACTGGTGGTGGGCAGGGAAGCAGCCTGTTTAGCAGGCTCTCGGCTCAAATACTCCCAGTACTTAAAAACTATGACAGAGTCCCAACAGTCTTGTAACGGGAGAAATCCATCCCCATCCAAAGGGCATCCCCTACCAAAACAGCCCTACCAATCCCCCCGTGAGCAGTCAGAACATCACACCAAGACACAGAAAGCCAGGAACATACAGAACACACTTGCCCTCAAGGCTGGATACGTCAATTCTTCGTCGCGCGAACACTACATACATACCCGATTATATGGAGAGTATAATGGAGACATTCAACACCACCAACAATATAGATAGCACGCACCTAACTTTTGTAACAGAAAAAGCTGAGACACCTTTTTCCGCAACATTTCCTACCGCATGAATGTGGTGATTTCATAAACTACCGCAACACGACTTTTCCGCAAAAAGCAACAGAATCGGCATTCCCCAGCCTGGAAAACGGGACACTATGCCAGCATTATACAGCAGCCCTGACTTCCCTACAACAGAACACTACCATCATCAGCACCAGTCAACATTTTCAGCAAGCACCCCACTTATCTGCTAATGCAGAAAACTGATCATACGGTAAGGAGGAAAAGCATCACAGCCATCTACAGTACAAGCTACAAGGATCTCCGGCTATCGATAGGGATAGGCTCCTCGAAGGGTGGCTGGGAATAGACGGCAGTGGGCTCACAAGAGTCTGGTGGCACGATAAATCGATCCTATAGTGCAGAAGAGATACTGAAGGCCTCTGTGTCTAATGAAGGATGAATTACCATCCTACTGTGGTACCGTCTAGTCGGCGCATTGTTTAGGCTGCTGAACTTGGTAATAGTAAGTGAACATGTGTGGTACATGGATGATTGTCCACACCCAGGACATCTCTAGCAGAATAGAAGTTCGCTGTCTTTGCTAGAGATGGCCTGCAGGCGAGGCTGGGGGAAAAGGTCAACGTTCGTATTCTGTTGGCAGCACATTCATGCGCCGCATAATCGTGTCAGTAGATCCTGCCATCCGAAAAGCTACCACGCTGGACAGACCATACTCGAGGAAACGTCGCTTAGCTCATCAACCCGACATCTGAGCAGTACCTAGAACATCCGCAAGTAGACCTATTCAGGCTGTAAAAATTAGAAAACTATCTGCCCCCACTAGAGTAACAACTCAGCGCAGCATTTCCGCCACATCCAGCAAACCACACGAAATCACAACTACCAGCACAGACACCACCACAGTGATGACAGTAACTTCGGAATCAGCCACCACCAGGACTCCACACATAATCGTCACCACTGCAACAAGTGCATTACCCAACTTATCTGCAACGTCCTCACACCTGAGCACAGAGAACATTAACGTGGACAATGTAATTTCAGCACCATTGGATCACCCCCTACGACCGTAATGTTCGGATCATGGAACTCAGACCCGCTGTGGCAACTTTTCAACATACACTTCTGGCCATTATTGTCATGGATGCAGCAGAACTTTTGACTAGGTGTGCGGAAAAGTGAACTATTATATTTTTATTTTTGAGAACTCTTTCTTCTTATTATGTTTTTAAAATTGGAACCCCATCTCTTGGCTGACTACGGTCATCCTACACAGCGATGCAAATTACTGCATAGCTGTGTGTCAGCAAAATAATCGCTGCAGTTTCCTGTGTTGCAAACACACCATGTGCTTTGTAGGTACACAACACACCGCAGCGAATATGTCTTATTTCCCATCATGCTGCCCCAGCTATTGCTGCGGCTGCCTGATAAACCAGTTTTTATTATTATATGTACTATTTTTCTTGTTATTTTTCTTCTCGTGTTAGTATGACAAGACGTATTTGGGATGGCGAGAGATATCCGTGCAGACTTGCCAAAACGGGCCTCACTGTATGCATACCCATATAATCGGTATGCGTACATAATTGATATTATACTGTGATATGTTATTGTCATATTTATATATACACCTGTGCAAAAGTTAAGCACCAGCAAAAACAATAGAACGTAGAAACATGATGGTACAACTAGGCTGCCATACTTTTTGTCCGCGCGTTAGCTGACATAATTCCAAGTACGAAATGCACATGCATGCATGACTTCACGCCGCTTGATGTCCGTGCGTGGCGGGAAACAGCACACGTGTTCAGTTATGTAAAAGTCCAGTTTGAGGTGTAGAACATTACATACAGATTTAGGCGACAAGATTAGGAATTTTGTGTTCATGACCGTGGTTTATTTGTATAGAGAGAATTAGCTCTTGATTGTGAACCGCTATGGCAAGACGAAGGTTAAGTGATCGTGTGAAATGGCAAATCATAGGCATGCATACCACTGGTATGTCATGCAGAGAGATTGGCAGACAGCTGAACATTAACCATACTGTAATCAGTCGTTTGATTGCAAAACATGGGCAAACTAACGAGGTGAAGGACAGGCCTAGATCTGGAAGACCGAAGAAGACTACTGCCCGTGATGATCGAGCCCTAGTACGCCTTGTTAGGAGATCTCCATTCACCAACAGCAGAGTGCTCAGCCAGCAATGGGAAACGCGCAGTAGAGTGTCAATGTCTACCGTCAAAAGGAGACTGTATGCTGCTGGCATGAAAGCTAGGAGACCTGTCAGACGTCCTCTCCTCACTGCACACCACAAAGAGGAGCGTCTGAGGTGGTGCAACGAAAGAAGACACTGGAACATGAGATCCTGGAGACGGGTACACTGGTCCGATGAAAGTCGGTTCCTGCTTCATGCCACAGATGGTCGAACTCGTGTATGGAGGTCCAGACGCACGGCGTACGACCAACGTAACATCATGGAAGAAGTTCCATTTGGTGGAGGTTCCGTTATGATATGGGGATGCATCTCATTTGATTGTAAGCTGGATCTGTTGACTGTACCTGGAACACTAAATGGACAAAGATATCAAGATTCCATACTGGATAGAGTTGTGGTCCCTCATTTTGTAAATCATGCACCTGGAACCCACCCTATATTCATGGATGACAACGCCCGACCACATCGTGCTAGAGCTGTGCATGAATACCTCCGCCAGAATGCCATCGAAACCTTACCATGGCCAGCAAGGAGCACTGACATGAACCCTATTGAGCATATCTGGGACATTCTGGGAAACATGGTAAGAAGGAGGGATCCTCCTGTGCAGAACCTACAGGAATTAACAGACGCACTCCATCTTGAATGGCAACGAATACCACAATGGCGTATCAGTCGGTTGGTGACCAGCATGAGACGTCGTGTCCTGGCCGTCATCCAGGCACAAGGTGGATATACCCGGTATTAATAATGACAGTCTCAAACTCGTGCACAGATGTTAAACTTCGTTTTCAGACACCATTAATGACAATCTAGCCACGTGTGTCAACTGTAGGGCAATAGTAGTCAGTTGTGTCAACGTAACCATATTCAGGCCTCGTTTTCAAGTTCAAACAAAAACATACAGTGTTTCCCCACCATCATAATCAGCATTCCTCTAGTTGCATTATTACCTCTTGCACTAAGATGGATGGGTACAAAAATGTTTATGCTATTGCTTTCTTCATAGCACATGAATATACCCTCCCATGTGCGTAAAAATAGGGTGTGCGTAAAAATAGGGTGGTGCTTAACTTTTGCACAGGTGTATATAATACATATGTATATATCTTAATTCAGGTACGTTAGAGATTGGGCGTTCTCAGCAGAAATTTAATTATCCATCGCCAAGAGAACGCCCATGTGAGCAATTGTTTAGCCGAATCATGGTATTAAATAAATAAAAGAGCACGCGCGCAAAAAAAAGAAGAGAAAAGGCCTGGAACAATAAATACCAGGCCAAAAATTAAAACTAAAATATGCCTCCCTCCCAAAATCTTTCGCACCTCTCTGTGCTCTTCTCTGATAAACTATGCATCTTTCGAGTCACTACTCCTCTCGGCTCCACACCTACTCGAGAAGTCTATAATTCTCAGGTAGGGTTCTCCTGTGCATTCGATCCATGATGCATTATCATTTGCCACGGGTGTTAAACTAGGAGGGGGTGGGGGTGTAGCACGGATCGGCCGAATGGGTACGGACCAAGCACGCCCCCCTGAGTAGGATAGTATGCATGTATAAGGCCATATGAGAGAGGTTTCTGTGAAATGTCTACGTCCGTGAGATCATGTAGCGTGCATGCGCGTGCATCACAGCTTCCCTGACAACATGTGTCGGCATTGGGAGAGAATGTATACTAAAGTGTACCGGGTTGGTGCACCTAATTTCTTTAAATTCAACTATTATCGTCGTTCTTGGTACCTAGCGGAATGAAACGAGAATTCTAAAACGATTTACCTTTATAAAATCGGACCAGAAATGGCCGAGTTATCCTAATTTAGCTCATTGAAATTATTTTCAAAATATTACTGGGACGTCGTAAACAGGTGTATGTACTAAATGAATGGGAGGGATGTCTATCACGTGGTAGCATCCTGACCCATCCTGTCTACATGCTGATTGGCTACAGATTGCCCGCTGATTGGCTGGGCGTCCTGCCTATAACGTCACGTCATTCAAAACCAAGAATCGAGACCACACTTCGGCGAGAGAGAACAAGTGGCAGGTTGTGTGGACAGAGCAGTGCAAGACGTGGGCAACTGCTTACTGACTGTGGTTCCCTTATAACCGCAGCAGCTTTTGCCTAGCCTTCGGATGGCCATCCATGGGCAACTAATTGAATAGAAGAGTCACTCACTTCCAACACTTCGGAGGGACCTTCCTGCGGATGGGCCTCACGGCCCCAATGTAATGTCTCCAGTATGTAGAACGAGTGGTAAATCTTGGTGGACAACACGTCGGATCTGCCAAACCATGCCAAAAAGTGGCGATCAAACTTCTGCGCATCATGTCGTGTGTTAATTAACTTTTAGGCTGCAGTCTGGTGGGACTCTGCCTGGTATGCCACAAGAGCTATGCGGTGTACCATGTATGGTGTACCCAGGAATGTACATGCATTTTATAATTATAACTTTGAACTGTAGCCCTTCATGTTACGGGCAGCTTTCAAACTTCCGCTAAGGTACGGAACTTTCCAACCATCTGCTTAATCATTTGCATTAGCTATTATGACTATCTAGTGGACATCCACAACTACATTCGTTCTTCTTCACCATCTTTGAGAGTGAGCCGCATCAACAGTTTGCCTGCAGAGATTTCCCAGCAACTCCAGAATCGTGCCATCTCACGTTCCTCCTTGTGGCGCCGCATCTACAGTGATTTATGAACTTTTTCCATACTGATCACTAATAGGTACTCATTTAGCTATATTTTCGCAATATTGTATTCATTTGTTTCTTCACAGGTACTGATGACTAATAGGTACCGACCAGTCGTCTGAGACCGCATTTTATAATTTATATCGTTAAATGTAAATATTTTCCTTATTTTTGTGCTTATGACTAACGAGCACCGCAAGGTCCTAGGACCTGATTTATTATCAATACTGTGATAGTTAGTTTTTATATATATGGCAGCAGCCATCCTAGTTACTTGTTATGTTTATGTTATATAAAACACTAGAGCCAGAGTACGCTAAGCTATAATATACAGCAACAATAAATCTGCATCACTTTTACCCCAGCATCAACTTTACACTGAGGTCGCTGTTCATGTGATCGACTAAACCTGGCTATTTTAGCTCGATAGGATAGGTTTAAAAGTAGTTAGAGACAGCCGCTCCTAAGGCGACATTTGTGTAAGCCTCTTTTCCGGATGTAGTGGATATGTAACACAGCACACCAGCTAAATTGTGTAAAATTGGCCAGATACCTTAGGGCCTCTTATTATATTGAGTGATTGTCTCTTTCTATGCTCATCCAGCCACAAGGCTTATTAATTGTCTGGAACTCCCATCGCCACGTTGGCATTATCCCACTTGGAAAACTATTGGGGTTTCCAAGTGGTGAAGCCCAAAGTGTCGATTTCGCATACACCTCCTCTGTATATTCAGATATCATTTAGAATAGATAACCTCACCAATGTAGGAAGCACTGCGAAAAGCTATTTAATTTTAACCGGCCAGCAGTGCATCTCTGGGCATCCTGAAACATAACCCTAATGACAGGCAAACATTAGTCCCTGCAGACGGATCTTAGATGGTCCGCCCTTGACACACCGGGTGATGGATAGGATGCAGATCTCCATCTAGCTCCATACAGTGACTGGATGCGGTCTTAGAACCCACCACGCCATCACGGGAAGGTCAGTGGAGATGGATATCTGCCTCTCACTCCCCGCCATAAACTTTTACGCGCTTTTAAATTGCTTGTGTAATATTGACTTGTCCTAGTGATGTTGTATATGGTTGTGGTGTGATATGTAACCAGATCGTTATATAAGTGTAAAGCTGCCACTCCGTAACATGTCCGCTCGCTGCCTTTCTGAGGGAGATGCTTGGGAGGGTAACCTTGGGGAAACTGAGCATCTTCGCCGGTCAGGCTCATGTGTCAAAGATAGGTAGAAATTCCTTCCGCTTGCGGCCAAAGCTAGGATATAAATCTAACACCTAACTAGTAGTTAGGATTTAGTAGGACTGCGTAAATAAAAGCGGCAACTGCCAATACATTATCTTGGACTTACATAAGATGACAGTGTTGAATTCTACAGAAACCATTGTTAGGGGAATAATGGTTTATATTAATCCACATAAGTGTCCTCGTTGGGACGCTCTCTTGCAGGGATACCTAACGGATATATAAGGATAGGTGAGGTACCTCGGACGAATCCTCGTTAACAAGACACCATCTTGCTTCTATGTGCTGTATATTTTCTCTTTCATGCTAACAAACAAGTACCAGTGTTTGCATAGTATATTTTTAATTATCATGTCTAGGCTCCTAAATTGAGTCATGGACTGTCATACCGGTGACACAAATAGTTGGGACGAGATGGTGAGGTTCAATCTCGGTGGCAATGGTCGCACTTCCCCACTGGAACGTTATCGTTCCACCGGATCTAGAAGTCAGTCTTTGTACTTTTTGGAGATTCGCAACACGGGATCTGTAAACCCGAGAGCCACAGATAACCGGCCCTCCCGCACATCCTGTACATGCAGTGCAATGGAGTGGAGCAGCAGGACGGACCAGCGTGTACACCCATGAGCTACAATCTTTACATGGTAGTAAAACATAGGCATCTTCATTTTGCTTATGTTTCAAAGTTTCAACCATGGTAACTTCTTCCAGTATCATGGCTTGGAAACGCTCGGGGACAATAATACGATTATTTATATACATGATGTCATTGTGCACATGACATTCTGCATATCGTTGGTAGTAATACTTCACTGCGGTTGATAAGGGACTCACCTATTCCATGGATGGGCGTACCCTCTCCTGTATCCACATGTATATGTGTTGTGTATGCGCATATGTTGCCTGTTCGCCTGCGAGTTCAGCCATGTTCCAGGCTTCGCAACGAAGTTCTGGAAAGGTGTGAGTTGGCTGTAAGTCATGTGTATTGGTCGTGGACACTTCAGTTTCACCATCGAGTCTGATTCCGGCTCAGGGCATCGGCGTTTCCATGCAATTTGTCGGATCAATGAGCGACCGTGAAGTTATAGGCCTGCAGGAATTCGTGCCACCTCCCTACTTGTCCCACAGGGGTTTTCAGATTCCTGAGCCATCGTAGGGAGGCATGGTCTCTACATGAGGTAAAGTGTTTGTAATACTTTGTGAAGTATACCGCAGCTAATAAGTTCTTGCATAGTGGTTGTGTAACATTTTCTGTTTTATTTGGGGCATGCGATCCATAACCCAGTACCTGCTCTGTTCCATCCTCTCTGACTTGGGATAGAATGGCGCCAATTGCAAAAGCAGTTGTTATTTGTGCTCTCAGCGCCTACAAAACCTCTTCACACTCGTCCATTCGAAGTGTTTATCCTTTTTGCTTATTTGAACAGTCTCACTAAAGTAATGGATGTATCGCCAATAATATTGGTAGAGGCCAAGGGAGCTCTGTTACTGCTGTGGGTGTCTTCCATTCATTTTTTCAGGTTGTGTGGCCACACCATCGGCGGATATAACATGGCCCAGAAATTCAACCTGTTGTCATAAGAAATGGCATTTTTTTGGTTTGAGCTTTAAGTTGGCGTTCTTAAAATGTTCCAACACCTCAGCCAAGTTGGCCAATTTTTGCTCAAATGTGAGGCCAAAGACAATTACGTCGTCCAGATAGCATAAGCAGATATGACACTGTAGTTTGGTGAGGACCTGCTCCATTAGGCGCTCAAACGTACCAGGGGAATTGAACAGGCCGTAAGGCATTTTTTGGAACTGGAACAGGCCGTCTCTGCATGTAAAGGGTGTTTTCTCGTGGTCGGCGTCCTCCATGGCTACCTGCCAATAACCACTTGCTATGTCCAAGGGACAGAATCATTAATCCCTGGCTAATGCTAGAGCTTTCTCGTTAACAGATATACGTCCATGGTACTTAAGTCATTTAGGCACCAATAGTCAATGCAGAATTACAATGACCCATCCTTTTTACCGCCGAGGACTATCGGACTTGCCCAGGGGGATTCAGTGGTTTCAATAACGCCTGCCCTCAACATATCATTTACTTGTTAGTACGCTTCTGCATCTTTATGGATTGGGTGATGGCATACTGGTTGGCAGACTGGCCATTTATCCATGGGATCAATGGAGTGGCATACTAGGTGAGTTTCTCCCAGGTCTAAGTCACTGGATGAGAAACTGTCCCGGTATATATAATAAACAGCATACATCGCGCTTGTGGTCTTTACCTAAGCCGTCAGCACCATGGGTGTTTGCATAGTTGTGTGTGTTTCCACCGAGATCACTTCCACCAAGTGGCCACAGCGAACGGGGTGGGGGTCGGGGGTGGGGTGGGGTGGGGTGGGTGGGGGGAGGGGGGGGGGGGGGGTGGCGGGTGTGGGGGGGGGGGCGGGGGGGGAGTGGGGTGGTGGTGAGGATGATAGCATCAGCTGTGCTATTGTTGAACACCCAGAAAGGTATCTGATCCTTATTGGTGGTAGTCACTAAGATGCGTAGGCTAACGCACCATGATTCTAGTATGTATTCAGGGTCAGGCTCTCGCATGGCCATGTGTGTGTGTGGTTGCGAAGGTGTGGTGTGGTGGCCCACATAATTTCTTCTCGACCCAGCCTAATTGTGGCGGTGGAAGCCAATCTCAATGTACATGTATTGTACATTGATGACTCTGGTCCCAAAGGTATATGGTGGCCTTGCAAGTCTAGTTCTTGCTGTTTGCAATGGATTACCGCTTCGCCGGCACTGAGAAAGTCGACGCCAAGAAGGGCATCGTTTTGGATAGAGGAGTTGACATCTCTTTGTATAAATTGCATCTCCTCTATCTGTATTACGATGTTTACTATACCAGCCAGTGGGACGTTGGCACCAGTGGCTGTTTGTAGGAAAATGGATGTAGGTCTAAGTGGGTGGGGGCGTCTATAAAGTGGGATGCTCTCACATGGGCGTAATTTCTTTACTCTGATGGCGGCTCCAGTGTCCACGGTGGCACTAGTATATATGCCGCCAAAAAGACAGGGGTGGGGTGTGTGGGTGGAGGGATAGGAGTGTAGCTGATGGGGTCGTAGTTGTTGGATGTGTAGTGGGTGTTCTAGTGTTAGTGGTGGGTAGTAGAGGATGGATAACAGTGGCGCAGGCACATAATTTTAGCTACGCCGCCCACCTAGGACAATGCATCAACTCTTTGCCTCTTGGAAGCGCAGAAGAAGCAGTGTCTAATCCAACGCCTATCCCTATGTGTATATCTGCTGAACTTCTGTATCCATTTAGGCTGATGATAGGAATCAATGGAATACTACTAGATACCATAGGTGAAGATGGTGGGATACTCGTTTTGCAAACCAATAGAGGATGACATGTGTTTGGCGTCATATTGGTTGGACGTGATGCTAGTATAAACGTTGGTTCAGTGGAGGCTGTTGCTCTAACCATTGCCGCTTTACATAGAAAAGAATGGACGTTGTATTCAGCTTGGGCGGGAATAGCCATTACTGGAGAAAGAATTGGCATCAGTACTTTTGGCACAGTGTGCTCTGCTAGCACCAGCGTAGGCGAACCTGTATGTGTGTGTAGGAGGGCGGATGGTTGTAAGTTTCTTTGGAATGGGTAATGGTGTGGCTGTTTGATTTGGACTGTGGCCAATGGCCGGTGTTGAGCCAGGGCAAGCAGACTTGGTATTCGGTGCCCTGATTAGTTTAATGGCGGATCCGGCTGTGGCGTAGGTATGGCCTGGAATGGTGGGGTTAGAGGGGCGCCTATCTGGGCAACGTTCCCTCCAATGACCGGGCCGACCACAGTCAAAACAGCCTTCATGGTGGTGTTTTGTGCTACAGTTGCACTGAAGGAGGTGAGTAGGTTGATAAGAAAGGTCATTTGACTGGCTATCTCCTCCAATCTTGCATTTGTTTGTTGCTGGTAATTGTTGTTGCTGTTATTGCGACTGGGGCCGGGATTGGAACTCCCACGATGGGGCTGATGCCGGTCCTTGGCCTTTTGTGTGTGATTAGTTGACTGATTGTGATCCGATGGTGTGTAGAACTTCGGTGGGTGTGGCTGAAGGTGATGTAGTTTGCTGGGTGGTATTTGGCGCTGTCTGTTCCACCACATCTACAGGGTGATTTTGGCATCACACATTGACTCCGTGCATCTAGGATAGTGTCTAACTGCAGATGTGTGACTCCCTCCATATTAGTGTTAGGATACGCCCTCGTAACCAGGCACCTAATTCCACTGGAGAGCTCTGGGAGAGTTTCATTAGAATTGGCCAATAACTTGGCAGCCAGATATTTTCCCATCTGGTGGTCCATCCACCGGTTGGTATGGCTTATTATTTTGAACTGGCACCAGTAGTTTTCCCAGTCACCTTCCCCACTGCATTCGTGTGGAAGGATGATTCAGCGGCCGCCATGGAAAGGGGCCATTGGCGCAAAACCTGATGGGATGGATGGTCGGATAGGTATGAATGCGGAAGGAGTGGGTGAATATGTTGGGTGCTGTGTGCGGTAACATGGTGGTGCGTAAGACCTATCAGGTCATGTATATTCACGAACACGTTCTTGAGAGTCACGGTTGGGATGGGTCTACGGTGGACTCAGGAGGTTTATACATGGGAATAGGTCTGTATATGGGTGCCAGGTTGTACCGTAGTTGGTCCTTTATATGGCGTGGTGGGTCCACTGGCCTCTGTGTTGAACGTCCTCGGTACGGCGGGGTTACTGGAGATGACAAAGAATGATAGGTCGCGTGTATCACTGCATGACTTCGTGAAGCTCAGGGAAGTATGTGATTCGCTTTCCTCGGTTCGTATCACGGCGATGCTGATATGCACTGTGGCATAGTGGACGAAGTATATCGAGATGTGTGTGTGTGTGTGTGTGTGTGCGTGCGTGCGTGCGTGCGTGCGTGCGTGCGTGCGTGCGTGCGTGCGTGCGCGCGCGCGCGCGTGCGTGCGTGCGTGCGTGTGTGTGTGTCTGTTGCGAGTCTTAAGATGTGTACCTCTACGTGCCGCCTTCATCGTCTTATTTCTGGTGACACGCCTCGGATGGGGACTGTAAGGTGTATTATAACGTCCCCTTGGGCGACTGTGTCGTCGAAGTTCATAGTCTGGCGGCAGTTTGCGGTGCCGATCATGGACTTCTGATAGTGTAAGAAATGACATGTCCGCCTCAGGCACATCTCTCAACACGTCTTCACTTATTGGCGAGCACATTGGTCGTAGGTATGCGGTTGATCCCGCTATGTGGGACGTCGGTGTTCTGTATTGTATGGGTTGTTATGGTGTGCACCACTCTACTGTCCAGGTATCCTCACAATATTCAGGGGTATACTCGCAAAGGTAGGGCGGTGGCTGGAATAACTGGGAGGCGCAGCGGGTGTTGGGGTCATCATTTTGAGCCGCACATTGGGCGCCACGTGTAGCTCCGGTGCCGCACTGCTCGTCAGTTTCTTCCTCGAATTCCGACTCATAACCATGTTATGGGCCGACCCGACGATGCTGGTTAGGAGGCCTCGGGGATGTTGAAGGAAGACTGTGAGTTACTGGTGAATACAAAGACCGACCTCAAGGGCTAGTGGATCATGTTCCAATGGGGCCGGATGAGCATTCCCACCAACAGCGAACACTACCATGTCATCCCGGCTATTTGTGTACCAGGTGTGTCTATACATATTTGCTGTTTATTTCTGATTACATAGTGCAGCGAGGCAAAGGATGGCTGTAAACGTGTTTGCACAAGCTTTGACAAAGTGATTTGTTTCCTTCGTTTTGAAAGTGACGTGTTAGCGCCGTCTAGTCTGTATCTCACCAAAGATACCTAACCTATCCTTATATATACGTACAGGTACCCATGCAAGTCCTAGTGCGACTAATTAGTTTAATATAAACTAATGCCTCGGGCGGGCCAATAAATTGGTTTTGTGAAAGGAAAGTGCCTTGCACAAGCCTCCGCCACAGGAAAATTCCTGCCCCACTGAAGTGGAGGAGGAGAATCGGTTAATACCATTCTCCCTGTTTAGAACAAGCTAGAAGTCCTGAATTATATATGTGTCTTGTTATTTATATATAGGCACGCTAGTTTACATGGAGGTGGTGCGCAGGTTTCAACCGAAGCCTGCACAGTCATCTTTATACTTGTCACTGGTTTAGTCGGCATTGCATTATTTTGGTGGTCATTCTAGTGGCACTAGACTAAAAGTTAGTTATTGTGTCCAGACATAGAGTTTAGGCCTCGAATGGCTTATGCCTACTTAATGTTGACACAGTTTGTCTTCCTGACGTATGTGCTCGAGCCCCCATCTAGAGTCTGACTCATTCAACAACTACCTCAAGCTGATGGTGCATAGTGTGATTTCTAACCACGTGTCAGCACAACCACAAATAACAGGACAAAGACAAGACCGCACAAAAGCATTGAGTAAGCACCATATCTAGTTAAGGCGGGGCTGAAGAAGCCGATGGCAGCCTATGGTGACCTTCCTTGAAGGTGTGGAGGGCCCACTCTCCCTGTGATGAGGCTGGCACCCAATCACATTTACAGCAACTTTATGAGTTACACTGATGTAGATTGCCAGACCAGCGAGCTTTGCGTAGTAGGCTCGTAATGTCTACCCCATCGGACTATCACCTCGTCCTGACTGGGTAGCCGATACAGCTCCTTATATACTATAATGTGACCAATCAAAAGCCACCATCACAGAGCGAACCAATCAGCGCGTGCGTGCGTGCGTGCGTGCGTGCGTGCATGCGTGCTGGCGTGCGTGCGTGCGTGTATGCGTGCGTGTGTGTGTGTGAACAGCATGTGGAAAGCACATGGCTGTGGCATCATGCTAGTGTAGCCTCCAGGGGTATGCGCTGGTCCGTCCATTTAGTCTGTTCCATTGCACCGTATATACAGGGTGCGTGGGATGGCTGGTTAGCGAGGGTTCTCGGGGTTATGGATCTTATTTCGTGACTCTCTGGAAAATACAAAGACCGACCTCTAGAGCCGGTGGGACGATAACATTCCAATGGGGCCGTGCGACCATTGCCACCAAGATTGAACCTCACCGTCTCGTCGCAACTGTTTGCGTCACCGGTATGGCGGTCCATTGCTTAATTTGGGAGTTTAGACATAATTAATAATATGAATATACGAACAAACAATGCCACTCGTTTGCTAGTATGCGGGAGAAAATATATAGTACATAGAACTAACTTGGTATCATGTTTAGCGTGGGCTCATCAGAGGTACATCACCGAGCTCTAAATCCGTGAGGTATCCCTACAAGGGAGCGTCCTAACGAGGCCACTTAGTTAGTTTAATATACACCATTATACCCCTAACAAAATATTATTATTTGCGAGAGGAAAGTGCCTCGCGCAGGCCTCCATCACAGGAAAAATACCTTCAACGCCAAAGCGGAGGAAGAGAATTGGCAAAAAGGGCCACTGTTGTTCAAATATATGCTAAGTGTGTAGTGTGAGTTAACCTAGCGAAATTATAATTATTGTAGAATTCAACACCGTCATCTTATGTAGGTTAAAGATCCTGTATTGGTAGTTGCCGCTTTATTTATGCAGTCCTTCTGCTAGAACCTATACTAACATTTAGTTGTTAGGTCCATGTCCGGGCTTTTGGCCGCAAGTGGCAGGGATTTCTACATATCTTTAATATATGAGTCTGACTGGCGAAGATGTTCAGTTTCCATATGGACACCTTACGGAGCATCACCCTCAGAGAGACAGCGAGCGGACATGTTATGGTGTGACAGCTCCAGAATTATATAACGATCCTGTTACATATCATACCGCAACCACATACAACATCACTAGGACAGGTCATTATTGTATAAGCAATTGAAAAGCGCATATAGATTTATGGTGGGGAGTAAGAGACAGATAGCCAACTATAGTGACCTTCCCGTGATGGCGTGGCGGGTTCCAAGACTGCGCCCAGTCACTGTACAGAGTTAGATGACGATCTGTGTCCATCCGCCACCCGATGTGTCGGGGGCAGACCATGTGAGATCTAAACCCGAGGACTAACATTTGTCTGTCGTTAGGGTTAAGTTCCAAAATGCCCAGAGATGTACTGCTGGCTGGTTAAAATAATATAATGTTTTCGCAGTGCTTCCTTCTTTGGAGGATACAGAGGGGTTGTTTGGGAAATCGATGCTTTAGTTTTCACCACTCGGAAACCCAGTAGTTTCCGGAATTGAATCGTACCAACGTGGCGATGGGAGTTCCAGACAATTCATAGAGCATAGAAAGAGACAATCACTCAATATAATAAGAGGCCCTAAGGTAACACAATCTAGCCGGTGTGCGGTGTTACATATCCGCTACATCTGGAAAAGAGGCTTACACAAATGACTCCTAAGGAGAAATTGTCCCTAACTACATTTAAACCTACCCTATCGAGCTAGAATAGCCAGATTTAGTCGATCACATGCCACGTTCGCATTATGAGAGCATGAACAGTGACCTCAGCGTAAAATTGATGCTGGGGGAAAAGGTGATGCGGTTTTATTGTTGCTCTATAGTACTGCAGTCCTATTATTCTATGTAATATAAACAAAACAATACTAGTACAGTGATAACAATAAATTAGGTCATGTGACCTTGCGGTGCTTGTCAGTCATAAGGACAAAAATAAGGATAATATTTACATTAAAGAAATAAACTATAAAATGTGGTCTCCGGCGACCGGTCGGTACCTATTAGTCATCAATACCTGTAACGAAATGAATGAAAATACAATAACACAAAATTACAGTTAAATGAGTACCTATTAGTAATCTTTACGGAAAAGTTCATAAATCACTGTAGATGCTGCGTCACAGATGAGGAACGCGAGATGGCACGATTCTGGAGTTGCTGGGAAATATCCACAGGTGAACTGTTGATGCGCTCTCAAAGATGGTGAAGAAGAATGATTGCGGATGCGGATGTCTACTACGATAGTCAAATTAGCTTATACAAATAAATTAAGCAGAGTGTTCAAAGAGTTCTGTACTGTATCGGATGTTTGAAGCTGCCCTGTAACAATAAAGAGCTACAGTTGAAAGCTATAATAAAATGCATGTGCATTTTCTGTGTACACAATACATGGTGCACCGCACAGCTCATGCGGCACACCAGGCAATGTCTCACTAGACTGTGGTAAAAAAGTTAAATATCACACGCGACACATTGCGTGGAATTTGATGCCATTTTTTAGCGTGGTTTGGCAGATCTGACGAGTTGTCCACCAAGATGCATCACTCGTTCTACATACTATGAGCTGTTACATTAGGGCCACGAGGCCCATCCGCAGGAAGGCTCCTCTGAAGTGGAAGGCTCCTCTGAAGTGTTGGATGTGAGGGACTCTTCTTTTATTTACTTAGTTGCTTACAAAAACTTAAGATGCGGATGCGGCGATTGCGGGCCAGATGCTTGAGAACTGAAATCCAAGAGGCACTGCTGCGGTTGTAGGTAACCAACAGTCAGTAAGCAGTTGCCCACGTATCGCACTGCTCTGGCCTCGCAACCTACCACTTGTTCTCTCTCGTCGAAGTGTGGTCTCGATTCTTGGTTCTGCGCTCCTTTTATACTACTCTTGACGCCAAAGGCAGGACGCTCAGCCAATCAGCGGGTGATCAGTAGCCAATCAGCGTGCATGCTGTAAGGGCAAGGACGCTATCACGTGATGGCCATCCTCACCATTCACTTAGTACATACACGCGTTTATGACGTTTTCAATATTTTGAAGATAATTTAAGGAGCAAAATAGGGATAACTCGCAATTTCTGGTCGGATTTTAAAAAGGTAAATGGTTTTAGATTCCTCGTTTCATTCTGGTCCTGATAGGTACGACGAGGATGTAGATTAAAGAAATTACGTGCACCAGCTCGGTACATTTTAGTATGCATTCTCTCCCAACGCTGACATGTGTTGCCAGGGAAGCTCTGACGTGCGCGCATGCACGCTACGCGATCTCACGGACTTAGACGTTTTAAAGAAACCTCTCTTATATGGCTTTATATACGCGTACTATCCTACTAAGGGGGGGGGGGGGCATGGTTGGAATGTACCCGGAGCGGTTGTCCCGTACCCATCTGAGCTGGGACGGTTCGTACCGCCCTTCACTAGCTTCAGCCCATTGGCCCACGCGCGATGATAGTCTACACCAACTTAGAAGAATTATAACACCAGATTTTACTTTACTGATATCTCAGCCATTCCTTGTCCGTTTCTAATTGTGTATGTGCATTCCTGTCTCTCAACGAATCCTGGTCAAGATTCACCCCAAGTTTAGTGAAAAGGGCCTAGTATTAACGTTTTCCTTAATACAGGCGATTATGCACATAAAAGATGTCATACCACGCACTGTCTATGCAGCATATGTAGACTATGTCTTAGCGCGTGCATGCGCGATGCAAATTCTTGCGGACTCTGTTATTTTGTTCTCTCTTTTCTCTGGTTTTTGCGCACTGGCCCATAGGACCACGGGGCTGGGGGTGGTTGTGGTTGGAGAATCTCAGCCCGGGCCATTTCGTACCCGGCGCTATGCGATCTGCACTACACGAGTTTACGACAAACAAAGTAATCTTTTTTAGGGGTAAACACGTTTTCGTGACATACGGGAATAACGAATAGTACGGAGGATAGCGTGGTATGGAATCGAGATGTATGCATGAATGCGTGGCCAGCCTCACTGGAACGTTATCGTTCCGCCGATCTACGAGATCGGATTCTGTATCCTTCAGAATGTCTGACTCCCACGTCTACGGAGCGGGAAACCCTGAGAACAAACCAGCAATTTCATCGGGCCGATTCGTATCCAGCGTATGGACTGGACCATCATAAGGGCCAACGCAGATGCGCTGATGCTACAATACACATTCGTGAAGAACTTTCCAAGTTTCACTACCGATGCGTCATTTAGACCTCTGCTATTACTACGACGAAATTGATTATGACGTCCGATACTTGAATGACAGATCGGATACCTCTATCACAACCGTAGGAGATGAAAAATAATATCTAATGAATGATGCGCAATGGGAGATCACCGTTATATAAAGTATTTAATCTTGATGAATCACTATGGGGTCGTTTGACGGCGATGCATTGCGGCAATACGTATGAGTCTTATTAACAAGCCTATATTTTCACAAAATTTATAACAAATCAGTCTTCCGTGTCAACTCGCGTTCAACGCTCCAGCGATGTTAAATTAAATGATGAACACATCTTTTTAAATCATGACTAAGTTGAAACGTTAGAATTTCGTATGTCGGTAAATCCAAGTAAAACAATTACTTTCTTCTTCAGGTACAGATAAGCCTACCAACGCGTCACGATGGGTTCGATTAAGCTCATGACAGCACTCTCACTACCGGGATTCTTTGTTGTTGTTTATTTGTACTGGACAATCAGTGATAGCAAGAATCTTACAAGAAACATGTCAACAACTCGGCCATTATGGAGAGTATCTCTACCTGGAGGTAATACTTCTGAAATCGGAAAAGGGTGCACGCTATCATCACGCCATATCATCAATTGCCCGGCCATCATCAGAGGTGATGAGACTGCAATGCAGATGGCTCTTGCAAAAACACGGGAGCCGGTTGCTATAAGCTCTGAGTGTGAATTAAGTGAGCTCGTCAAATCATGTTCTGATCTATATGCTGCGCACCAACATACCACAGACATAGCAAGCTTAAGCGTAGAAGTGTCTTTCCCGCTCGCATTTACCATATTCCTTCACGAACGCCCCGAACAAGCAGAACGTCTTCTCCGACTAATCTACAGGCCTCACAATACATACTGCATACATATAGACGGGAACGCAACTAGTTCCATTCAAACACTATTTAAGCGCCTGGCTGATTGCTTCAGTAACGTTCATGTTCTAGACACCAGAATTAGTGTCAGGTATACCACAATTGATTTCATCAAATCCAACATAAAGTGTATGGAGCGAAGTGTAGTGGCAAACAAACATTGGAAGTATTTCATAAACTTAACAGGAAGAGTTCTTCCAATTAAAACTAATTTAGAAATGGTTCGTATTCTGAAAGAACTGAACGGATCAAACGATATCGAAAGTTATTATCTTCCTAAAAATAATTACCATCGATTGCGGCCTATATTTAATAACCCCGGGGCAAAAGACGAAGAAGGTATTCTTAATGACGAGTTTGGGTATCGGATATGCGGAAAGGGAGTGCTTATGGTTCATTCACACGTGAATTTGTTCAATTTATTCTTGATGATGACATTGTGCAGAAATTTCTATTCTGGATTCGGGACACAGTAGCACCGGAGGAGATATTTTGGTCGACTATGAACTCGTTGCCATGGACACCTGGCGGCTTTCAAGCCGAAACATTTCATGACGGCGGTCACCAGCTGACCACGTTTGTCCTGTGGGAATGGGATCAGCCGCAATGTTCTGGGGGCTATGTGCGTGGAGTTTGTATTCTTGGCTTGCAGGAATTAAGCTTGCTCAGTGGAAGACCAGAAATGGTCGCGAATAAATTTATTGAGGAACATGACCACGTGGCGGTTTTCTGTTTGGAGGAACTAATGCGGAATCGTAGCAGAGCAAATGGCGCAGACACGCTTAACTGGTTTTATTACTCCAATTTGCCTCATGTACTGGAATATAAGAACAAGACGCCAGCGCAAAAATCATCAATATATTTGCGGGAAAAATCGAAACGGGAATGGCTTCGCGAGCACGAAATTATAAAGTAATTCAAGCCTAGATGACAAAATATGTTATTAACCCTTTCAGGACGAAGTCGGCCAAAACCGGCCTCTGTAATGGTCTTGAGGAATGTCCATTTGCAGGCCAAGAGAGGACTATTTTTGAAAATGTAGAACCGGAATGACTGGCTGGATAACCGAGCCAGTCATTCTAGTGGTAAATTTTCAAAATAGTCTTCTCTTGGTCTGCAAATGGGCATTCAGTAAGTAAATAATTTTATTTTTTGAACAAATTTACTCATTAAAGCGTTAATGCGCTAAACCGACCACCAACTGTGAATTTGCTTGGTAGCAGCTTGTCCACCTTTTCAAACCACACCCGCCTTGCTCGACTTCTGTTTTATCGACATACTTGTAACTGGCCAATGTGGGCATTCTTTACTGTAGTCGCATCCCACGAGTTATTAATCAATGTGCTCGATCTATGGGCATTCATTCTTCAGGACAGACGTCTAGAATCGTCGATTAGGAACATAATCTGTAGTATGAACAACAAAAGTAGTGGCAACAGTAGGAGTAGGAGAAGGAGAATGAGCAGTAGCCGCTATCACCAGCAGCACCAACAGTAGTAGTAGTAGTAGTAGTAGTAGTAGTAGTGGTAGTAGTAGTAGTAGTAGTAGTAGTAGCAGTAGTAGTAGTAGTAGTAGTAGTAGTAGTAGTAGGTAGTAGTAGTAGTTAGTAGTAGTAGTAGTCATTGAAGTCGTACTGCTTTGGCTCTGCTATTAACGTCGATTTAAGACGCATTCTACTACGCCTATATGCTTTATTTTTGTCTTGGTTCTTTATAAGTGTATATACGTTAATTTCGTTGTATTTATTTGGGGAGATTTTGATGTTGAAGGTCGTATTTTGCAGCGAAGTATTTCAAGCTTGTTGCTCGCTGTCGCTGCTGTTTGTCCAGCTGTTTGTCCTCCTTTAGTTGCGCTTGTCCGCCTCCTTTCACGCCGTTAAAAGCGCCTTTTATGTTGGTTGCCTTTGAGAACTGCATTAGCCTGGCCTGTTTGTATAGGCGGCTTTTCGTTCACCTGTGTTAGCGTGACCTACATGCAAACGCGGGGTTTTAAAGGTGGTCTGGCGCGCTGCTGTTATAACGTCATTAGAAATGTCAGCTAAATATAAACGGACGTTAAGTTTGAAAATAACCACAAGAGGGTGGGACGTATCAGCCATAGACGTTTATCATTGCTTAAAGGATATCGTCGGCCCTGGACCTATGGTGTTAAAGGGCCTTATTAATATTACTCGTAATATATGGAACATCACTTTGGCCAATGAACAGGCAAAGGAGAAGCTATTAGCAAATGATGTGACTGTTAAGGGAGAGGTTTGTGGAGTTGAAGAAATTGAAAGCGATAAACTGGTGGTGAAGATTAAAGCGCCTTTGGAGATCCCTAATGAGCGGCTAATATCTGAGCTCAGCCAGTATGGGAAGATTCTGAAGGTGGAGAGAGAGACGTATCGATTTGACAGGACGCTAGAGACTGGAGTTAGGCTAGTGCTCGTGCTAATAAAAATAATATGATCAAGCTTGTCCTGAGCGACTATACCTTGAAAACTGATATCAATAATACTGTTGGAACCTTTGTCTTCAATCGCCGGTCTTAGCGAACCAACACCCACCTTAGTTTACAGTACACCAACTCAGAACTATAAATGCCACCCACAACCTGTTATTATTTGTTACAATGCCACATAGGAATCACTAATGTATTCATTCATGAGCTGCTGCTATGTTAATGTTAGGGTTTAGAATCGCACTGATTCAAATTCACCTCGTCCTGAATTATATTCATGTATGTTAGCAATTGCTTCTTTAGACACCGCTCAAAATGCTCCAAGCTCTTAACCCCTGACCCCCAAAGACCAAATGGGATATACCGTATGCAATGTAAGTAATACTACGTTGGATATTTTGGAACTGATTTGACTGGAACCTGTTGCTTCTTATGGCAGCATTGGGACCCTGTCAAATTCGTTTCAGAATATTCAACACCTTACCTGTTACCTTGAAATTATATTATTCTGGGCTTGGGTTAGGCCACCGCCCAAACTCCATCTTAGTTCACAGTAAACCACCTCAGAATTCTGGATGTTAGCTACAAACTTTTCTTATTTAATACCCAAAACGCCAAGCTATCTCACACGAACATTCTAATGTCTTGTTTATCTTTATTTTTTCTGTCTCCTGTTCTTTTCTTTTTCTGTTCTGTCTCTAATTCTTACGAACTTCTTACTGTCACTTTTGGAGCTCTACCTGTTTGCTGTCTCTACCATAGCACCGCACGTGCACATGGCCTTCTGTGATTTATCTAATTGGCAATGGATACTGATATAGCTAGTTACCGTGCGGCTATTGGGCTGTTTCATTGCTACTCTACTAAATTGGCAGGTTACAGAGGCACCCCCCCCTCCTTCCGTGAAATATTTAGGAACTTTTGAGGACTCTACGCGGCCCAGCTACCACACTTTCATATCAACTATCAAAGTAATGTATCGGCCGTTCTAATAATCTACATACTCCTTTCTCAGGCCGGTGATCTAGAAACTAATCCAGGCCCCAGCAACAGTAGTGATATTTCTATCGCTCATCTCAATGTATGTGGCCTTAAAGATAAAATCCATCTTATTGAAGCTAATCTGTCCCAGTTTGATATTATTGCTGTTGCTGAAAGTCACCTCACGTCAAATATCAACACTAATACCATTAAACTGCCAGGCTTCCAGGAGCCGCATCGGAGGGACCGTCAGCAGGCGTGGGGAGGAATATGTGTCTACATATCTGAAAACCTTGCTACCGCCGTCGATTTGAACACGAATGTCCTAGCATTGAGATGATATGGATAGAGATTCACGACCGGCCTGAATTGCTAAGGTGTGTCATTTATCGTCCACCCAATACGAATGTCGATAAATGGCAAACTCTTTCTGATAATATAGAGAATGTTTGTGACTTAAATCCAAATAAAACTCTTGTGCTACTTGGGGATTTTAACAATGATCTGCTCAATACATCCAAGGATCATTTACAAGATATTATTTTTACACTAGGCTTTTGTCAGTTAATAACGGAACGAACTCGGCCTGTTGCAAACCCATTACTCGACCCAATTATTATCAACAGTGCTAGAGTAGTAAAACACAGTGGAATACTTGCACCCTTTTGTAGTGATCACACTCCTGTATATCTGGTTGTAACATCTTCCACACCTAAGCGTAAATCCTACAAACGCCGTATATGGGACTATGCAAATGCTGATTGGGACTTATTCAGGGATCAGCTATCCAGCGCACGCTGGAATAACATTTCCGATGATAATGGTGTTGACATCTGGTGCCAGACAATCACCACAAATATTATTGATGGTGCTAATGCTAGTATTCCCAATAAAACTATTACTATAAATACCAATGATAAAGCCTGGATGCTCAATAAAATAAAACATGAGATACGAATTAGAGAAAAGCTATTTAGGAAATCAAGGGTAACTAAACAAGAGCAAGATGTGGCCAACTTTAAGAAACAGAGAAACCTGGTCAACACACTAGTTCGGACAGCTAAACAAAACTTTAAAGATAAATAAGCTCAAAAAATTAAAACGGACGCACAGGTTCCAAACAGTAGTGGAAAATATGTAAGTCCTTAGTTGTCGAATTTAATGCCTCCAAAACTACTAGTCTGTTTCTTTCTCTGCGTAATGAGTCCACTGCCTCTCCAGTTAAATTCAAAAATTCTGAAATACTCCCGTCAAACAATCATACACATCTTGGCATTACCTTCAATAACAAAGGCACTTGGCTTGCTCACGTGGAAAACTTAATAACAAATGCTCAACACAAACTTTCTTTACTCAAGGGCCTAAAATATATCCTAGACCGGAAATGTCTTGAAATTATGTACAAAAGTTGTATTGTGCCATCTCTTGAATACGCAGACGTTGTCTGGGATAATATACCATAGTATCTTGTAACTCGATTGGAGGACCTCCACAAAGACGCACTAAGAACAGTATGTGGAATGACACTAGTGCTCGTACGGAAAACTTGTACACAGAAACAGGAATAGAAACGCTTTCACATAGACGGGAATCTCACAGATTAGTTATGCTATATAAAATTTTCAACGGGATGACGTGTATTGAGCTCTTTCGTGGATCCTTTTTTCCAGCAAAAGTCCACGCATGGAATACTCTCCCAGCGCCGATCACGTGGTCCGCCACTCTCACGTAATTCAAGAGCAAACTTAAAGCCATGTCGATCATACGACCACCTCCTCCCTAGTATTATGTCGGCCAAAGGTTTGCTAATGCAATCCTATGTAGGCTTCGTAATGGTTGTAGTAATCTAAATCGGCATCTATTTGACAATTTTCTGTCAGACTCAGCTAGCTGCCCATGTGGATACACTGATGAAACCACAAATCACTATCTCCTCCACTGCCCTCTTTTTAACGACCAAAGCGACTCTCTCCAAAATCAGCTCGTCCTAAACAATATCTCTCTTGCCATACTGACAGCTAATCAACTTCTATACGGCATTAACAATGTCGACTTGGAAAAGAATATTACAATATGTCAGGCTTGGGTACAAGTGCAAATGCATTTGCATTTGCATTTGCATTTGCATTTGAATGCATTTGCACTTGCATTTGCATTTAAATGCAATTATGAAATTCTGGACGCATTTGCATTTGCATTTGCATTTGAATCTCATGTATTTGCATTTGCATTTGCATTAGCATAAAAAGGGCTGCATTTGCATTTGAGTTTTCAAATGCATTTGAGGGTTTTTTCAAAGGCACTACTTTTTCATTTCGCATTTCTTTCAAGATAGGATGGAGCCTGGCTGCTGCTGCTGTAAATAGCAGTCACAGCACCCAGTCAAATTAATTTCAAAGTATTCAACCAAATTATTTGTTAGGCCATAAAATGGCATTTTTGTTGCTAGAAATTAGAAATTTAATTCTCTGTAATTTATTAACACATTTTACTCTGAATATCTTAACATGTAGCTCTCAGCCATAAACACACATATATATGTGTGCAAAATCACGCATATTTTGAAATTAGTCTACCTTAAGTCAGTTGAGATCTTAGCAAACCAACACATTTTAATTAATTTGTTTCCGAGATAATCTACAGCAACGCATCTCTAGAGTATAATAAATATGGTTACCTAAATAGTAAGGAATGGGTGCCTCCATTCTCTTGTCCAATGTATTGACCCTTTAACCCGTACATACAAAACCACTGAAATCATTGGCTCAGTGTTTGTCTTTTCTTGGCCTGCAAATGGGCATTTGTAAAGACCACGACAAAGGCTGATCTTTTCGGTTTGGGCATAAAAGGGTTAATAAGACAATTGGACTAAACGTTGTTGCTGCATTAATCAATATGGTGAGTTTCAGGAATGGCCTCAAAATACAGGTGGTCACTAGAGCACTTCTGACTGTACAATCTGTTCAACAAGTACTTGCTATATTTTTTGTCAAGATCTTTTCAAAGTAATTAGCGTGAGCTTAGTAATATATCTCTCGTTGCTCAATCTATGAATAGGGTATTGTAACTCCATTCATTCAGAAATATCTTAATCCTTTATTTGTCAAGATTGGCCTTTTGAATGTCCATTTACATTACAAGAGAAGATAATTTTTGAAAATTTATGACTGATATGACTGACTTGGTAATGGAGTCAGTCATTCCAGTGGTAAATCTTCAGAGATTATCTTCCTGGAATGCAAATAGACATTTACCAAGATCAAATGAATAATAGATGCTTATAATTCTGCATGACATGGGTTAATTTACTGTTCACTCATTGTGATTAGAAGCACTTGTTATTCTGTCTAACTATACACACATACTCAGTCATGTGTTATCTCAGCCATAGGAATTAACATTTAAACATTTGAATCCGGAAATGCGAGAATCTTAGTTCAGGGATTGAACACGCTGATGAATATTTAGAAACAAATATGACTGGAAACCTTTGCCTACAGCTTTTGAATGTAATTGGACTGGAACCTGTTGCTGCCATAGGTACAGCAGCAGCTATCAATCAAATTACTTCCAGATATTCAACATTATATTTGATAATTATTTTGAAAGTAATTTGACTGGTACATGTTGTTTCCATGGACACTAGCGATCAGTGCCAATATTTTCAAAACAGTCCAAAGAAATCTGAAAATTAAATTCTCTAATGGTTACCCCTTAAAGGTGAAATAAGTATTATTTCTTTCATAGAAAAGTTCCATTTGCAGATAGAATATTTTTGAAAATTTTACACTGCAATAACTAGTTCGATAAGCGAGCCAGTCTTTCCAATGGTAAAATTTCTAAAATATTTTTTTGGTCTGAAAATTGACATTCTTAAGATCAATATAGAATCCGTGTTTGATCAGTTTGGCCATTCCTGGGTTAATAATAATAATACTAATAATAATAATATGCTATTCTATTATTGACAGTACGTGTAATGTTGTTTATCATACTTTAATAATCTGTAAATCTAAAAGAAATGGATTATTTTAATTTCCAACAGTGATTATTAAGAAACTACAGTTAAATCATTTCTCATACGTTAGAACCCACTACATGATTATGTTACACAATGGTTTCCCAAAGATAGTCACTCCCAGCAGATGCATAGTGGAGAGATGCGTACTATGGTGTTCCAGAATTTCAGTGCCAGAGGTGTGTCCACATATTCAAATGCATTTGTAAATGCATTTGGATTTGCATTTGCACTTGCACTTGCATTTGAATTAAGTTGCAAACATTTGCATTTGCATTTAAATGCAATCGAGCTAGGGTGCATTTGCACTTGCATTTGCATTTGAATCATTTTCAAACATTTGCATTTGCATTTAAATGCAATACCCTGCACTTGTACCCAAGCCTGCAATATGTAACGCCGTATGCCAATATATAGTCAATACCAACCGCTTTAAGTAACTTTCTATTTGTTAAATTCGCAACCATAAGAGCTAAATGCAAACAGCCCAACATGTACAAGCATGGTGAACACAGCATTAAGATCACCTCACCACCTTACCTTTCTCATTTTTGTCAAATTCTTAGTTTATACCCTGTTACTCATAGTCCCCTCTCCTCTCTTTTTGTCTCTCTTTCCTTAACTCCCCCCCGCCCCCCACACACACACACACACATACACACTCCTCCTCCAACCCCTCTCTCTCTCGCGCACTCTCGCTCTCTCACTCTCTCTCTCCCTCCCTCCCCACTCTTTCTCACTCTCTCTCTCTCACTCCTCTCTCTCTCTCTCCCTCCCTCCCCCCTCGCTCTCTCTCTTTCCCTCTCTCTCTCCCTCTCTCCCTCCCTATCTCTCTCCTCCCTCTCTCTCTCTCTCTCTCTCCCTCCCCACTCTCTCTCCCTCCCACCCCTCTCTCTCTCTCTCTCATCATGCACATACGCACGTCAATGCGTACGGACGCACGCACATATTCACGTACACATATGCAAGCGTGCGAACTACCTAGAAAAATTGTAATCAGTGTTTGATATAGATTAATTTTTAATTATGTTTTATTATACCCCCATCTTGATGTATTTATTATTGTATTGCATTTGTATGTAGGGGAGACACGTGTATAAGACTTATGTCTTAATGTGCTCTCATCGAACAAAATAAGTTCTGTTTAAAACAAAGAAGCTGAATATAGTTCTGATTCTGCAATTGAAGACTATGACATGGATAATGATGTAATGTCAATTGCTGAGTCAGATATCTCAACAGAGACACAGAGCTCGCAATTCCCTGATGAAATTGTGATGTATCGTTCAGAGAACGGAGAAGTATTGATGCCATATATGACCGGGAAACGGGTCAAATACCGACACTTAGGTCATGACTCTGATATTAATAGATATAAGCATTTGTCAACGGTAGATTGAGGAAATAGTGAGGTCAACAACAAACGAGGCAAATGGGCAAGGAAAGCATCGCAAAAATATCAATCCGCTTAAAGTCATTATGGCGACAGTAACAATCTCGTTTTTAGTAATAATAATAATAATAATAATAATAATAATAATAATAATAATAATAATAATAATAATAATTTGCACAGTCAATTGTCGAGGTTTAAACAGACAGCCTAATCAACGGCATCTCTTCGAGGAGTTAGAAAACGAAAGGATCGATATTGCTTTTCTTCAAGAGACAAAAAGTCAAACACCTGAAGATATTTCCAAATCACAAACTTATTATTCCTTATCACATGATCGGAGTGCTGGAGTAGCAATTATTTTCGTCCGCCGTTCTCTTCATTCGGTAAACATTATCTCTTTGATATATCAAACACCCGCTTAAATCTTATCAATGTGCATGCCCCAACATCTCATCAGAATTCTTTATAATGATATTTCTTCAACAATTGACCAGAACTCGTCGGACAACTTAATTTTTGTGGGAGATTTTAACTGTGTATTAGATGATGTCAAAGACAGAACATCCAAGTTGAAATATATAGACACGTCACACATTATTTTGAAATATATATGTGGAAATAAGGCTTACTAGACACATATCGAATTGTTAATCCAGACGGCAATGACTTTACATGGTTGTCTTCTGATGGTAAAATATCATCAAGGGGAGATAGAATATATATTGACGGCTTATTGAAAGGCTACATAACTTCAATGAATCCCAAGGCTGTAGCCTCTTCTAATCATAATATGGTATGCGCCACATTTGACAATGTTAAATTGATTAATAGAGGGGATGGGTTTTGGAAACTCAACACTACTTTGCTGCACGATATTTGTGATCGTAAATGTGTAGAGAGCTGTTGGCGCTATTTGGTTTAACTGAAACAAATTTATGATGACATAATGCAATGGTGGGAAGATGTAAAAATAGATCTAAAGTCTATGTCAAGATAATAATCGATCAGAAAGGCCAGAGAATGGCGAAAACGTAAAAAAGCAATGAGTAGATCTTTGACTAAAGTTAATGAGAACGTCAATAATGCTGAACATAATTATTATGATTTATTGATCAAGCTAAAAGGCAAAATAAAGGAAATATGGCAATATAAGTTCAATAGAGTGAAATTAGATCGAAGGCACAATTGCAAGCGGGGGGCGAGAAACATACAAACTATTTTTGTGGACTAGAAAATCAGGTGGCATTGAGAAATTAATACAGTCAATAGAGCCGGTTGATTGTACAACTGTGTCATCAAGCAGAGAGATGGGGAAAGCATGACTATTATCAACGGTTGTATACATCTAAATGGGGTGGTGACACAGCTATGGAACATATTTGAGCTAATATGAGATGCTTTCTGACTCATCTTATATAATCTGTGAACAGCCTTTAACACTACACGATTTGACTAAATCACCGAAAGGCATGACACCACAAAACTCGCCAGAATTTACCAAACATTTAGGCATTTATTAGGCTTAACCAGTGAAGAGCTATCAACATGTGTTTGTAGATGTAGACACCAGTCTTTCTCCATCAATGGCCAAAGCATATGTTCGACTGATATAAAAAAGAGGCGATAGAAACAAACTTCGGAATTACAGACCAATTTCATTACTCCGAGTGGATTATAAAATTATATTGAGGGCACTAACTTTAAAAATCGCTTCATTCCTAGAAGATGTAATTGACTCCGACCAACCATGCTTAGTCCCACTTAGAACAATTTTAACAAATACTCTACTTATAAGAGATATCATACAGTTAGTCTAAAAAGACTCTATACCAGCAGAGATCATAGCTTTAGACAGTGAGAAGGCGTTTGATCGTGTTAAATGGAAATTCTTGCTAAAGTCATTAAAATGTATTGGTTTAGGCCCAGGATTCATTAAGTTGGTCACTATTTTATAGGCCAACATAAAAACCTGTTATTTAGTCAATGATCGTCTGACTGAAGCAATCACCCTAGAACGGGGTGTAAGACAGGGCTGTTCTCTATCACCTCTTTTATTTGTAATAGCCATGGAATCGCTGGGAGCTTCACTGAGGTAAAATACTCCTTTCCAAGGGATATGTGTTGATATAGTTAATAATCCGCTAAAGTCCCAATATGTCGAGGATATAATATTTTTTTACAAGATCAAATAGCGATTTCAATATTTTGAACGCGCTATTGAAAGAATTTCAACAAGCACCAGGGCTTGAATTTAACAAAGAAAAATCAAACGCATTATTTCTAGGCCCACGGAGTGGAAGAGCATATTTAGTAATGGAAATTGATTGGTCAAGTGATGGAATCAAAAATTTCAAGAGTCTATTTTAGTACGAAATCAGACACAGCGCTAAATTAGGAAGAACAGTTGTCCAAGTTAAAGAACATATTCGGCAATTTTGGCAGAGCATTCGTTCTAAATAATTAAGCTTTATCTGGGTTGTGGTACACTGCTGCCGTCATACAGATGCCTCAAATGATAGAGAATGAGATTACAGAAATAACCCTCTCTTTTCTATGTGACGACAAAGCCCGCTTAGTATCACAACCAGTTAAAAATAATGTAAAGTATGAAGGTGGGCTTGATTTAATTAACATTCCAGTCAAATGTGCCTAATCAAAGTTGAAGTTTTCGAATCAGCTTATTCAACCCAGTGCACCATGGGCTTGCAGTTCCAGAGCGTTCATAAAGAGATACATAGAGCCCTTTTCTATTGACTGCCTATTTATGTCAAATACCGCACTACCAAATTACAATAAAATTCCTACTGTTTATAAAGAGCAATTTGGAGCCTTACGGGCATTTACAAGAGGAATATCTCCACCGGAATGTTGGCAAGATGCTTTAAAGCAATGCCTCTGGGGCAATGATAATATTCGTTTTAGTAATTCTCTTTTATATTTACCTTCTCTAGACAAACAGTACATTCGGTTTCTAACTGATTTGATAAAGCTGAATTCCAGAAAACGGATCACTATGAACTATGAACTTTCACGAAATACACCTGTAACTGTTATAATTTTCAACCAACACTGGTCCTGAATGATAAGCTTATTAATTATGGACACCGATCTAAAGATTGGTATCATAACTTAAATTTAAGTCAGGTAAAGTCTCCAGTGGCAATGAATGCATGAAAAAATGTGGGATGTGAGCCAAATAACTAGAAAACAACATGAAAAAACCCTCCATTCTCATTTTATTCCACATGATGCATGTGATTTTGCATGGCGACTGTTGAACTGACGTTTGTGGGTAGGACACTTGACATGCAAATGTGGCATTAGAGTGTCTGATAGATGTTGCCTATATAGCATTGAGGAAGAGACAATAGAACATTGATTAATTCTGGGTTCTATAGCTACAGCTTTTTGGGAATTCACTAAAAGTATTCTTGCAAAATTTGGCATCAAATTATCACCGGATAATTTATCGAAGGAAGCAGTTTTATTTAGAGATTTAACTACTATGAAATGCATGATCGAAAAATGTGATAAAGAATTGATCCTGTGTGTTTTATCACTAGGACTGCATGCCATCTGAAAACACAGGTGTTCACTAGTCAGAAACGCCTTAACAAGAAATCACCAAATTGCAGTAAGAGTTATTTTCCGTTTCCTATTGGTACAATGTTTTCATAATGAATTTTATAGCTTGGCATACTGTGAGGGAGAAAATGGTGGTTCCTAAATGTACGGTGTCAGAGCAATTTAGTCTCTGCCGAAGATGATATTTTAATGATATTAGAATTGAGCTAAATAATTGCTATGGGAAATGATTATGGAAGGTCACTGCATTCTTTTCCTAGTCTCATCATGCCACCAATTTTAACTCTATTTTGTGTATTAGAACTAAAATATACGTTTTAAGCCTATAACTTCCTTTAATGTCAAAATGATTCCAATTAATTAATACATTAATTTAGACTTTCCTCTTCTAATTATGGCTGTTTTAAATATGGTTATATTTCAATCAGCTTACGGTTATTGTTAGCTACATTGCTGATTCGTTTATAATGCTGTCTAAAATTTCGATGATTTAACTTGGCATTTTACTACTAAATTCTAACAAACTGAATAGACCAAGGAAATTTTAGAAACTGGTCGTAAAAGTAAATTGCACATGAATTTTAAAATTGACACAGGTAATTGTAGTTAATTTATGTTATTTTTTGGCTTTCAATATGGCTGGTGATTTTAGAAACTTGTGGGAAATCAATTTACATTGAATTTTTAAATGTGTCACTTACTAATTTCACTATAAAAAATTATTGCTTGCTTAGCTGGTCACTACAATCCCATCGTACTGCAAATAGAATGCCTTAAACACATTTGTTCCAGGGGTAATTTACAAATCCCAATGGTGAAGTAAATTTAAAAGTGAATACAGAGTGACATCTATGTCACCCTATACATTAAACTATGTCAAATTTAGTTAGCCTGCCGGTCATTAGTCGGCTCAATCGTGCCAATGCAGAGCAGTAACTTACTGTTACTTATTGACGAGTTGCTTCACCACCTGTTGGTGAACTATACTTGCCATTTGGACCTACGACCATGTTGTGTGTTACATTAAACCACATACAATCTACTTAGACTTCCGGTCATGAATCTGCCCAATGGTGTCATTGAGCAGCGGTAACTTACCGCTACTTATTGATGAGTTGCCTCAAAACTTGTTGGTGAAGTATGCTCGCCATTTGGGAATGCTACGATACCGTGTGCAAATGGTAATGTATGATTACTGTGTTCTGCGGCTGTAGTATTAGAAACATCCTACAGCTGCAATCAGTCCTTCTTCGCTTTTTCCCAACCTGTTTTGTCCTCAGGCAAAATCTATAGGTTCCTCAGGTCCAGTCTTTACTTGAATGTACCTAACCCTGCTTTCTTGAGGTCACCTCGTAGCACGCTTAGTAAATGTATGCAATGACGTCCTCTCCTGGCTCTGCATTTGATGGCTCCGAGTAGGGCGAATTCCAAGGCTCTCAGTGCTGCCGTGTCTTCTGGCATCCTTAGCACATGACCAAACATGGACCATCTTTGATGGATGACTTATACAGACAGCGGTGATGTATTACATATCTTGTGTAGTGCATCGTTGGAAATTATTCTCTCTGGCCATCAGTGTCCAGTGATGGTGCATAGGTGTTTGCGGTGGCAGGTGTCGAGTTTGTCTAGAGCTGGCGTTGGGGATACCCAGCTTTTACAGTTATACATCATCAAGGATACGCAGGTTGCATTGTATAAACGTAGTCTTTTTATCAAGGGCATCCTTGATCTACGAATCCATAGCTTCCAGAAGGACTGGAAAGCTATGTTCGCCATAATGCAGCATGCAGTGATGTCAGCAGTACTGCAAAGCAATGAGCCCAGGATTTCACTTTTCCTCCATGGTTCGCCGCCACGGAGTTGGTCATCATTTTCTTTAGTTGCATGCTTTGTAGATGGGTCTATGTGGGCGAACTCTGTTTTGGATTCATTCAAAAAGAGATTCTCAATATTTAGTTTGCTTGTAGCTATTGGGAGAAGTTCGTCAAGGGGTTTCTTTTCCTCGTCTATAAAGTACACATCGTCGGCATAGTCCATCTCTAGTGGCATGACCGGTATTGACACCGGGGGTGGGGGTGAGTGGGGGTGGGGGATAGTTTTGTCTTGTGGAATTTTCCCGTACAGATTTCAATGCAGCAGCCAGGTAACAGGTGTGAAAAGGGCATCGGGTAGACCATCTCCCTGTGGGGGACCGATTGATGTCTCAAAATCTACAGACTTCACTGACTTCACTCGTACTCTTGGCTTGGTGTCTGCAAGCAGTAGTCTCACTAGTCGTAGCTCATCTTCATTGCAACTGGCTTGGCATAGTACATCTAGGAATTTTGAGCGCTTAATTGTGTCGAAGGCTCATGACATGTCAATGCCTATTTTGTGGAAATCCCAGTGTTTGGACATGACTAGCGTCACAAGCTTTGCCCTTGTCAGTCCGGATAAAGTGTCCTTCAAAGTTGTGTACAATGAGTGGGGGTGTGTAGTCAGTAACTCTCAGGGCTCGGTCTGCCTGAAACATTTTATGACAGTCATCCGTGGCAGTGATTTCATCTGCTAGGGACTCTGCTTGTTGGATAGCAAGATCTTTTAAGGGTTCGCTAATGTGCCGCAAAATAATATTGTGCTCCCGGCGTAGTTTCGGTCTTCACTTTGGCCACTTTGATAGATGCGCAGCCATAACGCTTTCTGCTCTGCTGACAGTTTTACTACGAGAGGGTCGTCAGTATACCTAGGTCTGTTGTTTTATAGAACATCTATTCTTCTAGTAGCTGATGATTCCGTCGATTTCAGTATTTTGGTTAGGGGTTCATTGGGATCCGAGCTGACGTCGATGTTAGCTATCTGCTCTCTGGGGGACATTTTTATGACATTTGTCGCTGATGAGCTTTGGTAAGGTGTAGGTGACTCTATCCTCTTGTCTGGTATGGCGTTTGTAGATTAGGCAGAGCTGGTTCATATGGAGGCGTGTAATAACTGGCTTATGGACAGAATTGAAGTCTGTGCCTCCATAGGAACGAGCATCCAGAAGTAGGGGTTAGGCTGCTGTCTCTCATAGCATGAAATCTATTTGGTTGAAGACAGCTGTTGTAGCCGTAAAACCTTTTGGGGCTTTGCGATTAGCAATGCGTTGTCCAAGGACAGCATGGGTGCATTCACTTTTATAATATTCAGCAGTTATTGATAGTTGTAGTTTTGGAAATAATCAAAGTTTAGTGGCAAATGTTGGAATCATGAATTATGAGAATAAATAGAACGTGACTGACTGACATAGTTGATGACGTAAGCAATCTAGTATTTAACCGTGGGCTAGAATGACACCATCTGGTAATGAATCATCCAAAACGTGTGCCTAGAACCCTATGATTCTTGAGACTTCTCCATTGGTACGCAATGGACAGGACATGGAACTTGTAGCGTCCTTTAGGAATTCATAACAGAATCGAAATTTATTAATAAACTATATGCCACTCATTTTAAAGTATGCAACAACAACACATACCATAATGTTTAGTTAGCTGACAGATCACATCAAACCAGAACCGGCCCCACTGCTTTGTCTATGTGAGGCGCAATCTTCATGGAAGAATTGGATAGAATAGGGTTGGTCGGAATGACGTCATAACCAATCGGGATCGATCATTGTGACGCCACTATTTAGTATAAAAGGAGCAGCGAAATCAGAAATCATCAGAAGAGAAGGGCTGGGAGACCCAAGGTGGTGTGGCGTCCAGACCGTGTCGTGAGGCAACTGCTTACTGCTCGCACTGGTGACATATAACCAGCAGCAGTGCATTTCGGATTTGCACCGCGTCTCTGGAGAACACAGACCGCATCTGCAATAAAGGTTTTTGGAAGCTCCCGGCCGATCGACCGGGGCCAATAACTAAATTAATACAAGGTTCCCCCAATACCAGCAGTCTAGGAGGACCTCCCGTGCAGATGGGCATTTTGGCCGGAGTGTAAGACCGAAAATTAGTATGTAAGATGGTGGTGTTAATGAATATCTCACCGGATCTGCCACCTCGCACCTCAGATATGTAACGCTTCAACTACAGTGATTATAGGACAATTTTTGTACCGATGACTAATAGGTACTCTGTAACCTTTGTATAGTAATATTAAATAAATTAGGTACTGATACATGTAGCTAGCAGAAGGTCATGTGAGACCTCATTTTTATAGTTTGCATCTTTAATTGTATATTTTTATTTTCATTTATATGCCGATGACCAATAGGCACACCAATAGTTGGTAATATGGCAGCAGCCATCAAAGTTAAATCGGTTTGTTTATTTGTATAAAAACTTGACCGCACTTCACTTAGGTTAGACTATACAGCAACAACAAACACGCCACCTTGGTCCCCGCACAGCATCACATTTTCACTGAGGTCGCTGTTCATGTTCACAATGCGCGAACCTGGCATGCTACCGACTAAACCTGGCTATTTTAGCTCGCTAGGGTAGGTTTAACAAGTACTTAGGGACGACTACTCTTTAGGAGACATTTGTGTAAGCCTCTTTTCTGGCGGCTGCAGATAAGCTATACACCACACACCGGCTCGTTTGTATAAATTGGCCATAACCTTAGGGCCTCCTAAATTAGTAGGATATGAGTAGTTGTCTCTTTCCGCGCTCCACCAGCTGCATGGCCTATTAATTGTTTGGACTCCCCTGCCACGTTGATTAGAACTAACTTTAGAAACTATTGGGGTTTCTGAGCAGTTAGAATCAAAGTGTCGATGACCGCATGCATCCCCCAGTATCTCCGGATATGTATCAGCTAGATAGTAGGAATCGCTGCAAAATAATTATCTTATATGTAATACTCCCACAGTCCATTCATTGGACTTTCTGAGTCAATGCGAAAGACAGGTAAATGTTAGGTTCCAGGGTGCAGATCTCACATGATCCGCACTCGAAATGATAGGCGATGGATAAAGACACAGATCGCCCTCTAACTCTATGGTGACTTGGTGTGGCCTTGAAGCCCACAACGTTTTCACAGGAAGGTCACCATAGTTGGATATCTGTCTTTCTGTCCCCACCATAAATAGATATATGCTTTCAAATACTTATGTAATGTGACTTGTCCCTGTGTTGTTATTTGTGGTCATGATGCGCTATGTGACAGGATCATTATTTGATTCTGAAGCTACCAGCAGATGACATGTTTGCATGCTGTCGGTCTGAGGGGATGCTCTGTGGTGGTAACAATAGCGGAAACCGAGCATTCTCGCCAGGTAGACGTATATGTTAACGATAGGAAAAACATATAGCCACTTGCGGCCAAAACTAGACATGTGCAGAACTAAGAACTAAATGTTAGAGGATGCTCTAATGAGGAAGCCCACATAAATAAAGTGGCAACTACAAAATAATAATATCTTTAACTCACATAAGGTGATGATGTTGAATTCTGTGGAAATCATCCGCCTCATCTTCACGTAAACCAGTGTACATCCCAATACTTTTAACTACATTAGGTAAGCCCACCTTTTCATTTTATCATAGTTTGAATAGGAGAGGGGCCCTTTTTCTCATCTCTTCTCCTCTGCTTCGACGTTGTAGGAATTTTTCTGCGACGGAGGCCCGCACAGGGCATTTTCCTCTCGCAGCCAAAGGCTTGGAAGGCCTGTGATTATATAGCTTATGGAAGTTTACTAAAGTGACCCTGTTAGGGATCTCCCTTGCGGGGATACCTCACGGAATATACAGATCAGAGATCTGTGAGGTACCTCTGGCGAGGATCAGGTTAAATAATAACACCATTCCACTCTTACACACTTACCTTCTATCCTGATGAACCATCATACCAGATACACCAACAGCTGGGACGAGACCGTGTGGTTCAACTTCGGCGATCATAGGCGTCCAGCCCAACTGGAATGTGAACGTTCCACCGACTCTCGAAGTATGTCTTTGTATGAACCGGAGAGGTGCGATTCCTGTTCTGTTACCTCAAGACAAGCTAACCAGCACCCTCACCCCAATGCACCATGTGCTTGTGGTGCCGTGTGATATGAGGGAGTCGTGGACCAGAGCGTCGTGCCGGAGGCTACAGTAGTAGTAGTAGTAGTAGTAGTAGTAGTAGTAGTAGTAGTAGTAGTAGTAGCAGTAGTAGTAGTAGTAGTAGTAGTAGTAGTAGTAGTAGTAGAAATAGTAGTAGCAGGAGCAGCAGCGGTAGTGGTAACAGTAGTAGCAGTTGTTATTATTGTCAAGCATTAGCTCTATGAACCCTGTCTTTGACGGCGCACTGACACTAGGATCTACCTCATTCATCATCTGGAATGTACCTTTACCTTTTTCAATTTTTTGACCCGAGTGCGGTTCGAACCTGGCTATTCTATAGCACCTTTCGACTAGAGTTCGGGAGGCAGGCGCTCTACCGCCAGACTGGCATCCAGAGGACAATAATCCTCTTTCACCGGACTGGCTTTCAACCACCCGTCTCACAACCACACGAATTACCTGGAATTTTGATGGTGTACGTTCCAGATATTCTTATTTTTATATTTCTGAGAATCCTCCTGCTAGATCACTAGGCACTCGCAAGTATGTAGTTTGTTTTATTATTGTCAAGCATGAGCTCTATGAACCCTGTCTTTGACAACGCACTGGCACTAGGATTTGGCTCATTCAACATCTGGAATGTAATTCTAGCTTTTTCAATTTTTCGACCATAGTGGGGTTCGAACCTGGCAATTCGATGGCACCTGTCGCCTAGCGTTTGGGAGGTGGGTGCTGTACCACCAGACTAGCATCCAGAGGACAATAATCTTCTTTCACCGGACTGGCTTTCAACCACTCATCTCACAACCACACGAATTAGCTGGAATTTCGATGGGGTATATTCCAGATATTCTTACTTTTACATTTCTGAGATCCCTCCTGCTAGATCACTAGGCACTCGCAAGTATGTAGTTTGTTTTATTATTGTCAGGCATTAGTTCTATGAACCCTGTCTTTGTCAACGCACTGGCACTAGGATTTAGCTCATTCAACATCTGGAATGTAATTTTAGCTTTTTCGACCCGAGTGGGGTTCGAACCTAGCTATTCTATGGCACCTTTCGCCTAGCGTTTGGGAGGCGGATGCTCTACCACTAGACTAGCATCTAGAGGACAATAATCCTCTTTCACCGAACTACCTGAAATGTTGATGGTGTACATTCCAGATATTCTTACTTTTACATTTCTGAGACGCCGCATGCTAAATCACTAGGCACTCGTAAGTATCTAGGTTTTTTTATTATTGTCAAGCATTAGTTCTATGAACTCTGTCTTTGACAACGCACTGGCACTAGGATTTATCTCATTCATAATCTTACCTTAGGTAGCAACAACACCCAGTCAAATTAGTTTCAAAATATTTAACAGCGTATCTGTAGAGGTTTCTAGAAATTGATAGTGAGGGAGTTGAGGGATCGATCGATCCCAACATGAGTGAGGTGTGGGAGGAGCTTAGGTAGCGGTGTGTGGGACTTACTTGAAATTCACCATTACTTCCCTAATATCTATGTCTTCATACTGTGTGTCCTAATATGTCTTCTTAGCCTTTAACTTTGAGTTGTCAGTATCTCAATTCTAATCCAAGTACACAGGAAAGCAGTTTAATATTTTGAAAGTGATATGATTGACACCTATAGCAACAACGATGCCAGTCAAATTAGTTTCAAAATATTCAACATAATAATCGTTACATTATAGAGAATTTTGGCATTTCTTGTCTGTATATGGTTAAAGGATTAACTTATTAAGTACTTTAAGTACGGAAGCTTCAATCAATATGTTAGTATTATATTTTCTAAGCAGCCATAATCATTGCAATAGACTCTGAATTATTTTAAAAGTAATTTGACTGCAAGGTATTAATTATTTTTAAAATAATCATTAGACTACTTCATCCATAGTTAAAATGTTGTTTGTCGCCAATCTATTAAAGGGATGCTAATCTAATCTTAAATGGTGTAGTGCACCGACAGATTATGGTTCATAGAATCCATATCATTCATATCCTGTCACATTTCCTTATCTGTATCAGAATTATCTGCTTTGTAATATCGTGCAAACGTTGAACAGTGACCGCCACCATTTTGTCTCCTCAAGCGGCAGTGTGCGATGTCATTCAAGTGCCAATGCATGTCATACTTATCCTGTTAAATATTTTGAAACTAATTTGACTGGAAGTTGTTGCTGCCTAAGCAGCACCCACTTCAAGTTAAATTAGTTTCAAAATATTTAACAGCTTACCTGTATGATTGCTTTTATAAGAAATTGCCAAACTGTAGCTGACACCTCTATGACTGAGTGTATATACCGAGGTGAGCGTGCTAGATATCTTTCTTTAGTGACATGATACATAGCTATAAATTACCTGCATAGTTTATGAGTGGCATATTAAAACACCTGAATAGATATCGAGAGATGAGGTTAATTATCCTGTAAAGGATAACACAAACTAGATTTAGATTTCAATAAAAAACCTCCAAAAATAAAAATATTTACCATATTTTAAGATTTTAAACATATTTGACAAATTTTCACAAACTCTATCTATATTAAAATCGAGCTTAAAATTGACTATTTGAGACCTACTAAAAAATCAAGACGTGACGTCATTGCGTGATTTTTTTTGGGAACAATGTGATTACCGATACGCCCACGTGTTTTGCGATCGTAAGAAAATGGCGTCTCATAAAATAACGAAGCGAGATACAAGCTCCGATTCAAGTTCAAGTTCAGCAGAGACGAGTGTTTCCCGGACGTCGCAACATAGCGACATCGACTACGATGACATCCATGCAAATGATATCTGTCATGATAGAATTAAACCATACCAATTCGAGCCGTATGCCACTGAAAGCGATGACAATGAGAGTGATATGGAAGAGGATGGCGCGGGTTTTAGCGGTCGGATGGAAAATATGTATTGGTAAGCTAGTTTGTGCAATCTATTCTAAACAAAATATATAGTTATGGTAAAATAATTATTGGAGTAAAAAAATTAACGGCCCCTGAGATTTAGCATATGTAAATACTGAAATAGTCGTTGAAAATTTAGCATTTGTTTATGATGTAAACGGCTTGGGTGTGTTAAAAATACAGATCAAAATACCGCTTGTGCGAATTGCGAATTTAATCTGCGGCGAGTGTAAGCGAAAGAAAATGAAAAAGGAAACTGTGTATTTCATGCTTGGTGGTCTGTTAAATATTTTGGAAGCATTTCCAGCTAGACAAATGCTAATAATAACAACCAGATACTGCAAACATTATCTGCACACACATTTAGCATTTCACACATATGACTTGAGTTCCCTGAAATGTGATTGAATTATCAGGCCAAATCTGAAAACAACTGGCCTAATTATTGAATGATTTAAAGCATGACCTAAATTGGGTCCAGTCTACAGCGGCAGGATAAACAAAACCAACTCGCGCCGCCGCTGTGTATATGGTAATAGATAGCCGATAGCCTACACATATTCTAATATAAGCCAACTGATAATTGACTCACTTTAATTTATTCATTTAGAAATATTCTGGAACTAATTTGACTGGAATCAATGTGTTGCTGCCTATGTCAGCGACATAGTCCAGTCAAATTGGTTTCAAATTATTCAGACGTATTAGTAAGCCTACATGGTCATTGTTTCCAGAATATACATCAGTCGTTCTACTGATTCAGTAAAGATTAACATGACAGCTCTGTGGTAATCTCAAGATATATGATGCCCATATACCCAGCGCTATCAAACTAAACAAATTTATAGATGAGGGCATGTTAGTTTCACCTTTTCTGTTATAAGATTACTCACAACTCACGCCACGCGAAGGCCTGCCCTAGTGTGAGTCGGGAGGGTGGGGTGTCGGATTTATGTACTGGATGCACCGGGGCAGATTCAAAAGTAAGTTATTTTGTATCCAGTTGTATATATAATTTGCAGTATTTACTAAAGAAGTGTGCCCAACATTAAAAAAAATTTATATTACAAGTATAAATAAATAAATAAATAAATAAATTTTTTTATTACTTATGTGTGACTCAATTTATAGTGCTTGAACCGTTTAATGGTCAAATTTGGTAAATAAAATAACACCTGTCTTATAATCTTACTTTTTATCTCGATTTTTCACTTGATACATGTATGGATGCATTATAGCAAAAGTAGGTCAATGTTGTCAATTCTTCAGCCAGTGCTATAGTTTGAAGAAATTTTATTTCAGCTGGGTTTTACAGATCACTAACCATTCATCTGTCGGTCTCTTCTGTGTAAATAATTGGGACGCCTAATATCTGGGTTGGAGCTGAATCGATCTCAAAATCCAGCTTTTATCGCCCTTGGACATAAATATATTTACTCAAGGGAGGTAACTCTCAAAACCCAAATTTTCATGTAGTTGAGTTACCTCCCTTAATCCTTTACTAAAATTGGTCAAGAAAATCTAAGGATTTTTGCTTAGGGAACAGACTATTTTTAGCATCTACCACAGGAATAACTTGTTTGATTTATTCGGCCAGTGATTCCAAACTTGGTAAATTTTCAAAGATCGTATTTTGCCCGAAAATTCATATTTCTCAAGCCCACTGCAGGCGCAAGTTTGAGCTGGCCTGAGTTACGATGTATTGTAGGCGAACCGTGTCATGTATCAAAATTAGGTCAACATTACCTACTTATCATGGTTCACTGAGCATTATAGAGAATTATAAAAGCCTTTGAAGTGGTCAGTGCAATTGATGTTAGTAACGCATTCAGATATTATTCAATACCTGCTTTTCATTCCATCATATGAGAAATGAATAATTTTTGGAGCAAAATGGTTCACAACGGAATGGTAGGATTCCAGACTTGATGTCTGCTGCTCTGTTGAAAGCATCCTCACATCTTTGATTAATGCCTTCTTGGCAAGTATGTCTGTGAGCCTTTCAGTGTCCTCAGCATCTGCAAAATTGTCATTTCTAAAGCTTACATACATGTTACAGCTATTATGCATCTATAAACATCATAATTGTTAAAAAGAATTCAACTGTTTTATTACAAGGAAATCATATCTATGAAAACTTGAATATTGTTTAAAAAAATTTGAATGTCAACAGGCTTCTAGGCAAATTCAGTTCATCAGAATAATATGCAATATAATATTTCTTTCATCTCATTCATCGCAAAATATGTTATGTTGTATCCCATTACATGTATATATTGTAGTATGTTTGAAAATGTTAGAGCAATATCTTGAGAGATTGATACATTTTATATGTAGAATTAAATGCATATTATGTACATGTACATAGCCATTTGCTTCTAGTGGGGCAATACTAGGATACATATGAAAATCAACTCAATAGCCAAAATGATGTAAATTAGAAATTCTATAACTATTAAATCACATTTCATGCAAAGTCAGTTTAGTATGCAGTAGCAATATATAGAGGACATTATATTACCAAAACAAGTTGCAACTGAGGCAGCTTTGCCAGAAATGTAAAACTTTTGACAGACACTTACCTTCTAACTGGGACAATTTGCTGAATGGATAGCCATAACACCATGTGGGTTATTAATTATCTTTGAAGATTTTTTCCATTTCTATCTGAAAGAAGGGCAAAAGAAAGTAAAATTTCTTCCAGATGTCCCAAAAGAAGTGTTTTTCAACTTTTGTCTTACTTGGTTTCATCCATTTTATTTTCCTTTCATCTGTCAGCGGTGGATGCATGCACGCTTTAAATCGCTCGTTGTCATGGTTATGGATATTCTGGATGTGGTTTGTTATAGACATCCACTTTGCCTCCATAAGATCTGGGTCTCCATCCTCAGTGGAATTGGCTGTCCAGTAAAGATGGTTTGTTATAGAACGTTTCCATTTCTTCACTTTGGCAAGATTCTTTAGCTTTTTGTAAATGGGCATTTCTCAAGATTGCTGTAGAAGCAAGTTTTCAGCTTTTCACAGTACATATTATTTGATATCTTACTGTCACTAGTTGAATGTCAATCACTTTGGCCAGCTGTGGGTCCAGAAGGGTATAGGAGCCATATTGCGTGCTATGACCTGGACTGTCGGCACGACGATCTCCTGCAGCACTAAAGTGTCCACCAAGAGATTTAATGGAATCGCACATCTTGGTCTGCTCCCGATTCCATAGTGATGATATTGCTGGATGGAGATAGAAATTTTGATGGTTTACATAAGTCTGGTAACTGATAACGGGGATCCCTAGATGTTTCAGGAAGAGAAGACTTTTCAAAATACTTGCTCCACTGAAAAGCATTGTAGCAGAGAGCATTAAGTTTCCAGCCATAGTATTTTTGATGTATGGCTGGCTCCACCAGAACCATTCTGCATCGCACCCAGTGCATCTTTGTCGAATCCGTATTGCTATTCCAACTGACCGTTCGACTCCCGCTACGCATTCACTGTGGCAGCAAGAACAATGGCTAAACAGCTGTAACAGTGGCCCTTCGTAAATTAGGAAGACTCTTTGTTTATGTGGCAAGTCATTTACTGATTCATCACTAAAATATGAAAAAGTTAGCAATGTTACGCCATTGTACATGTACATTGTATGCTATGCTTAGTTTTATACAGTGCAATCAATGTTTAGTTTTTACCATCCGTCCGTTTTTTTTAACGATTTCAACCAAATATGTCCGGAAGGATCCTATGGTGGCAGGCTCCAGAACTCTATTCAAAATTTTGATTGGTCAATCTTTCCGTCAGCCATCATGGATTTTCCAAAACTTATCCGGATGATTCTTTAAAATGATACTCCTCCAATATCAATGACGCGATTTCAACAAAACTTGGGTGGAATAATCCTGTGGTGATACGCTTCAACACTGAAATGACCCTATGGTGATCTGATTCAGACCTTGTATACAGAATTTTGATTGGTAAACTTGGGCCTCATTACTTTTTCACAAAGAAATGGGTGTCATACTTGGCACAAGAAAATAGAAATACTATGTATGTATAGTGGCTTCTGATTTTCATATGGGTTTATACGTGTATAATACTCATGTACATATAGTACTTATGAAAAACACTTATCATTTCTAAACTGCATATTTGTGCACATGTGTTTACTGAGTTACACAACATATTTTATCAACCGTTTAACCCTTTCACTGACTAATTACCTATATCTCATTTTTAAGGCAACCATACAGGAAAACTGTTGAATGTTTCAAAATTAATTTTGATTTGAAGCTGTTGCTGTCTTAATTTCAAATTATTCAACAGAAGTTTTATATCGTAAAGAATATACTTTTTCGAGGATTTGCCGTTAAAGGACCATTTTTAACCTTTGCCACTGTAGTGAGTGGCTCGCTCATACCGGTTATTGAGCCAGTCATTCTAGGGGTAATGTTTAAAATTGTCTTTCGTTGGCCTGCAAATGAACTTTCTACAAGACCAGCGCTGAGATAATGTTTGCTAGCGTGACAAAACTAGTGATTAAACTGTTGTTGTTGAGGAATAGTATCTACATGTATGATCTATTAAGTAAGGAATACTTTAACATGCTTATGGAAAACCCAAGTCTGCAAGTAAAGGATATGTATATACATGTATGCACTTTGTATGAAGGAAAGTTGCTACATGTATATATACTATTTAATGACATTTTAAAAAAGTACACGTTAAGACAGCATTGTCTCCCTAAGAAGTATTTGTAGTCACATAGTAACTTAGTGAAGTCTTTGTGTCTGTCAATCCATTAGAAAACTAGCAGACAATGCATATATGTTTGTCTGTCACTCCATCGGATGATCCAACAGGCCGGTATATAGTGAAGTGTGATCCTGGTATATTCCCCAGAGTCAGTGAAGTCGTATTAAATTAAATAGTGGTATTGACTACAAATGTACATGTAGCTTATTAATCAAATGAAAGGTCATCTGTATCTGGCATATAGTCTGGATCATCGGATGCTGTTGATTCATCCTCATCTGATTCATCGCATGACATCTCGTCTGTTGAGTGTGTGTCTTCATGAGGCACCTTTAACAATTCACACTGCGTCCCGACTGATACTAGCTTAGTCTTACTGAATGATGTCTGTACACCTAGGAAATAAACAGCAAGAAACAGAAGCCCAAGGGTCCCATATCACTTAGCAATGCATGATCACCATGGCATAAGCTCAGTTTAGCTCACTAATGTCTATATTCTCCCCCAGAATTTTTTCGGGGACCATAAAACATTAACGCTTCACGAGAAAATTCTGGGGTCTCATATAGACTTCATAATCACTGCTTTGTCCATCCATCACTTACAAATTTGTCCGGCCATGCATGTAGTTCCAGGCTTTTTGACATGTAGTCAACAAACTTGGGATGTGCAGGCATATTAGGGAGAAAGTGTGCATTGTATGAAAGGTAGGACTTCCATGGCTTACTGAATATTACAGAAAATTTGTATTCAGGATGCATAAGAACTATATTTTGTGTACAGATGCATATACGCTGAAGGTGTGTTGTATACGAAAAGTAGGTCATGGTTCACTGAACAGCAAAGAAAATTGTTATCTAGCATGTAGTTTCAAGAGTATCTGGTATCCTGAAACTAAGCTATAAAACAATTGCATCCATCATGGTACATGACTATATTTTGACCCGAGACATGTCTTGAATTTCGACAATATATATGGCAGATATTTCGTTTATGTCCTGTTATTGGAAAAAATTGGAACTTTTGCCAATATGTCGATGGTTCGGTTACTCTGTCTGTCTGTGCGTCAGAGCCCACTCACTTAAGTTTTGGCAAATTGTCTTATATCTTGGCATGGATTCACCATATTGGGCACAAGCTTCTTTATATCAAGGGAATTGAGCACAATGATATTGATGTCTTTGTAACATTTGACTTGTATAAACTGCAAACTAACAATTCCTCTGCTTAGCTCATTTGACCTTTATTTCAGAATGGGCAAATTAGCAGGGCTAATCATGGTCAAACAGTTACATGTACCTCAACAAGTAGGAGCAGCAGAAAGAGATTCAGACTTCTGACGTCAAGGTCATTGTGATCTTGATACAAATCTAGATTTGCATTTGAAAATGGAAAATGCCACAGTTCAGTAATATGGTGTTTTGAAATTACTGCTAGCCTGAGGCCCCTAAACAGCATAACGTTACCGGCGGTAGTAAAATTTGTGATTGACCAGCCCGGTGGCGAGTAACTTTCATATCTCAAACCATTATTAATTGTCGAGCGGCCTCTAGTGGTGTTGAAAATGTCCATTTGTAGACCAAGAGAAGGGTTTTTTGAAAATTTACCACTAATTGACAGGCTCAATAATCAAGCCAGTCATTCCTGGGTCAATTTTTCAAATGCAGCCTTCTCTTGGTCTGCAAGTGCTTATTTTCTGTGAGAAAATTTAACAAATCTGATCATTAAAGCGTTGAATTGTCAACTTTCTTTAAAAAATGGACTGAATGACATAAACCCTAAGAGTAATCGTCTTACCTCAAAAGTAAGGGCTTATAAATAATCAGTAGGGTTAGTAGATCAGTTAGTTAGTCCTGTGGGCTAGTGGCACATCCAGGGTAATTGCAACTCCTGATATCCCAGCAGTGTAAACCTGGTGTAACACTATGACATCAAAAGGTAAAGGCTGTGATAACCAAATTATGGAAATTGACAATCAAAGAGTAATTGAAAATGTGTACATGTTGATCATATATATTGGCAATCTGTGATTGTTCCTTCATGCATCAAATATAATAAATGTAATATGTATCTTACCTCTGGACGTCTTCTTTTTGTCTGTCATGCCATTTTCTACAGTGTTGTGATTGTCTAGGTCATTTAGAATCTGCAATATGTTATATATGTTTGCATGTACAATCAGAGGAGTCAAAGATTGCAGAACATCGCCCTCAACATGTTTTGTCACATTGTAAAGATTTTTTTTATACGTCAGTTTTCAATTTTTTTTACTCATGTCTGTGTGTATGTGTGTATCAGTGTGTGTGTGCATGTGTTTGTCCAGATATATATATTAAAAACTATTGATCTTATTTGGCTCAATATTTAACACAATGAATGAACTTGCAGTGCAAGAAGATTTCCAGACAGAACCTCGATCTGGATCGGATTAAATTCTGGATCTGTGGATATCTCAGAAACTACATGTACTGGTCCGATTTGGCTCAAACTTTAGCAAAGGAAAGGATGTGGGCCTACACTATGATTCCACAACTGTAGGCATGATTCTCCCCCCCCCCCCCATCCAGAAAATCTAAATAACCTGGATCATCTGAATGATCTAGGGAGAAAGTGTTCATTGTATGAAATGTAGGACTTCCATGGCTTACTGAATATTACAGAAAATTTGTATTCAGAATGCATAGGAACTATATTTTGTGTACAGATGCATTTCCGGATGATAACGCAAGTTCTATTGAAGGGATCATTATCAATCTGGCGTGGGATCTTGTCCTTGGTGGTCCGAAGGAACCCTATCGATTTTGGCATCAAACGGTCAAAGGTCAGGGTCACAGTGACCTAACTAATAATGTAATATTGCGTTTCCGGATGATAACTCAAGTTCTATTGAAGGGATCATTACCAATCTGGCGTGGGACCTTGGCCTTGTTGATCAGAAAAACCCTATAGATTTTGGCGTCAAAGGTCATGGTCACAGTGACTTAATTAATGATGTAATATTGCGGTTCCAGATGATAACTCAAGTTCTATTGAAGGGATCATTACCAATCTGGCATGGGATCTTGTCCTTGGTGGTCCGAAGGAACCCTATCGATTTTGGCGTCAAAGGTCATGGTCACAGTGACCTAATTAATGATGTAATATTGCGGTTCCAGATGATAACTCAAGGTCTATTGAAGGGACCATTACCAATCTGGCGTGGGACCTTATCCTTGGTGGTCCGAAGGAACCCTATCGATTTTGGCGTCAAAGGTCAGGGTCACAGTGACCTAATTAATTATGTAATATTGCGTTTCCTGAAGATAACTCTCTATTGAAGGGATCATTATCAGTCTGGCGTCGGACCTTGGCCTTGTTGATCAGAAGAACCCTATTTATTGTGGCGTCAAAGGTCATGGTCACAGTGACCTAATTAATGATGTAATATTGCGTTTTCGGATAATAACTCGAGTTCTATAGTTTACATGAAGTTCCTTTATTGTGTTAAAGTTTGAACCAAATTGGCTAGTAGTTTTTGTCTCGGTCCATCCATATTAGATTCATAATGTCATATATTCATTTTGCTGACCATGCATGAGTCTCTGTGCATACTTGGAGCTCATATGGCCACAATGTCCATGTGAGTGTATGCCATGGCAGCCTTCTGTCCAGCCGGCATCCGTCAGCCAGTCCATCAATCGCATCTCCTTAGAAAATCTTAGACTTTGTGAAAAAATGTAGTAGAAATTATCAATACATATGTCCACCTTAGCCGCTTCATGGGTTTTCAACAAGATTTGTCCTGTGGTGATTTCTCCAGAAATTGTATTAAGGATTTGGGTGAAAATCTGAGATTTTATGGAAATCTACTGGAAATTGCTAAGATGGGCAGCAAAAAATTTAACAATACAGATTCTGATTTCGTTGAAGCCTAAAATTGGCAATTTCCAGTAAAATCTCCATAAAATGTAAGATTTTCACGCAAATTCTGAATACAAACTTTCAAAATCTAAGACTATATTACACTTAAAAATCTAAGACTTTTTGTAAAATTTACTAGAAACTATCAAATCAGTCTTCAGAATTCTTAGATAGGCGATAGGATTCTGAATTTTGATTGGGCAATGTTTGGTTGAAATCTTAGATTTTATTATAAATGTACCGGAAATTGTCAAAATACATCTCGTATTTCAACTAAATTTGACTGGAAAGATTCTATGGAGGAATGGCTGCAAGACATATATTCAGAAATTTGATTGTTATATTTTTTGGGTGAAAATCTTAGATTTTATGAGAAATTTACAAAATGGATTTCCTTTTAGCCGCTTATTGGATTTCAACAGCATTTGTCTAGCAGATGGTATACTCCGGAATTTATATTCAGGATTTTGGTTGGTCAGCTTTTGGGTGAAAATCTTAGATTCACCTGTTTTCATGCATAACAGAAATAGATGCCTAACATAAGACCAAACTATGTAGTATTTAGCCCAGATGTTCTTGCTATATCCACATAGTATCTGGCAAGTTAAAATTTGTAAATAATCAATAGTAGTAGGCTACAATCCATTGATCTCCAGTTCTGCTTGCTATTGAGTCTTCAGGTTAATTGTATAAAGCGCTATTATCATCATCATCACCATCATCATCATTTTACAAGGCGTAATGCATTGGCTTGTTATTGCCCCAGTGTTATTTGTCATGGTATGGCTTGCTCAGTCCAATTCAAAAGATCTTTCTGAAGTAGATTATATCTAGTTTGTTCTTGAATGATTTGACTGTTGTGGCTTAATTAAGTCTCCTCGAAACCTTCAGTATACCAGTGACATTAGATTTAAGACATTAGCTCTGATTTGTGGAAATGCTGTGGTGCAAATAGGTGTTCCCGCGTCAAGGTGCAAGGAAAACCATGCTAGATATTTTAAAGCTAACTTTATGTGATGCTATATTACCGTTAAATTAGCTCCAACATATTCAACCGCTTGGTGCATTGCGATGTTGAAAATGCGTTTCGATTTGGCGTGCATAATTGATGATGATACATGTACGTACATACTACAGGTGGCCTTAATAGATAGGTTTTTACTATACACTTACCCCACGTTTCTCCCTGACCATTTGACAAGGAAGCGCAGCTTTAGTAGGCTTCGGTGTTGATGTGGATGGTTGTCCATCAAACACGTCCATGAGAGTGAGAAACCTGGTGGAGTCCGCGGTAACGAGTCTAACGATAACCCAAGGCCGCTTCCAACGTAGAAGATGACATCCTTCTCACTTTTTCTAGCATATTTTAGAGACTCTTGGTCGTTGAAAGTACATTTCGGTGATAAGATTGTTGGTACTGCGTTGACTTTTAGTTTTATTTTATATCCACACCCTAACGCAATACTTGATTTACCGTACGACGAATCGTCGAAATGTGCCCAGATTCGCGTTGTTTGTACGAATCTGGTCCATTCTTTTGACAGTTTTGGGTCAGTTGGCCACGAATAAAGTGCAAAGCCCTTCCGCGTTGTGTTTTTACAGACGCCTACTACACATTGCCGCGGCATTGTACAAAATTTAAAGAACTACACTGAATTTCGAAACATGTTTGTTTGTTGTCGTCTGTCAACTGTCAAAGCGATGTCATGTGATCATTATTTTATCACGTGATATGAATACTCATCACGCGGTCATTTTGCTGGTCTCACGCAGGTTATGTGACAGATGGCCTTAGTATAGAGGTTTTACTTTGCGTGTAGACTATATGACAGATGGCCTTAGTATAGAGGTTTTACTTTGCGTGTAGACTATGTGACAGGTGGCCGTAGTATAGAGGTTTTACGTTGCGTGTGGACTATGTGACAGGTGGCCTTAGTATAGAGGTTTTACTGTTCCCCAGCTATTCTCCCTGCAGTCCATGGGCACACGTAAGAAAGGACTTGGCCAATACGCGTACTTGCGTGTCTTTAGCTACGGCGTTGATAATTGTGCTGGTAATTCCTGATCGGGTTAAGCAACTGCGTTAACCGCGGAAAACCAGGCGGTGTCTGTAGTCTCGTCAAACCGCAAACTCGGGTCGCTTACAACATTAAAAATATTCTCATTTTTAATCGTTCTTGCGAAATTTAACGGTTCTGGAACATTGAAAAATATTGTACTCGTCGTGACTACAGGGCGGCACCTTCGGAAGTGGGGTTTTTTCAACCATTTACAACATATTGGCGCAATATTGTGTAAAATCTCAAGAATAGCATAATATGAAATTCGCAATTTATGCCGATCCGTTATTTACTCATAACTGTCAAAACGATGTCATGTGATCGGTATTTTATCACGTGATGAGAACAATCAATCACGCGATGACGTCATCCCGTGATAATCACGGAAATTGAATAAAACGACTTGATAACGCAATTTAATATTTAGGAATTGGAAAATATGGAAATAATATATTTTATTTTAATTACATTATGCAAAAGCATCGTTTGGCGTGTTTAACACCCACCCCCCCCCCCCCCCCCCCTGCGTTTGGGTAGCCCTTTAAGGATGAAATGGTGAATAAATTCTAGACACCATAATAAAGTTCTCTGCTGATGGTTAAGATCCAAAATGCATAGCGTCTGATTGTATGCAGGGGGTGGGGCAGATTAGGTTGGGGGTGGGGCACTCTTATTAGAAAAGCTGTATTATTATTACATTCGTGGTGTTGCACTCGACTGGTTTCAGAGCTATCGTTCAAATAGAACAATGCGTTCAGTATAAAGGCGTATGGTCTGAAACTAGAAATTTAGCCTACGTTTTCCCCTGGGATCCATTTTCGGCCCTTTGCGGTTTCTACTGTATATGAATGATCTACTATTTCTCTGCAAAGTTCAATCACTAATTCTCTTCGCAGATGATACAACTGCCTTCTGCAGTGACACATATATCCATAGATTGTACAACGACGCTAATAGAGAAATGGAAGAGGTCACAACCTGGTTTTAATAAATTGTCATTAAATGTAGATAAACCCAATTACATGCTTTTTACAAATTCAAAGAAATTAAAAACAAATATACTAAAACTTTATATAAATAAACAAGACATCCAGGAAGCCCCATTTACTCAACTTTTGGGTGTTTACCTGGACCCTAGGCTAACCTGGGATAAACAAATTTAAACAATTTCAGCGAAAGTATCAAAAGGCATCAGTGCCATCCAGCCGCGACTTAAGCCTTACCAGCCACTTGACTCTGTTAAAGCTCTCTACTCTACTCTAATCCTTCCGCACATCACATATTGTAACATAATCTGGAATCGGGCCCATGAAATTAAACTAACACAGCTAAAACGGTTACAGGAAAAAGTTTTCAAATGTTTTCTTAAACAGCAAAGGGTGAAGACATCTTCAGGACAGAAGATATACTGAAACTCACAGATATTGGGAATCTGCAATCATATCTAAGGCAACTACACCATGATAACCTTCCTAAATCCCTATCAAAATCCCATGCACAAGTTCATGCGCACAACACTAGATCAAAGAATAAATTGCACAACCAATACATCAGAACAGAATTAGGTTGACACAAAATCTCAATCTCAGTAACCAAGCTCTGGAATGAAACTGAACCAGATGTTCAAACGCAAATACTCACACAGAAATCCTACAGGAAAACAAACAAAACAATACATCATAGGCAACTACTAACACTTACAAACACACATTATACACTTTATAGTCATTACATACACATTTCCCACCACCACCACCACCACCACCACCTCCTCTCATCATCTCACCACTACCACTACTATCACTGCATGTACACCAGTATCCTAGCACCACCAGGGCATCATTTAATTCCAGTCTCCCCTTAAATATTAAAAACGCTCCAGTCACCACAGAAAATCACTATACCCACTCCATATCAAAGAAATACGTCCATACCATAATGATACCCCGTGATGAGCCTCCTCCCCCGTGATAAGTTCCACACACCCCTTTCCATTCTCATATGTTTTTCATGTATTTGTGTTTTCCATGTTTTGTAATATGTTGCCGTACCGGCACATCAGACAATAACGTCACTATGTCACCCACCATGACACACATCACTTTTCCCAACATAATTGAACCTTTCCATTTTTATCTATGCCCCGCGCATCTCTAACTAAGCTCCGCCCACACCTCGCTCGTGTTGGGATAGAACGATCTCTGAACTTCCTGACTATCAATTTCCAGAAAACTATACAGGTAAGCTGTTGAATATTTTGAAACTAATTTGACTGGGCGCATAAGTAGCAGCAGCGTCCAGTGAAATTAGTTATAAAAATATTCAACAGCATGTTTATAGCAAAGACATACAACTCGTACGTGTCGGACTATTAAGAGGTAAAGACGGGGCATATAGAATCATTTATGACGTAATGATTATGACATCATCCTACACGTCGCTTGGCTGATAATGACGTCATATGAGGTCAGATTGATAGATGGATACTCTGGAAAGGTGAATTGGGACCAAAAACCCTAAATTGTGTGTCACCCATGCGATGATATTTGTCTACAATTAATCAATCATACTCCACGCAGTAGATACTGCCATTGACAATATATTGCCACCCGGGGACATATATATCAATTCTATAAAAGCAATTTATATATAAGTAACAGATGCTACTCGTAATAACACACTGGCCTATGTGCTTTTGCTTGTGTCTGTCAATGTTAAATATTGCGACTGTCTATTTAATGTACGGTGTCCATCCGATTATAGGCTTAACCTTTGATGAACTACCCATTCTGACTTTGTACACACTATTATGTCGCAAAATAAACAACTTTGAATTCGAATTTGTATTTGAATGATATTTCATCGAGTAGCGATACGCGTGTGTTTGTTTACTTCGGTTCCTACTCTACCTAATTAAATATTTAAAATGACTGACGAAACTGTGTTCGGTTGCAATATCGTTCACTCGGCAATACCGGAATTAGATGACTCGGTGATATTACGCAAAGTAGCCATCAAAAGCCTGCATATCAGTAACACACCGTCACCCCCCCCCCCCCCTCACCCCCATCCCACCCGAATACAATTTCGAATGGATAATTAATGATATTATTATGTGTACGAATATAATATTATGCGTTCCCACGACGCGATTAAACCCTGGCCCAAGAGTGACAGGGTATTACACATGTTTGTTCATTCTGCGGTATAGGCCATATGATTTTGTTCCTGAACCATTGAATGACTCCAGCTTTCCAATATTTAGCTAAGCTCCACCCACACTTTGTCCGTGTTGGGATTGATCAATCCCTGCACTCACGAATCTCAATTTCCGGAAAAATATACAGGTAAGCTGTTGAATATTTTGAAACTTATTTCACAGGGTGCTGCCCATGTCAGCAACAGCGCTGAGACAAATTAGTTTCAAATTATTAGCAGCATGTTTATTAAATAGTAAAGAAACACAATTCGTACAACCTGGCGAACTATTTTGCGTTTAAGACTCACTAAATCGGGTCATTCATGACGTAATTAATTATGACGTCAGCCTAATGTGATGTAGTTGATTATGACGTCATATTATTGACTGGGAAACTGGATTCATCAACTAAGCTACATAGATGTACAATACTACGTGATTTAGAATGCGTTTTAACACTTTAATGACTAGACTAAATTTGGTCAAGCAGATATTCGCCTATTAGATCTCCATTTGCTACGAGATGACTATGTTTTGAAAATTTTCAAAAATAATCTTCTCCTTGCCAGCAAAGAGGCATTCTTAACCCTTTAACGACTAAATTTGTTCAAAAAATTAAAATATTTACTTATTGAATGTCCATTTGCAGGCCAAGAGAAGGCTATTTTTAAATTTTATCACTGGGCTGACTGGCTGGCTCGGTTATCGAGCCAGGCATTCCAGTGGTAAAATTAAAAAAATAGTCTTCTCTTGGCCTGCAAATGAACATTTCTCAAGATCCCTGCAGAGGAAGGTCTTGGCTGGTTTCGTCCTGAAAGGCTTAAAGACCACTACAAAGGCCGGCTGTGGCCGGTGTCGCCATGAAAGGATTAATAGCACGAAGCGCGCCATCATCTTTATAGCAGTTCATCAGAACTAATACTTTTTAAAAAGCTGAACCTGATTTAAAGCTCAGTTAATATGCAAAAACCGAATGGTTGATAATTTATGATAATGTATCTAAATTGACGCGATATTAGCTATATATCGCTTTAATTTCCAGTGTGCGTGTATACATGCGTGCGTGCGTGCGTGCGTGCGTGCGTGCGTGCGTGCGTGCGTGCGTGCGTGCGTGCGTGCGTGCGTGCGTGCGTGAGCGTGCGTGTGCGTGCGTGCATGCGTACATGCATACGTTCGTGTGTTCGTGCGTGAGAGTGCACGACACAGACACGTATATATGTACACGCAGATACACGACGCACGTACATCGCATTCTACGTAGGCATACCGATGTAAATTTCATATCTACAGATTTTGAGTCTAGAGTTTGTATAAATTAAAAGTCTGATCCCATATGCCACGTTCGCGTCGTTTTAACGAGTCATTAAAACAATATAAACCAAGCACACCGCTAATGGTTTATAATGTCAAATATTCGATTTTATATTTTGAATCTAATTTCCCTGGAAGCAGTTGCTGCCTAGGCAGCAACAGCTTCCAGTGAAATTAGATTCAAATTATTCAACAGCATTCATGAATGGTTACCTTGAAATTGAGATACGAATAATTTAGTAGTGAACCGGTTAAGCGGTAGTCACCTATTAAAAACGTTTATTATAATTCTGCATTACTCTACCGTTAAAAAATTTAAACACGCTGTCTGCATTTTAAAATTAATGTCATGCATGTCTACGGGTTTTTTAAAATATACTTTTCAATTTTTAGAAACGAGGTTTGAATGGTGGGAAAAGTAGTCCTACAACGTACCAACGCTTTGAAAGCAATTTGATGGAAAGTCGCTTCAGGGGTAAAAACTTAATATCAATATATTGCATTAATTACCAATGCAGCCATTGTCACAGTTCCAGCTTGTGCGCTTATTATGAAGGCGGCGACGCCATTTTGAAATAACTTACCGGATTTAACTCCTGTTATGTCAACAGCGCCTAAAACCACTCAAAGATTCTTCGAGAAAGTTAAAATTCTTGCTCAATGAATAGGCATTAATTGCAGGCCGAGAGACTATTTTTAATTTACCATTGGAATATTTACAAAAATACCTTTCTGTTATTCTGCAAATGGATACATTTATCAGGACTATTGCGGAGAATTGAATATTAAAAAGGTAAAGGTCAAGAAAATGAATATTTTTTAAAGTTTTCCACTGAAATAACTGGCTCGGTTACCGAGCCAGTCATTTCAGCGGGAAATTGAAAAAAGTCTTCGCTGGGCCTGTAAATGGACGCCCCTCAACGTTCAATGCTCTGTTTGACGATTACACGGTTAAACCCGCTCAAATTATGGCAAATTAAATTTACGATATGATTTAAAACGTGTTTAAACATATACATGCGACACTAGGTTAACGAAACTACGTCTCTCAGCGGTGTACGAGTCGTATGCTCCTGAAGTTATCAACGTATATAACTTTTATTGTAGTCCAGAGGGGGGGGGGGGGGGGCCTCTGGGGCGATAAATTTACGCAATAAGCTATTTGTTTGTTTTCGGATTCACTTGTTTAAGAGTTTTACACACGTTTTCGAGATTAAATGCCACCCAGTATTGCCAGGTATGGTGATGGTTGTGGAGGTACATAGGCCTATGCTGGTGTACATATGTAGTAGTGTCGGGATTAAAATGATACCATCTCCCTCAACTGGCCGCCGTTCGGCGATCCGTGGCCCCCACCGCCCTCTCAATCCCTGGGTATAGGGTTGCATGTGGTTGGTGTAGGCCTCTAGATGGATGCTCCAGGGTGCAGCTGGTTGGGATATGCCTCAAGATGAAGGCCCCCAGGGATTGAGAGGGCGGTGGGGGCCACGGATCGCCGAACGGCGGCCAGTTGAGGGAGGTTGTATCATTTTAATCCTGACACTACTACTAATAATACCACTGCCCGGCCGCACGGCCTGCCGGATCCGTACTGGGGGTCATACCGGAAGTGGACCCACTTGGCATCCAATATCATGGCAGTCTCAGCGCCCTGTGCCACTGCTGTAGACGCCAGCACGAGCAGTATGATGAGAATCATTGCTACACATGAAGAGTTAAACTGGACAGAGTGAACCCCTCGAGGAATATCTGTGCCAGATCGAGCCCTGTTACATCCGGATCGATAGAGATCTTCATCCCCGCAGGGGCTAGCTGCTTCACTGTGCCGCTGGCTAAGAAACGTAGCTCTAGGACTGTAGTCGTTTGCGGCTAGTGAGTCCGACTCGCTGAAGCAGTTTAACACCACCTTTGGATATGGAGAGATGTGACACACCATCTACCCATAGGATGCCCTCCTGGAGGTTAACAGCTTCTTCTGGTCCATCGAATGGACGACGCAGCAGGAGCTTTCCACATGTAACCCCGATCCGGTGACCCACCCTCGTCAGGGAGACACCTTCACCTATGTAGGTGAGGAAGGATGATCCCCGATTGTAGAGCTTTCGAACTGTCCCATCCTTTTTCACAACAGTGGAGTGGGGAGTAACCTCTATTTCAATGACTGCGGGAGGCCTATATAGGGGCAACCATGTTTGCCAGTCACCCCCAGGTCCAGCGCGGTACCACACTTCATTCTTCTCAAATATGATCTGCAGGTTTTTTGCCAAGGTCAATAGCAGACCATCATGGGCCATCGGCGGGGCACTGCTCGAATAAGGTTTGACCATATGAAAGCTGAGGTCGTTATTTACGGTGTTGATGTCTGCCACCTCTGTATCCGAGAGCTCAATCAACGGCTCGAGGATGTACTTCTTCAGGAAATCGTACCAAAACACGATCTTGTTGCCATCTATGTTGCGACCCAGGCGCTCCTTCGACACATCGTTGAGGTCTGTGAGCAGTTCCACCCCAACACCACCAATGGGGTGGAGGGAGAATGCCTTTGAGTTTGCTTCGTACTGTAGGGCGAATGACTTGCCATCGCTCTCTTCTACCTTGGCAGCATCACCTGCGTACACATCTGCCAGGTCAGCAAGACCAGTCGAGTGAGCAAATATGGGTTCCATAGCACGCTATAGGAGGGCATATAACCATGCCGATTGTCCAACTGCTGCTCTCCGGTGGTGAGAACGTAATCTCACCCTCTCTAGCGGGTAGACGGGTGGTACAGTTCCATGTAGAATGGGTCCTCTTCGAGGTGCTCCAGAAGGGCACAACATACATACACGCTGATGTGCTACATCAATCTCTGGGCAGTGCACAGAGCAGCTCACTGGTAGAGGTCGGCCGGGACATGATACAGTATCACCGAGGTGCCAACAGCAACCTATGGAAAGCTATCAGTCCTAGCCTGTTCACACCTGTAAATCACCTGTTTGACAGCCCCTCCATTAACATATATGCCAGCACGGAAGGGGTATCAGATGCCCATTTAGAGTTTATCCTCTTGTTACTCATTGACCTGACATGATATGACACCAGGAATATCTGACCTTTGCCGAGATGATGAAGAGCCCGCTACAGGGTTGCCCCGTCATGGCTCCTGCACAGATGCTCACACAGCAACAGATCTGTCAACAAGAGGGAGAGTGACTACAGCGTGGGAGCTGGTATCAACAGAACGGGAGCATTGCAAGGAGGTGACGGAACAGTGAAGGTTCCCGATACTGGCAGGCCCTCATGGAGGAGAGTAAGCGGGACGATTTCTTCACATACGATGAAAAGCTATGTGTAGCAGACCGTGGACGATGCAGCAGAGACTGCGGACGAGGATCAGCCAAATGCCATACAGTGGGAAGGGGAGATGGCGCAGAAGTGTAAGACCAAGAAAGCCATCCAGCGGCGGACGTACTATCTTGGTCATAAGGTGAAGTTCCAGATGTCATGTCTCAGAAAGCTACTGGCACCCGACTTAATGCTGGATGACCCCTGTCTAAGAGACGTCTGTCTCGACACCAGCAAGCTGGCACGGTTCGCCAGGCTCTCCAAAATTAACCCTTCTATGACTCATGAGCAGATTCTGCAGGTGATGCCGTTTAAGCCTCCAGATATACTATGGCAAAATCAGAGTGGTGGAAGCAACCAGAACTATATCCCTCCCTGACGGCTGACGAGGGCGGTACCATCCACGGCTGGCGACTCCAGCAGATAGATACCATCAGACAGAATTTTGTCCATGAGGCAGAAAAGTACAGCAGAACACGCAGGCGATATAAGACAGCCTACAACGTCCTCACGTGTACAGCCACTGCTGCAGGTGTGATTGGAGCCAGTGTTGGGGTGGCAGCTGTGGCCACTCTCGCTACAGGGGTGGGGGCTATCGTCGCCATCCCGCTGGGTGGCGTGACACTAGCCACCACTGTCTTGGCCACGGGCTTGGGGGTGGGGCAGCGGCAGATCACAAGGAGGCTGGAGAAGCAGGCTAAGTATGTGGCACTGGCATAGCGTATGCTACGGACTGTCGACGAGTCTGTCAGCAAAGCTCTCGAGGATGGCCAGGTCACCGATGAAGAGTACCACCATATATTGAAGGTCCAAGCCCTGTACCACACGGAGAAACGTAATGTGCGACAGCAATACCTCAAAGGCTCCAGCGGGTGGGTTGATATGGAGGAGTTAAAAAACGAGATGTTACAGCGAGGTCGCCTCGCTGGTCTCTGGAGTCGAGACGACTACAAATAGTGTGCTGCCGTACGGTAGGTTTAAGAACACCAGTATAGATGGCCTTCCCAGTGAACCTCACGACAGTCATCCGGAGCCAACTGCCCCTCCTGTGTACACCCTTGACTGGCCTGAGAGGTCTACTGGATGATATACCAGAGCTAACACCATTCTCCATCACAGTGGATGGACGGTCCCGAACCAGCTTCTCCGTCAACCCACGACCGCTGACCAACCGGCCCATCACCATCAAGGATGCGAAACAAGCTCATACTTGAATCAGCAGCTGAACCTTGCCGTGTGGTGTGCCATGGCAGTAGTGGAGTGAGTTCCAACGTGCTTCACTCCTATTCTAGTACTCCTGAAGCTGTGCTCATCGCCAGCTGTTTCAGATTCCACGTGTACTTCACGATGCGACGAATCCTCCATGAGTTTGGTGCAAGCCTCCCTGATACAAACGCCTTCGACCCACAGCTCAACAGTCATAGCGTCTCAGTGGCCAGCAGACTACAGAGAGAGTTCAGCGCTCACCCAGACTATCGGTGGCATGGTGGTGACAACAGCGGTCTAGGGGTTATGTACGGTGACCGGAGACATGACTACTCAGGATTCCCCTATCGAACACCCCAACGAGTAGGCTGTCGGAAGACACCCACAAATTCTCGTTCGATCCAGACTCCGACCATGGAGCGCTGGTGCAAAATATGCACATCACTGGCTTGCGGCAGGACTATCCAGATGTGTGGAAGTACTTTGTCCCACACACCACCTCAGGCCTCACACCAGCAGGGATCTTTCGGATCAACCAGTCCCTGGAAGCACTGTGCTACTGCCTCCTTACGGCACAGACCCAGCTGCGGCATTCCATAGATGGTGTCAGCGGAGCAGAGGTCCAGGCCATGTTCATTAGTCTCATTGAGGATATGATCATCGTGGCAGACGCCAGTAGTCTTATTGGTAAGTTCCAGCAGGGGTGACAGAAGGCCGTTGCAAACTTGACTTTGCTATTTCGCCACACCTACGGTTGATTCTGAGCAACATGATCGTGAACATCGAGGACCTCCAAGTCAGGGGCTATAACAACATGATAGTCGAGGGGAGTTCCCCCGGTGTCCACCTCGGCTTCAACACTGACATCAACGCACCTATGCACAGTACTGGCCATACAGTCGTTCCGACCCTGATACTGCAGCCAGTCGACACAGCAGATTCAGGCGCCCCAACACTGCAGCCAGTCGACACGACACCGCATCCCGTGGTAGTGCTACGAGTGTTGTCAGGCCTAGCTATTGTGGCACTTGGGATCAGCCTACTCCGCCGCTAGCAAATCAGCTATAAGACTATCCTGACTCTCTACAGTAGCAGTGGGTACCACGGTGAGACACTGAACCAGCTTGGCATGCCCTACAGCCCCTGTACACGCTGCCAACATGCACATCCAAGGGCTGGAGGGTTCGGCAGCACCTCCTTTTTCCAGCTTGTAGTATCACAGAGCCTTGTTCTGCTCTGAGTCTGGTGAGGCCATGGCGGTCTGCAACTGCTGGAACACATCTGACAGATACTCCCGATCCTTGTAGAAACCTTTAGCTCGCAGGAGCTGCTCGAGGATACTCCCACCCATGATAAGGTATTCGAGGAAGCAGATCTGTCCCTTGCCAAATCCTAGATAGAGCTTCACAACTGTCAGCTCCTCTGTCAGTACAGCACCGGAGAGCTGAGGGAGCTCATCTGGCGTCTTCTTCTTGTAGTCCTTCAACTCCCTCTGGAAGACATCATAGTACTCTTCGCAATGCATGAGCCCAGACATGTTTAAGATGTCTCAATAGAGAGATGAGTATTCCTGAGTATCAACCTGGCCACCTGGCAGATGCAGACTGGGAAGATCTTATTAGCTCTCTCAACAGGGGATGCAGATGTTTAACCGTGTTGTATACTCAGTGCTTATACAATGACGTCAACGGTACAGATCATGAAGCAACTGCCCGAGAGCCAGGCGAGGTTTCAGAAGGTGGAGAACCTGCTGCGAACCAAGACACAGAAGTTACTGAGCAAAGCCATTAACGTGGTGGCGAATGTGGCCATGGTGAAGATGACCGGGGGAAATGAGGTTCTTCCTGCCGCCACTGCGGTTGTCCTCGCTACAGTGGTGAGTGGGGTGGCCGGGCACCGTCTCAGAATAAATCACCCCATCCCAAAGATCGCCCTCAGTGGTGCCTCCTACAGTGTTGCCGCCAATATCATGGGTGAACGTGTTACACTAATGGAGGCCGCGGTTCTAGGGCCAGCAACGAGTGCAATGGCTGAGATCATCGTCGCCTATGTTTAACCCCTCTGAATAGTGAGAGATGGATCACGAGACCCCTGCAGCATATGAGGCATGGCATGCCGGAGGGCAGTGTGTAGCCAATGCCCAGGAATGGTGGACCGCCCACAAGGCGTGCCCCTGCAGAGAGGGCCAGTACCCTGAGCACTGTTACCTATTCCCTTGGCTGACTGCGTGGTCCTCCTATGCCCAACTATTTCACTGGGGGTATGACTAGTAGGTTTGAGCCGTCTGTATATGACTATGACTCTGTCACTCACAGACCTAGAAAGCAAAGAGCTAGGCGATCTTGCTCACTTGGACGAGGCAGTCACTCACAGACCTAGAAAGCAAAGAGCTAGGCGATCTTGCTTACTTGGGCGAGGCACGCCTCGGTTCAGAGGACACTGTTGCCCCTATCTCCTTCCTAGACTTCGATGGGAAGGGAGACCCACGGGAGATCCGAGGTACCATCCCAGCCCGAGATCTCATCGGGAACACTGATACGGTAGGACAATCGGCCATTAACAAGGCTAAGACTGTATAAATGGGGATTGGCATCAAGGAGAGGGCGACGATGCTCGGTATGCTCGGAGTCGATGAGGCTGGAGCCATCAAGGTTATGGCTGGGTCAAAGGACCTGGTTAAGGATCTCCTGAAACCACGGAGCTCATTCCGACAGGATGGAGAGAATCTCAAGAAAAGCACCCTCGGCCTGAGCCTTATCACTGTCGACGGCCAAACAGGTGCTACACCTAGCCTCTGGCTAGCAGAGGTGAAGAAGTCAGGGTTCTTTGGTTTGCCGTTTAAGACCACAGGATAGTCATGGCTTCCCGTGCATGTATCATACAGATACTGGGTGTACTAGACACTGTGGGTGCTGACACGGGCCCTCTACGCTATCTTCTCAGCTGCTGCTGGGATTTCATGCTTAACGCCTCCATTGCATCCTTCATATCCGCCAGAGGTGCAGGATTCCCCGCTCTGCAGGTGAAAGAGCTGGTGCAGGAAGTACTGCCGTTTAGTCTCCCAGATATAGATGAGGCTACTGCCGACCAAGTGCTAACCATCCTCTGCACGCATGTCTGTACCATTCGACAGTAGGCCGGCCGATGCTGGCCAGGTGGTGCTGATCATTGCCCTGTCAGGACATGGGAAAAACATCTTGCTGCGGGCTCTCCTGGCCGAACATCTACACTCTGAATACATCCTTCTTCTGTCTGACTCCGCCACTGAGGTGGTTGACAGTAATGATCAATGGTACAATGGCCCAATCACCAAGACGCAGAACCTGCAAGCACCGATGGAGAAGATGTTGGCAGCCTGACTGACAGAACCACTTGTTCTAGTTATCGATGACCCTGCAATGGACCAGAAGACGGTCACCTACCTCAGCAACATCACCAGGCGCATCCAGCACACACAGATAACTGTCTTCATCCTCTTTCAGAAGTACATCTGTGAGATCTCACCGGACATCCGCCACAATGCCCGGTTGCTATACTTCAGCTCCATGTATGGACGTTCCCTGCTCGAGACCATATACGACAGCCTAACCCTCAAGGAGACCAAAGGGGACTTTCTCGCAGGTGTACAGAGGGCAGCTTAGCTGTACCGCTTCATCTTCAGCAACAAGGAGACAGGTGAGCTGTCACACTTCAAGTCATCTCTGTAAAAGGCGCAGACTTTCACCTATAAGCAGAATCCAGCCAGGAAACTAGCCTGCCCTACGCGTTATCGCTGACACACTGAGTGGAGACCGCGGCGGTCTCCGCTGCAACTTTTTTCAAGGCTGCGTGGTCTCCACTACTTCATCCATGGTCTCCGCTGCTTGAGGACCCACGGCTTCCGCTGCTACTTTGTCCATGGTCTCCACTGCAACTTCGGTAGTTTTGGCCGCGGTCTCCGCTGCTACTTCGTCCGAGGTCTCCACTGCTCCTTCGGCAGTTTTGGCAGAAGCCTGTGGCTTCTTCTTTTGACGAAGTAGCTTCTGACGTAGCTTCTCCTTCTGACGACGTAGCCTCTCCTTAAGCTTCTCTTTAAGATGATACTTTTGCTGAAATGCTTCCCACTGAGGGTCAGTCTCTGGGATTTTGTTTATCTGGTGCATTTCACGGAAAACCCACTTTTCCCATGTGAGCTCGCGACTAGGAGCGTACTTGCTGACAGTGGATATGCCAGGGGTGGGGGGGGGGGTTTAATGAGGTTGTCCAGGAAGTCCGGGTCTTTTCCTGGGGCTTCCAGAAAGGCTTCCAGATCACTGTACAATTGATTGTGCCCTTGTTCATTGAAGATGTGCTCAACAGCCTCCTTGCGGCCAAGAGTGACCCCCTCCTGTGTACCTTCTGCATGACCGGTGGTGTGGCTCTCCACTACAGCAGCACTGAACTCCTTCCTGAAGGCGTTACTTTCTCCGGACTGGATTTTATTCAGGAGCTCTCGCTCTTCCTGGCTATGGAGACTAAATACGGCAGCCCACTTCCCGACCGTTAGTAGATCTTTGGGTTCGACCATCGCCATTTGGAGAGCTAGAATAACAGGACTGTTGGTTGGGGCCACAGGTAGGTGGGTAGTACCTTGCCCTGGGTGCTGTCAAACTACCGGTAGAGTATCGGAGTCAGGAGTTCTTTTGTACTACGAGCTGACGCTTCTTCCTCTATGGTGGCCAGTATCTCCGCATCAGATGGAGGGGTGACCTTGGCTCGCTCGTCAATAATGTTGATGTCACGAAGCAGTCCTCGGACCCTGTCATAATGGGACAGTGCACGCCGTGGCTGTCGTGCTGACTGTCGTGCCGACTTGTCCTGCTGCCTATAGACAATCTGCTTGGGAACTTTGCCAAACATGACAGCCGTTTAGAACCTCTATATACCCAGACCTTAAACATGCTGCAGTATTTGCAACATCCAGATGGGGCCATTGAACCTGTGACATCGCACCGCACTGATCCTCGGAATGACTGGCTGATGGTCATTCGACCCAGTATACATGATGAGAACCCGTTGTCCGCTGCTGGGAAGTACATTGACTTTGCAATCTCAGCACAGATCCACGAGATCAAGAGCATGACACTCGAGTTCAAGCTTCAGAGCACAATAGAACAGACATTAGAGCTTCCGCAGGTTCTGAACAGGTGGGAGATTGTGCAGAGCAACAGCTCCGTGGACACCACCTATGTGAACGATGAGTACCGAGTCCTAGGTCCGCTGGCTCATGGCCCAACCTTCTATGCGAAGGGAAAGGGGTACTATGCTGTGGGTGCAATGAGGCGTTCACGGAATTCGAACTATGGGCAGGTGTCGAGAAGCCCGTGGCAGTTCTACTCTTAACCCTCCTCGAGAACACACACGTGAATCCGGCTGCCATGCAGGATAGGCTGTTCCTCTGGGTATACACTGAGAAGCTCACAGACGCGGCTATGAATGCTCCAAGACTTCATGTCTGGCATGATGAGAATGACCAGGAGCTGAAGCAAACGGGTTCCAAACAGTGGATTGGGCATGTGGAGCGAGAACACCAGCAGGTCTAAGCCACAGCTAACCAATGGGTAGAGCTGACATTGCATCGTGGTGCATCAGAATGTGTCACTGTTGTCGTCCTGGTTCAGAAGGGAGGAGCCATCCAGCAGGTGCATACGCTAGACAACTTCAAGCTTGTGGTTACTGGCACCAATGTTCTTGGTGAGGTAGGTATGCGAGCTCGCTGATTGCCAACTCCACAGACAGAAAACTAAGTCATATGCACTTCTGTGCCTAACCAGTGGAAGCGACGACCTCGATTCGGCACTCGAGGGCCGTCTCCACCTCGGGGGCAGGGACATCCCACCTAATCAGGGCAACCGGCTCAGCTTCAACATCAGAAACCTCATAGCTTGGACTCGCTCATTAGGTGTAACAGTACTTTACTTTGGCCATGCAAAGGTATGCATGTCGAACACATCAGGTATTCAGCTTGAGCGTGCATAGAGCACGACTCCTGCTGTGTTCCCCACTGCAGCTGCCACCACTACTATAAGCTCTGCTGTCTTCTGACCTGTCGATGCTTCATAGTCGAACGTTGGCTCAGATTTTTTACAACCTTGTAGTACTCATCGAGACTTTCATCTGCCTCTTTGAGGCTCTGGTTGGTATGAGCTCAGAATTGTCGTCGGCGTGCCTCCCTCTGACGCATATGCTCGAGTGCTTTACTGTACTCAAACTTCTCGTTGGACAGCTTCTCCATTGCCTGGTTATGACGCTCACGCTCGACCTCTGCCGCCTTCTTGTCAGTGAAGCTGAGTCCCCAGTTCACTAAGGCAAACACGTCTGCATTCAAGATTGCGGATGCCATGCTATAGACTACAGTTTAAAGCTACTATATAGCTGCAGTGGGGACCACGGCGACGTGATGTATGAACCAGAGGCTGATCCAGTCGAGGATATAGATGACGAGGACTATGAGGAGGACTATGATGAGGAGGATTATGATGCAGATGACTACGATGTAGCGGAGACCGCAGGTGAGTATGATGATGTAGCGGAGACCGCGCCTGAATCCCGCAAGCTAGTACACAGAGCGAAAGGAATCTATCACACTTACGTGAAAGGTTCTGTTGGGCCACTGGCAGCAGTTGGGGCTCTGATCACTCTATTCACAATGAAGGCTGGCTAGACGGTCCGCAAGATCGCCAACAATGCTCTCCATGGGATGCAGAAGATTTCTGAAGCCATACCAGCCATCGCCTCGGGAGTAGGTACGTTCTTCGGGGTTGCAGACCCTTGGCTACCATACGTTGCCATAGCACTCGCGGCCATCTGGGCCGCCGAACATTTAACCCATACTATATAAGGATGGCGTCTCTGTACGACCTGGTCAAGTCCCTTAACTGGCAAGCCATTGTCGATAAGCTACCCTTCAGTGATGGCACCAGCGCTGCAGAGATTAGACAGCAGTGTTCACAGGTATTCGCCTGTCTGGAGTTTGCCCAGGCCATACATAATATAACAGGAGTCAACGTCAGTGATGAAATCCGGGAGTTCATCAAATGCCTCTTTTGAGGAGCTCTACTACCAGCCTGGTGGATATTATCACGAGCCTCACCAGTTAATCGAGTTTGCACATCGCAAGGGCCACAAGTTCACATTGGAGGCGGTTAGCCAGTTGCTCAGCCACCAGGCGATGTGGCAGATATACAGACCCCGTCCACGGCACATCAGGCATGCACATTTCGATGAACCTGTTCCGAACGAGTTCACCAGGCAGATGTTCTATTCCTTCCACATGACAGAGTTTGCCATTCCGGCAAGAGAACATGTAAGACCTACACGTACGCCCTCACCATCGTCGATGTCGCCAGTAGGCACAAGGCTGCTGTACCGCTTACAGATAAGTCCACAGGGCAGGTGGCCCAGGCATTCAGCAGTGTCTATGATGATCTGGAAAAGCCCCTCCAGTGGCCAGAATTGTTACAAGTGGATGAGGGTAAGGAGTTCAGGGGCGAGACAGCAGCCCTCATGTGGAAACACGGTGTGGCGATAAGACAAGGTGAAGTTGGCCACCACCATGCCCAGGCAATCGTCGAGCGCTGGAACTGGACTCTGGCAGAAAGACTGTTCCCACATCAGTATGCTCAGGAGATGGCGTGTCCTGATGATCACTCAACGGTGTGGGTGAAAGGTTTGCCCACGGTGGTAGAGAGATCCAATACTGAGGTTACTCGGTTAACTGGTAAGAAGCCAGTAGAGGCTATCCAACGATCCTCTGTTGCCCCACCATCCACAGGAGCGAACAAGGGAGAGGAGTGCCTACCACCTGATGCTCTGGTTCAGTACCTGTATGATCCTGGTGAGCTGGAAGGTCGTCGACGGCGTGCAACAGACCCTAACTGGTCGATAGATGTTCACAAGCTTGACAGGTATGTGGAGGCGGATGGGCAGCCTACATTGTACTACCTGGCTAGCGGTCCCAGGCGACCGTTTGTGCGAGAGGAGCTTCGGCTAGTCCCTACAGATACACAGCTGGCATCATCCGGAGTGCTCAAGCCCACTGCTGTCTATTCATGAGGGATATGTCACTCGATGGGCTCGGTATGGACACCATCTGGCAGCACATGGTGCTTATCATAGTAAGCGGAGAGTCTGAGTTTTTCCTGCACATACGTCACCATACCCTGGTTGCGCATGCGTAGGCCTTGGTTTTTAGCTCTGTCCACCCCACCATGTAGGGCGCTTTAGAACATCTGCCAACAGACCGCATTCTGCCGCTTTGACATTCCCTTAGCCGAGCACTTACTTGCAGCTGTGCTCTCCACATAGTAGCATTTGGAGCAGAGAGCGATACCACGAGAGCCTTCGAACTCGAGCTTGAACAGTCCCGGAGTCCATCCAGACCATTTGTCCCATGCTAGCCAGTCCCACTTATGAGCCTCGTACTCTGCTCGCATCTCAAGGCGAATGACGTCGTCGAGTTTGGAGCCTGCTATAGCGATATACGCGGAGTCAGTGTCCATCTGCAGGTACTCCAAGCTGTCACGAGCTACGTAGTCATCGAGGAAGTCGTAGTAGAACTCCAGCATTCGCAGCTTCGCGAGCTCATAAACGTCTATCCCCACCTGGAAGGGCCTTCGAATAGTGATTCTCGGCTTGCGACTCTAGAGCTCGTATGACTCACCAATCTCCTCGAGATCTTCAAACCATGCACTACGCAGGGCCTTGTCTACCATGCGTTCATCCTTCATGAAGCGGCTTTGCTATGGCATTCTAGGGCCTCGATGAGCTTCCTGTAGGCACTGTTGCCAATGAGTTTGAAGAGATCTGCCAAGAGTGCTTTGCCCTTACCTACATCTCCCAAGTGGCTGGCCTCCATAACATTCTCCACGAACCACTCGAATGGGCGCTTGGCCTCATAGTCTATGGTACTATATTCAGCAGTGATCTCCAGGCCATGGGGTATATACCACTTGAGTGTCAGGGCATACAGCAGCCGCTTCTTGCCAGAGAGGGCACCGACAAGCTTCTGGGTGGTGGGCCGCTTCCTTCCTGTTCGCCCTAGATATGCCAGCATCTCAGACGAAATTTCCTCTACCGGGATCTCGCAGTTATAGAAGAGAGGAGGCATTTCCTCGAACTTTGCCCACAGAGCCGTGGGGACCTCTATATCCACCTCAGCAAACCCCAACCAGCTGTCTGCTAGGAGAGCCTCCTTAAAGCTAGCTACCCCACTGGCACCGGACCAATGGCACACTGTCTCCTTACCACATGGCATCTCTTTGGCCATCGTTGACAGGTACAGAGCATTTGCGTCATAACCGAGTAAACGTTGGCAGACATGCTCACTCTGGCGGATTCGAGTCACACCTTCCTCGTGGTATCTGGTGAACACGATGCTGGGACCGCCAGAAACAGCACCCTTCAGCATCTCATAGGCTTCCTTGTCCAGTGAATAGAGGCTAACATCCGGCATGTGCTGAGCGGTTCCACATAGGAGGTACTGCAGTGACACACCTGGGAGAGACACCGCGTCTTTGAGGATGTCTATTTCTCATTCTGTCTAGAACCCCCGCATCCACTCTAGGGCTTCGATGAATGGACTGACGTCCACGTTGTTGTAGTATCGCAGCCAGTCGGCGAATGTCTGCATTCCATGCTCGCTGAATTTCTGATTACACTGTTCCCACTCTGTTCGCATCAAGAGGTACACCCGTAAGCTTTTACACATACCTCGTACGAGACTCCTGGGCAGAGGTAGTTCAGCACATCGAGAAACCATAGCTGAGGTGTTATGAGGAACATGGTCTGACTAGCCTTCTTGGCGACTTTTACTGTACCTGCACTGTCAGTCAGCTCATCGACAAAGTACTTCTTGATGAGGTTCAGGTCATACCGCCTAGAGTTGAACCTCAGTACAGGCACTTGGTCACACCACTCGTTGATCAGTCGCTACTGTTACTTTGGTAGCTTGTCCCTGGTCTGTCGGTATGTACTGTTCCCTAACCCTTGTCCGGATTAGAGATGCTCGCTGTTCGATCACCATCATGAACTCTGATCAGTTCTTTGGGGTCAGGATTGCAGAGGTGAGTGGGCTCACTCGTGGTGCCCTCTAAGGAGCAGCCAACTGACACAGAGATAGGTATGTGAGTACTCTCGATCGTGAGAGTCTCGGTAGGATGAGTCTTGATACCATCTAGGAGTGCTTCGAAGTCGTAAACTATGAAGTGTGGTTATGGGACAGTCCGAACTCGTTTAGGGATGCTTTGGCAGCATTTTATACAGCACTCCCACTGTACCACAAGCGTGCATCTAGAGGCTCTCAGCTTCTCCTCTCTTAGGACTGTCTTGCGGTATCTTTGTTCGGCATCCTCACCTCGCTGGTGTTGTGGACACCCATGCCGGTGACAGCCATGGAACTGGTAAATGGTGTTGGTGGTCAGTTCATAACCATCTACGGGAGCGCCCTCGATCCAACGCTCGCCACCGTGCCCACACTCTACATGGTGTATGTATACGCCTCTGTTTCTCGACTCATACTCGATCCAATGAATAGCCGCTGAACTGGATGCTTGGGGCGGATAGAAGGATTTCTCATACGCAGACTGTGGCACCTTAACCTTCTCGCCAGGACACATGATTTTTGTTTTTCTGCCTGTACAGTGACCAGCATGGCATTTAAGATGGCATGTCTGTGTAAACCTCTGCTGACAGTGACTGCAGACTAGTGTATGTGCCAGCTTGGAAATGTTCTTGATGTGGAAGGCATGGTGGTCCCACACTCCAATGGCCATGGTGTCACGGTAGTGAGCCGCTTGGCTGATCAAGTGCCAGGTTCCCTCTTCAGTTGGTTCATACACGTGAATCCCGATCTTGACGAAGAACTACCTTGTCCAGCTGATCCAGAGAGGTCTTGCGGACATCAGGTACTGTCTTGCCGTAGAACTGTGTGGCAAGCTCTCGTACAGGAGCTGTACTTCTATCAGCTCTCGCTCCTCGGTGGACTGCTAGACATCTCCAGAGACACATGCTGTCCCTGTAGCTGTCGATGGCAGTCATACTCTTCTTCTGTCATAGCCAGTCTGGGAGGTGGCCTGTCTCAAGCAGAGGTTGGCGGTCGATGACAGCCCTGACCTCAACGTCGATTGATCGAACGAAAGCCCATTTGGTGTTGGGTCGATCGATTTTGTCTTGTGTCGAGGCGGGCTTGCTCTTTTGCTGCCACCCAGTCCTGAGCTGCTCCTATCGTGTTCAGCCACGGGCTCCCTGGAGCATTCTTGTGGTAGATCATCACCCTACCGTCTTAGATGTTACGGATGCGATAGGTATGGATGTAGCAGAGGTAGAAGGCATTCTGGACAGTCTGCTGGATCTTTTGCATGATCTGGCCTGTGAGGTCTCCTTCTAGACCTCTAAAGAATGTCCAGCATACTGACCGGCATCCTCTATCCTCCGTCTCCCTTTCGCCGAGACGCTGGTCGAGAATGTGTTCAGACCTCAGCCCCTTATGCTCCGGGCTGGGCTCAGACCTCGGCATTGCCTAATGATCCTGCATTTGAGAGTTAAGCGCTCCAGTGGATGGGCCTCCATCTGCCTTGCTACAGTCTTGGCTCGCAAGCTAGCAGTCACCTCCTCGTCCAACTGACGACCCTCACGTATCCGCTGTGCTTTCTTGTGGGGATTCCAAGGATCCTCTTTGGTAAGCTCTGGAAACCTTCCCGTATTCATTGCTCAGGAGAGTCGCTTCTGCCATTCCTCGGCATGGACCGAAGCTGTGCAACAGTACTCATGGTGTATATCCCTGTGGATGCCTGCATAGGGTGCGGGGTCCACCTGCGTTAGAGAGTTAAGCACTCCAGTGAATGGGCCTCCATCCGCCCCGCTACAGCCTTGGCTCGCAAGCTAGCAGTCACCTCCTCGTCCAACTGACGAAACTCACGTATCCTCTGGGGATTCCAAGGATCCTCGGTAAGCGCTCAAAACCGTCCCGTATTCATTGCTCAGGAGAGTCGCTTCTGCCACTCCTTGGCATGGACCTGGTCGATCATCTGGAGAAGGTCGGCTTTCTTAGCCTTAGAGTAGCCTCTAAGGCCGAATTGCTTTGTAATAGCGCGAATCTGTGCAACAGTACTCATGGTGTATATCCCTGTGGATGCCTGTCTCTAAATGGGCGTTCAGACCCTATTATGTGTGACGATCAGTACCTGTGGGTGGTGTATATCCCCTGTCTGGGCGTTCAGACCTATTATGTGTGGTCCTGGCGATCAGTACCTGTGGGTGGTGTATATCCTTGTGGATGCCTGTCTCTAAATGGGCGTTCAGACCCTATTATGTGTGGCGATCAGTACCTGTGGGTGGTGTATATCCCTGTGGATGCCTGTCTGGGCACGTGGTGGCCCCCGCACCCTATGCCCCTGTGGTCTCCGCTGATTGAGAGAGTGGTGGGGGCCACGGATCCGGCGGCCAGTCGAGGGAGGTGGTACCCCGCGGTCTGTGCTGCTTGAGATGGCAGTGGGGGCCACGGCTCCGTCTTGAGGACGGTGGTATCATTTTGCCTAGTAGTATTGTTGGGAATAAAATGATACAACCGCCCTCAACTGGCAGCCGTTTGGCGATCCGTGAACCCCACCACCCTCTCAATCCCTGGGCGACTCCATCTAGAGGCCTACCCCAACCACCTGCAACCCTGGGAGCCTCCCTCTAGAGGCATACACCAACCACATGCAACCCTATGCCCAGGGATTAAGAGGGTGGTGGGGGTCACGGATCGCCGAACGGCTGCCAGTTGAGGGAGGTGGTATCATTTTACTCCCGACACTACTACTGAGCGTCAGTGCGTACGTTTCTGTATATATGTGCGCGCGTGCAATTTTGGACGTAGGTAACTAAGCTGGTACTCGGTCAATCCGGCCCGATAGTAGCCCAGTAACCTGCGTTATCAGGTATATTCCCCACTACTACACTTAGTAATACGGTTACTGTATTCTGCGGTTGTAGTAGTAGAAACACCATACAGCTGCAATCAGGTCCTCTTCACTTTTGCCCAATGTGTCTTGTCCTTAGTCAAAATCTTTAGCTTCCTCATGTCCATTCTTGACCTGAGTACAGTTACCCGATAAAGAGTCCTGCTTTCTTGAGGTCAGCTCTGTAGTACACTTAGCAGATTTATGCATGACGTCCTCTCCTTGCCTTATTTTTACAGGCACCTGGTAGGTCGCATTCCAAGGTTCTCTGTGTTGGTTTGTCTTCCGGCATCTTTAGCACATGGCCAAACATGGATCATCTTTGCTGGGCAACTTTTACAGACAGCGGCGATGACGTACACATCTTATATAGTGAGTCGTTGGAAATTATGCTGTCTGGCCATCGGTGTCCAGTGATGGTGCAGAGGTGTTTGTGGTGGCAGGCATCGAGTTTGTCTAGAGCTGCCTTTGGAGCTGCTCAGCTGTTACAGTTATACAGCATCAAAATTTCAGAAAAATCAGTCCAGAAGTCTCAGAGAAAAGCACCTTTATGTATGTTATGACGTCACCAAGATGGCCGCCGCATCCATGAGCCAATCAAGTTCTCTTGAACGATTTTGATTCTTGCCCTAAGCCAAAGATGGAGTTCTGAGTTTCTCATCAATCGTCCTGGTGGTTTCAGAGAAGATTCTTTTTAACTCTGCAAAGCAATTTACAGATTTATGACGTTATCAAGATGGCCGCCGAACTACTGACCGAATCAAGTTTTCTTGAACGCTTTTTTTTCGGACCCATAACTATTTTCTTTATTCTGAATTTCAGCCACAACGACCCAGTGGTTTTGGAGAAGAGGAATTTTGAAAATCCGCTAAAAATTTAAGCAAATCCAAGATGGTAGCCGAGACCAGGAGCCAACCAGATTCTTTTGGGGTAAAAATATTACTTCCTAAATAGCCTGTAAAGTCTTATCAATTTTTCGGCGGAAGTTTTCAAGTTATTGCATGTTTAGCGCAGAGGTGGAATAATAATAATAATAATAATAATAATAAGAAGAAGAAGAAGAAGAAGAAGAAGAAGAAGAAGAAACAGAACAAAAACAATAGGGTTCCAGCCATGATGGCTTGGCTCCCTAATAATAATATCAATGTATATTGCATAAGCCGTGTGTAATTGCTCTCCGTCATCGCCAAGGTGAGAAGTTTTTGAGCAAACAGACACGTGTACACTAATATATTAAGGTAATCTATTAGTTATTAAGAGACACAAATGCCTGGAGCGATAACCGATACAGATTGCGTTTTTCAAATTTTACATCGCACGCCCCTACCCCACCCACCACAAAATCGAGAAAAATTTGATTGCACTCCTCTGTTAATGAAAAACTAGTCTTTTACAAATTTAAAAGAATTTCCTGAATATTTTGAAAAATTCAAGATGACCGCCACCACCACCACCGCCACCACCACCATCACCAATACGGCCGACGACCACAACCACGACGAGAGCAGCAGCAGCAGCAGCAACAGCAGCAGCAACAACAACAACAACAACAACAACCACAACGAAATCAATGTTGGGTTCCTTAACGTGTGTGGTCTGAATAATAAACTAAAATACCCAGAAATGCATGAGTTTATAAGTAGGTATCTTAGGAATAGCTGAAACTAACTTAGATGAATTTGATACTGTGAAAATAGATAACTATACAGCTATCCTAAAATGTCGAACATAAGTGCGTCGTAAGTCAGGAGTGATTGGCATATTAATTAAAAATAAGTTATCCAAACATAATCAAGAACTAGATACAGAGAGCGAGTATGTTCTATGGATCTCGTTATCTCAAACATGTACTGAACTAAATAATGAAATAATAATTGGCTGTATCTATATTCCACCAGAAACTTCAGCGTATTCATCTTTAGATGCATTCAAAGAATTAGAGCGTGATATCATTAAGTTTTCAACAAGATCAAAGTTACTCCTACTAATAGGCAGTACAAGTGGCTAAATTCCATAAAAAATACTAAACACAACAAGACACAATTACCTCTGGGCAAATCAAGTAATAAATAACTTTAATGAAATAAAAATAAAAATAACGAAAAGCCTTGAAGACCAATATATCCAAACATGGCAAACACAGATGAGCGACTCCTGGAAGGGGAAAGTATGTAACTGTTTTAAGCTAAATTGGGAACGGGAAGACTATCTTATAAAGCTAAATGATCGCAACAGAATTTTATTTACAAGGTTTAGGACAAGTAATCACCGACTTCCGATAGAAAAGGGACGATGGGAAAGAATCGCCAGAGAAGAAAGAATGTATCCTCTTTGCAATCATAACGAAATGGGAGACGAATTCCATTACATATCTATTTGCGAATTTTTTTAAAGATAAACGACTAGAAATCCTACCTTAATATTACTGTAATAGACCAAACTTCTTTAAATTTGTTATACTATACTCAACCAAGAACAAAAATCTGCTATTAAAACTATGCCTCATGATTGGCAAAATAAATAAACGGTTCCAACGTTGACGAACCCGATACATAGTACCGACACCATATTACGCGTACAAATAAGTACACAAATGCAAGAGAACACACATCAAGACGATGACGACGACGACGACGACGTGGCTTGTTAAATATAATCATTAGCCTTTTTAATGTCTAAATGTGTGGTCAAAAATAAAAATTTGTGCACATCGGGTGTCCGTTTCCGGACCGGCGGAGACTATTGCTGAGAAATGTACCGCTGGAATGTCTGGCTCGGACATGGAGCCAGTCATTAAGGTGATAGATTTTTGGCGATTGTCTTCTCCTGACCAGCAAATGGACGCTCCTCGATACCACTGCAGAGGTCGGTTACGACCGGCCTCGTCATAAATGGGTTAATTAGTACCATTGTCAATGCGGATGAATGTGATGATACTGCTAATATAAATGACAATAATGCAATTGATGAATTATGACCAAGATGATGTTAACTGTCACAATGTCTAGCCGCCATACCGTGTAAATCCTGTCAAATCATTGTTCCCCATATGTCACTTTGTGATCTGGGTGTAAATAAACTGAAACTGAAACTTAAAACTGAAACTGAAACTGAAACAAGTGATCAATCACAGTTCTGTACTGATGTTCTGCGCATAATATCATCGAAAACAGCCGCCAGAAAAAATACAAAAATGCCTACCACGCTACACGTTTGATTGAAATAGGCATCATATAACGCATAAGGAATACCGATTTATGAGTTTCATGTTTTAACCATTTAATGACTAAATTTGATCAAGAAAATTAAAATATCTGTTTATTGAATGCCCATTTGCAGGCCAAGAGAAGACTACTTTGAAAATTTTACTGCAAATGGACATTCCTCAGGACACTGCAGTGGCCAGTTATCTCCATGTTGGTTCGATGACAGCTCGTTGGCAGCGCATAACAGTACGCATAATCATGCAAATAAGGATACTGGCCATATTATTATTATTATTATTATTATTATTATTATTATTATTATTATTATTATTATATTTCATTTGTGAAGAAGATATTCAATTGATGACTACCAAAAATTTAATCTAGAATCCTAAATGAAGTTCGAAATTGCAAGTGCTTTTTCTTTTTCTGTAGATTCCACTCCTAACATAGCTCATACCCATCTACTTAGTCTTACCATCCGCGTTTTGCAGTAAAATCCCCTATAAGGCAAATGTTTGAGTATCGATGACCTAACTTAATAATGCTTGTTTCTAGGAGCTCGTAGGTGTCATTAGAATACTATCTAGATGATTCGGGAGGTATATATATTGCACGTATCAGTACATTGAGATGAGTATTTTGTATATGTAACCATAACACACATTCGTTGTCTGTATCGTCATCAATCAGTTTTACGCGCTTTTCAAGGTCATCCCTTACTAAGTAAGCTATTCCGCCAGATCCTCTGGTTGTTTTCCTGGATTTTATGATCATGCAATAGTTTTGGATGAATGGGTTATCGTATTCTGTCAGTTTTGTTTCGCTTAGGCAAATAATGTCATAGCTGCTTAGAAAGTCGTGGAATTCCGGAACGTTTAGTTTAGATTTAAGTCCACAGATATTTAAAGAAGCAATATGCAACGAACCTATACTTTCGATGCCACGGTTGCCGCTGCCTTTGTAATTTCTTATATTAGTAGTTGGGGCAAAAGCAGCGGCAGTCACATAATTTCCGGTAGCGTTAGAACCAGCAGCAGCAGTAGCAGCAGCAGCATCAGCAGTAGCAGCAGAGGCAGCAGCAGTAGTAGCAGGAATACCAGTAGCATCATGAATAGCAACAGCAGCAGCTGTAGCAGCAGCAGCAGCAGCAGCAGCAGCAGCAGCAGCAGTAGCAGTTGTAGTAGTAGTAGTAGTAGTAGTAGTAGTAGTAGTAGCCGCAGTAGTAGTAGTAGCAGCAGCAGTAGTAGCAGCAGCAGTATCAGCAGTAGTAGTACTGATAGTAGTAGTAGTAGTAGTAGTAGTAGTAGTAGTAGTAGTAGTAGTAGTAGTAGTAGTAGTAGTAGTAGTAGTAACAGCAGCAGTTGTACTAGCAGCAGCAGCAGCAGCAGCAGTAGTAGTAGTAGTAGTAGTAGTAGTAGTAGTAGTAGTAGTAGTAGTAGTAGTAGCCGCAGTAGTAGGAGTAGCAGCAGCAGTAGTAGCAGCAGCAGTATCAGCAGTAGTAGTACTGATAGTAGTAGTAGTAGTAGTAGTAGTAGTAGTAGTAGTAGTAGTAGTAGTAGTAGTAGTAACAGCAGCAGTTGTACTAGCAGCAGCAGCAGCAGCAGCAGCAGCAGCAGCAGCAGTAGCAGTTGTAGTAGTAGTAGTAGTAGTAGTAGCCGCAGTAGTAGTAGTAGCAGCAGCAGTAGTAGCAGCAGCAGTATCAGCAGTAGTAGTACTGATAGTAGTAGTAGTAGTAGTAGTAGTAGTAGTAGTAGTAGTAGTAGTAGTAGTAGTAGTAGTAGTAACAGCAGCAGTTGTACTAGCAGCAGCAGCAGCAGCAGCAGTAGTAGTAGTAGTAGTAGTAGTAGTAGTAGTAGTAGCAGTAGTAGTAGTAGTAGTAGTAGTAGTGGTAGTAGCAGTAGCAGCAGCAGCAGCAGTAGTAGTAGTGTTAGTAGTAGTAGTAGTAGTAGTAGTAGTAGTAGTAGTAGTAGTAGTAGTAGTAGTATTAGCAGCAATAGCAGCAGCAAAAGCAGCAGTATCAGCAGCAGCAGCAGCAGCAGCAGCAGCAGCAGCAAGCAATCTGTTGTCAAAGCGTGTGCCAATTTTTGGGGTCAGACGCTAAAGCACAGCAGCAACACCTTTCAACGTTTCTTTCGAAATACACACATTTGGCACATTTCTCAATAGGTCTATTTTTATTGAAGTGATCTTCAAACGTGGTAGGAAGCTTGCCTATACTAACTTTGGCGTCAAATGCTAAAACGCAGCAGCAATATTGTTCAGCAATATCGTTTCCAAAATAGACACGTTTTACCTCACGGCAGCCGGATGGAAAATTATATCAACGACGCAGGCATTGGACAAATTTGTTCTTGGTTAATCTAATACAGAACATTATGGTCTACCTTGTGGCATCGCCTCAAATCTGCAACTGCAAATGGCTGATCTGTCCCTTAGCACAGCTGGTACAGTTACTTCAGTATCTTTGGAAATTTGTTGAAGGCTTGATGAATTTGACCAGAAAGGTATTGAAGAGTGTGGACACAGTGACAATAATGATGTTAATAAATGCGTCCTTAAGAAAAACATATCACCATGGTGAGTTAAGCACGGCAGAGGATGTTCAACTATCACCTATAGAAAAACGTAATGCATACCTTGTGGCATCTACTCGTTCGGCATTGCTGTAGAACACACTTCGAATCGTTACGAAACAGCAAGAATCAAACTGGCAAAATTGCACAGTCGGTACAGATATACACTTTGAAGATTTTTTTGGTGTCTTCGGGTTCTAGTAATTACAATCTCTTCCGACTTCGGTAAGGCATGTATCTGCGGTTGCTGCGACAACCAGTCTTACCGATGGTGAAAGAGATGGACACAAGCTCGCCTCGTTGGTAGATGAAAGTAACGATATTTATGTTTGTATCCGGGTCTGATCTGACTATTCTACTAGAAGATGATGGTGACCTTCCGTATTTTCCAGAGTGAACTATTAAGAACTCAAACTCTTGCCTTGAGATAAAATTTCAAGGTGATAATTTTATTCTCCTACATTAACTGTACAATAAAACTACAACATAGAAGTGACTTTTACTGTCACGTGTAGCAGTTAAAATTGACTTTATAAGTTTTGCCTACTTATCATACATTACTAGTTTCGCTATCTTATGTTCTTATATGACTAGTATTACTCCCAGGCTCGGCTGGTCTGCTATACTATCAACACCTAACTGTTCTTGCCTACTCCAATATATTCAGCAAGAACATTCGATACAAAGGACAGCCCCCTTCTGAAAAGCAAAGTGCCCATTATATACTCTTTTGAGTTTCGCGCCCACGTTCGTTTGGCTTATCTTCCCCAGAGTTTGATCGGATGCCCATTGATTGTGACGTCATCCCGAGCAATCAAACTCCGAGTTTCGCTTCTAGGACGAGAACGTTGAACGTGGTCGAACCGGTTTGGGCTGGTTCTGCTTTGATGCGATCTGTCAGCTAACCAACAACATTACCGAATGTGTTGTTGTTGCATGTCTCTTCTTGATGGACATATAGTTGATATACAAATTTAGATCAATTTAGATTGTTTTACTTATTCCTACAGGACGCTACAATGTCTCCGTCCTGTCCCTTGCCTACTAGGCATCTGCCTGTAGGATAGGAAGGTTAATAGCACGTGAGCTACCTGAGCTCATCACCAGCTGGTGTTGTTGTGCTTTCTATAGGGAGTCGACATGCTGACTGTCATCCCTAAATGTTAACCATCATTCAGTCCGTCGCGTCCCAACCGATCGATTCTTATTGCTTGATTATTTACTAAACTACCGGCCAAAACAGCTGCTGAATATCCTGAAAGTGTGTGCAGATCCCACATCACCAACTTCCATCCTCAACTATTGACCGATAACATCAACCCAGAACCGGTGGTCCTTTCCCATCCTATTCAATTTCTAACTCAATCCTGACTTAATACAGTTATCAGTTTCGCATCAGTTTCGGCAGCACTGGCCGATGTCAACCAGTGCAGCGGTCCTTCTGCGTATTATAGGATGATGCTTATCGTGCTACACCGTTCATTAGCTCCCCTGGTATTTTCAAAGATGAATTTCATTAAGGTCTTACTCATAAATATAAAATGTCCATAGGGCCATGACTCCCACCAGACAATCCGATATCTACAACTTGTTCCTCAACACAGGCTGATGCTCTCAAGGCTCTTAGTGAAGGATACAATGTAAACATGTTTAACTCAATGGACCTTTCCATTTTAGATATCCCCCGCCCATCTCTAGTTAAGCTCCACTCACACCTCGCTCGTGTTGGGATCGGTCGGTCTTTGAACTCTCTGAGTATCAATTTCTAGAAAACTATGCCGGTAAGCTGTTGAATATTTTGAAACTAATTTGACTGGGCCCTGTTGCTACCTAATAAATAGAAGAGACACAATTCTTACAACGTATCGGACTATTAAGCGGTAAAGGCGAGCCTAATAGAATCATTTATGACGTCATCCTACACGGCACTTAGCAGATTATGACGTCATATGCCGTCAGATTGATAGATAGATACTATGGAAAGGTTAATTCGCAAAGAAACAGCAATAATCGAATATACAAGTTGAAGCCAACTTAACCGAGGCTTAACCGAGAGTGCTGAAAGGAGGTTTAAAACCGGGTAACAAATCACAAAGTATCTGCAATGTTTGTTTTATGGATAGAACGATAGCCCTTAAATTTCATTGGATGAGAGCTAGGTCACGCGCCGTACAATAGGCGTGGTATAAATGCCCAAATATGTTCATTCCTTCTAAGAGGGCGGGGCATCAAACAGCCCCTCCCACTTCCGAAGGTTGCCTATAATTTGGTATTTATCCCCCGCCCCTTCCTTGAAGGGTGTGTAGTCTGGGTCTCAACTACTAAAAGTCGGAGCCTATCACCCCATCTATAAAACTAACGATTGTAATTACTTTGTGATTTGCTACCCGGTTTAGGATAAACCGGGTTTAAACCTCCTTATTGAATTCCAGCCTAGATGTTTCTGGTCATCATGATAATGGCTGAGTTGAAACTTTCTCAAATGTAATGATAGTTCTGCGTCTGTATCTATGCATGTTTGTCACCACCTGTGCTCTGTAACCCTATAACCCTTTAATGACTAAATTTCTTATTGAATGCCCATTTGCAGGCCAAGAGAAGGATATTTTTGAAAATTTGACACTGGAATGGCTGGCTCGGTTACCGAGCCAGTCATTGCTGTGGTAAAATTTCAAAAATGATCTTCTCTTGGCCTGCAAATGGGCATTCCTCAAGACCACTACACAGGCCGGTTTATGCCGGCTTCGGCGTGATAGGGTTAATGGCTATATTTGGAGAAGAATATCGAAATATTTGCTTATTAAATGTCCATTTGCAGGCCAATAGGAGACTATTTTTGAGAATTTATCGAGCCAATCATTCCAGTGATAACTTAAAAAAAAGTCTTCTATTGGCCTGCGAATGGACATTCCTCAAGATCACTGTAGAGGCCGGTTTTGGCCGGTTTCGCAGTGAAAGGGTTTACACGGTTGAGTGTGGAACACATGACGTTCCAAAAAATTTACTTTACTAGTGACCTCATTAAAGATGTTTCCATTGGAGAAGGTTCACAAAGGCCCATTTTGTAATGTGTAGCGCACCACATTTCGTCAGTATCAACCATCCAAACTATAAATAACCTCTATGAATTGCCTCCATAGCTCACCTTTCCACTTCATCAATCCATTGTATGACGTCATAATCAACTACGTGACGTGTAGAATAAAATCATAATGAATGACGTCATAATTACGACATGAAGGACGTAGATAAGTACGTCACGAACGCATATTTGAAGACGAACTATGCGTTGTTGTACGAATTATATGTCTTTACTATTTAATAAATATTATGTTGAATATTTTGAAACTAATTTGACTGGTCGCTGTTGCTGCCATAGGCAGATATTCAACAGCTTACCTGTATAGTTTTCAGGAAATTGATAGCTAGGGCATTCGGGGGATCGACCAATCCCAACACGTTGAAGTGTGCGTGGAGCTTAGCTAGAGTTTGGCGGGGAATATATACGGCTGGAACGGTCCATTGATTCTTATAATGCATGAGCTTTAGTGTTTCTCATGATAATTAAGATAGGTACATGATCATCTCGATGAGTTGAGTAATGGTGGGAATTAGAACAAATATTAAAATATATATTCTTTGAAATCTGATGTAGACTTTTTCCATTTTCGTGAAAAATTTAATAAAAATTGAATGAATTTACAGCCAATCGAATGTCAATATTTACCTCCAGAAATACAGATGCCTTCTTGAAACATCTAGATTTCAAAATTCTTCCGGGTACGGGCCCTATTTACTCGTCTGGACCAGGGCCTCGCACACTCTAAATACGCGCCTGGAAATTGGCTGATCCAAGGTGGTGGCATGTTTATTATAATAGCCAAGTTGGTTTATAATTTGCCCATCAGTTAATCGTTCGTCTTTTAAATGATTTTCTGGATGTTATCAAAAAAGCCAAGATAACCACCGAGAGAATTGGCCAATCAAATTTCCGTAAAGAATTTCTGAAGCTTTCCACGTTAGGGTTCTTTCAGCCACGTCCGTCCATCTGGCCGCTCATCCGTTCATCTGTCCCTCTGCCCATCATGATGTCTGTCCGTCTGTCCATGGATGGATGGATTGATGAGTGAATGATGGGTGGGTGGGTTGGTGCGGGATGGGTAACAGGCGGATGGATGGATGGTGGATAGATGTGTGAGTGGGTGGGTGGGTGGGTAGATGGATGGATGGATGGATGCATAGATAGATGGATTGATGGATGGATGGATGGATGGATGGATGGATGGATGGATGGATGGCTGGGTGGATGTTTCAAGGATGGATGGACTGGTAGATGGATGGAATGATGGCTAGGCGGACTGAAAAGCAGATACGTGGATGGATGCAGTCAGATATCAAAGGTAAGTACACACCATGGGTGGCGAAAATGCTGAGACAAGAGAAGAATTGTCACCTATTCAATTCCTCAATCTAGAAGACTCACGTCAGACCAATGGTATGTGATGAAGCCAGGATCTACTACTACTACTTAGAAGTAAGAATCTATGTCGAAGCAATTCGGGTCTCTGTCTCTGTGAAGACCAATAAATTTAATCATGAGAAGATGGACTGACCTTTAAGATAGCAAATGCACAATCCACGAGTGGCTTCTATATGAATCGTGATATTATGCAAATGTATTGGAACGTTTGTGCCAGTCTATTAACCCCCTATTATGGCTAGATTTGGTTAACAAACCTAAATATGTGCTTATTGAATGCCGATTTGCAGGCCAAGAGAAGACAATCTTTGAAAAGTCACCACTGTAATGAATTATCGAGCCAGTCATTTCAGTGGTAAATTTTCAAAAATAGTCTTCTCTTGGCCTGCAAATGGACACGCCTCGAGACCGCTGCAGAGGACGGGTTTGACCGGCTACGGTATGAAAGGGGTATAAGAGGAGGCAATGTGTCACAACTCGGCGAGGCGTTCCCCTCCATGGAGATAATACGCCAGGTCACGGCATTCATGTTGCAATGGTTGCTGAGTATAGATGTCTAAATGGATTTTTTACCTGACTTCCCCCACCTTACATATCACGTGTTTTAAGTTTTAATCCTTTCATGGTTCAGCTGACCAAAACCCTCCTCTACAATTCACCTTTCCAGAGTACCCAGCCATCATATGACGTCATAATGAACTGCGTGGCATGTACAATGACATCATAATGAATGACGTCATGAATGACGTCGATAAGTACGTCACGAACGCATATTTGATGACGGTCTATGGGCTGTTGTACAAATTGTTTGCTTTTACTATTTAATAAATATTCTGTTGAATATTTTGAAACTAATTTGACTGGGCGCTGTTGCTGCCTATGGCAGCAACAGCACCCAGTCTAATTAGTTACAAAATATTCAACAGCTTCTCTGTATAGTTTTCAGGAAATTGATAGCTAGGGCATTCTGGGATCGATCAATCCAAACACGGCGAGGTGTGGGTGGAGCTTAGCTAGTGATGGGCGGGGCATAGCTAAAAATGGAAAGGTCCATTGCCTTGAGGAATGCCCATTTGCTGTCCAAAAGGAAACTATCTTTTGAATATTTACAAACGGAATGCCTGGCTCGCTAACCGCACCAGTAATTCCAGTGGTAAGTAATGTTCTTGACTAGAGTGATGTAGCCAACAACCCCCCTGGTCGGGCTTAAGAAGTGGCCGAGATGGTTACGAAAGCTGCACATAAACAATTTCTACATCCCGGCGATGTAACTAATATTCATTATTAAATATTCTCTTGGCCTGCAAATGGACATGCAATGCACACATATTTTGATATTCTTGACGAAATCTAGATATTAAATATTTAAATCTGAATAACCAGTTACCTGGTAAAAATAGTAAAATATGTGACGATGACAATGCCGCAATGTTCAGTGCGGGACAGAGTTGACTTGGGTGTGTAGAATACAACATAATCTATAACCGAGGTATTGTTGACTTACAAAAGTAATTGAACAAGAGCTTCGAGCTTCGGGAATTTTATATGGGAAAAGATACAGCGAAATTTATTTAATCCTTTCATGCCGAAGCCCGCCAAAACAGACCTCTGCAGCGGTCTTGATGTTGGCAGGAAGTAAGTGGGCAATATGTTGCTCAATTAGCTGATGTCATGATCAAAATACAGGACTTGTTAGCTGACGTCACTTGTTAGTTGACTTCACAGTTCAAGTAATATAGGTCAGTCACTAAAGTAAGCATCTGATTTGATTTTGGTGAATTTGCAATGTAATAAACATTCTGTTGATCATTTTGAAACTAATTTGTCTGGGGGCTAAAATTTATTTTTGCAGAACGGGTACCATTATGGACAATAAAAACAGAAAAATGTACCGTCCAAATTTCTTGGGAACCCTACTCCTCTTTTTCGGCCAATTTCCTAATGACCACCACTGGGCAGGCCCTGGAGTATATAACTAATTTCCCGATTTGGATGATTTTGGTGTTTAATTGGTATTTTTTCGTTGTACTGACTCCAGTTATAACGGGTATAGACCGACTCGGAATCAAGGTCATTTGGTCAGAGTCAAGGTAATGTAAAATGCATTGAGCGTAGCTCCCTGCACTTGATGCGTTATTTTCCAGACCAATCGTTAACAAAGAATGCTTGGAAAGAGCTAGAAACAAAGCCCAGACTCGTTCAGAATTGCCATCTATTTCTACCAGTCAATAGTCTAAAAGAGGGACGGGCTTTCTGGGAATCAACTTGCAGGGACCCGTCCACCGCTTGTCCAAAGCAGCTTCTTATAAGAGGGAAAAATGTACCCGACGCCCTGTAAGTTCTATGCACCATCAAACTCAGAAAATACTCCATTAATTTCCGAGTTCTCAGTGACCAATTGGCCACACATTGATATCAAGAGCAAGACTAACAATGGTATCGCCATGCCACGCGCCTTTGGCCTGGAACAGAAAGGCGATGTCACTTCTCAGGAAAAGTATTATGATCATCCTAAGTTCCTCAACTGACATTCTCGGACAGGGTGGTGATGAGGTTATTCAGGAGATTTATGATATGCGTTTGCCTTTATCTGTCAAAACTGACTTTCTTTTGCTGGTGATGTATTAAGTATGAATTAAATAAATGCTGCGTATGTATCGATCCGGTTACGGGTAGCTTTGCTGGTGCACTCACGTGTGAGATCGCGAATCAGAGACGAGAGAGAGAGAGAGAGAGAGAGAGAGAGAGAGAGAGAGAGAGAGAGAGAGAGAGAGAGAGAGAGAGAGAGAGAGAGAGAGAGAGATGGAGAGGGAGAGGGGGGGGAGGTGGAGGGGGGCGGGAGAGGTGGGGAGGGGGAGAGGGGTAGCGAGGGAGCGAGATAGGGAGAGAGCACGAGTGAGAGAGAGAGAGAGTGAGCGGGCGGGCGGGCGGGTGGACGGGCGGCCGGGCGGGAACCAATCAACACCATTCCGCTTGCAGTGCGTGTAGGTGAAGCTTACTTTTTACAAGTGAAATCCTGAAATGGTTGATCACTTCGATGATATTCAGTCATATTATACCGATCAAACCCATGGGAGAGAGAATGAGTAAGGAATCGGAGAGTGGCTGCAATTTCTTGACGCATACCTTGGAGAAACTGAGAGTGTGAAGGCATTGGAATTTGGAGTGGTACATCGCCGCCATTGAAAAAATACCTCTTCACGAACCCTTCTCAATTATGCAAGGCCGGTGCCCAGCTACTTTGGCCAAATGACTGTACCAGTGGAAGATGACTATACGTCATTAGAAACCATGACGCCTGGAGAATTCGCCTGGAGAAAATCTGAAAGTCCATTTACAAACTTGACCACTGGCCGGACATTGGAGCAAGAGATAAAAGGCTTGAACGACGTGGATGCATTGTCGGGCTCACCCAAGATAAAGATGCTCTGGATTGGTTGACCATCAACTCTCTTAAATTGTCAAGCAATCCTGCTCAACTTTCCACACACTTCACAGTACCCAACCATTTCAATCAGTTTGGAGGAAATATCCAATTGTGTTCTAGTCAGAACAGTAAAAAAACCAGACTAATAAATGACTATTTATAACTCCACTGCGAAGGGAATACACATGCGACAAGAATACCTCAAGAGCATTGTCTCCTCTGCACCCATTGGCACAAGAGCCATGCCGTTTTAAGAAGTGATGAGTGGGAAATTTCAGAAAGAAGGGAAAGCATTGGCTACGATTGTCTGAAAAGTACATTCACCAAACGTCATCCCAACTCTGCCTACTTTCCAGTGAGAGCACTTTAGTTTTAAACATGAGCCCCAAGAGCCCGTGGCACTCACTTAGACCATTGACATTTAAACCATTTGCATTTAAATAGACATTATGGATGATTTTCGGAAAATCCAAGATGGCCACCAAAAAACTCGCCAATCAAGACTCTCATTTAATATGTTGAAGCCTACCGTCATAGAATCGTTCCACCCAAGTTTTGTTGAAATCGGCTTACTGATTGAAGGAGTACAGTTTTTAAATGGTTCCGGAAAACTTTCAGAAAATCAGAGATTGCTGCCAAAACATTGAACTATCGAAATTCTGCATAGATTTTCTAGAGGTTACGACAATAGGATCCTTCCAGCCAAAATTGATTGAAATTGTCAAAGCGATTAATGAGGAGTAGCATTTTATATGAATTCCCATTTATTAGATAACCCAAGTTGGCCGCCATCAAAATCAAGCCGTCAAAATTCTGTATACAAGTTCTGAAGCGTACGGGCCTAGGGTTCTTCCAGCTGAGTTTGGTCGAGATCGGCTAAGCGTCTAATGATTTGTAGCCTTTTAACTGATTTCCCAAAATATTCAAAAAATCCAAAATGGTCGCCAGAAAAATTGACCAATCAAAGTTCTATATACAACTTCTGAAGCCTACCGCCCTAGACTCGTTCCAGCCAGTCTGGTTGAAATCGCCCAAGTAGTTAATGAGTAGACGATTTTCAGCCATTTTTTTGAAAATTCAAAATGGCCACCGAATAAATTGACCAATCGAAATTCTATATACCAGCTCTGAAGCATAGCACTTTAGGGTTCTTCCAGCCGAGTTTGCTTGAACTCGTTCAAGCAGTTAATGAAGATTAGCCCTTTAACTGATTTTCCAAAATTTTCAGAAAATCCAACATGGCTGCCGGAAAAATGGACCAATCAAAATTCTGTATACATGTTCTGAAATCTACCCTCGTAGTATCCTTCCAGCCAAGTCTGGTCGAAATTACTCACTGAGGAGTAGTGCTTTAAACGATTTCCCGCCATTTTTTAGAAAATCCAAGATGGTTGCCCGAATCAAAATTCTGTATATAAGATCTGAAGCATACTAGGCTAGAGTTCTTCCATCCAGGTTTGATTGAAATCGGCCAAGTGCTTATCGAGGAGTAGGCTTTTAAGTGATTTCCAGATATTTTCATAAAATCCAAGATGGCCGCCGGAGAAATCGACCAATCAAAATTCTTTATACAAGTTTTGAAACCTACCAGACTAGTATCCTTCCAGCTAAGTCTGGCTGAAATTGTTCAAGCAGTTAACGAGGAGTAGCGTTTTAAACGATTTCCCAACATTTTCCAGAACATTCTAGATGGCCACCGGAAAAATTGACCAATCAAAATTCTGTCTATACGTTCTGAAGGATACCACGCTAGGGTTCTTTCATCCAAGTTTGATTGAAATCGGCCCAGAGGTTATCGAGAAGTAAGCTTTTAAGTGATTTCCAGAAATTTTCAGAAAATCTAAGATGACCACCAGAAAAATTGACCAATCAAAATTCTGTATAAGTGTTCTGAAACATACCAGCATCCTATCCTCCCAGCTAAAGCTGGTTGAAATTGTCCATGCAGCTAATGAGGAGTACCGTTTTAAACGATTCCCCGCAGTTTTTTGGAAAATTCAAGATAGGCGCCGAAATTCTGTATACATGTTCTGAAGCCTACGCCCATAGGGTCCTTACAGCTAAATTAGGTTGAAATCCGCCAAGCGGTTAATGAGGAATAGCGTTTTAAAACAAAAGTTGCCGGAATGACGGACTGGCGGACGGACGGACGGACGACGGACGGTCGCCATGCCATAAGCTCAATTGGCCATTCTGGCCAGGTGAGCTAAAAACCAAGGCCGAGATTCTCCCTCACACTGGCCCCAAACCGCTGCTCCACACTTTCAGTACTAACTGAACTGAACTGAAAGGAAATCGTGACAAACCGGTGATTGTTTTAGGCACGAGTTTATATTTCACTGAGGCCCATTTTATAAGTCGAACTTTCTGTCGCGCTGCGCTAATGACGACTGGTTGATTTATATAGTGGACTTTGTAATTTTCAGGCACATTTAGCTAGCACGGCACTGTCGGTACAAGAGAAGTTGGACTTATCTCCACCCCTGCTTCTTGTGTAGTTTTGGAGCTTGTATTTTGTGGATGACGAATATTTTACCAAGGAAATGGGCCTTTCCATTTTTAGCCACCGCCCATCTCTAGTTAAGATCCACCCCACATCTCGCTCGTGTTGGATTCGATCGATCTTTGAATTCCCTGCCTATCAATTTCCAGAAAGCTATACGCCTATGGCAGCAACAGCGCACAGTCAAATTAGTTCCAAAATATTCAACTTCATGTTTATTAAATAGGAGAGACATACAATTCCTACAATTTGTCGGACTATTAAGATTTAAAGATGGATCATATAGAATCATTTATGACGTAAAGATTATGACGTCATCCTACACGCTTCTTCGCTTATTATGACACCATATGACGTCATTACTATGGACAGGTCCATTGCTCGTGCAATGAAGAACAAAACGTGTCTTTTGAGATGTTTAAGACCGGTTTGTGAAACTTCCGCTGACTATCGACTGCTAAACAATGAGATTGATTATGAAAATGACTATGAACAGATCCTTCAGTTTGCGGAATATGAATTTGTATTATGTTTTTATTGCGTTTGTGATATTAACCTCAAATCTATCTGAAGCTCTCATAATTGAACGATGGCTCATGGACATGTCGGTAGGTGGTAATTTTGAAAGTACTTGAAAGAAGGGGTTCTGGGTGCCCAAATACTTGAGACTAAAATGTTCTGTTTCTATTGTCTAAAATCGATTTTAGCGCAGAAATCCTATGGGATTACGTCTGATTACCCACTATGATGGCCGCATCGCTATTGTCGTGCGCCAGAACGGCAGTGGGACAGATTGCACTAATAGATCACACGTGCCACGCAATAGGGCCTAATATGAAAAGAATTGCGTTACTTTTGTTTTGCAACATCACAGTGGATGAGAGTATTGCGTGAATGTGTATGTGCACAGGTGCGCGTGTGCGCGAGATCGTGAATGCATGAGCACGTGCGGGCGGGCATTCCGGCACACGTGCGTTCGGGTATTAAAAAAAACCCTGCTTATTCGATTTGATTCAAATTGTAGAGACAACAAAGTATCTTACTGTGAAAGTGTTTTATTTTCAAATGTTGACACTGATTCGGATAAGAAAACTGATCCGGATTGGATCAAATTCTGGATATATGGATATCTCAGAAACTGCTGGTCCGAAGTTTGGCCAGAATTTGAACATTAGAAAGGAGTTGATCGCAGACTAGGATTCTATAACTAGAATTCCATACCATTAATGATTCTGAAAATCCGAATATCCGAAAAATCAGCAGATTCAGAGAGATCCGAAAACCGAAATATTTTTACAATGTGACAAAATCGTGTTCGCTACAAATTATTCTTGAAATGTTCAACAGCTTATTTGCATAGCTGCCTTGAATTTGAGACTGTGGTAATTCGGGGATCAACGGTTGGATATGGTTGACAATACGCTTGGAACTGCGACCGTGTCCCCTCAAATTATATTTTCTGTAGTAGTTGCCTTCTTTAATCCTTTGAAAGCTGAATTATCAAAATATCAATTTCAAGGCAATCATACACATAAGGTGCTGAACATTTCAAAATTAATTTCTGTAGAAACATATTTCTGGCTTGTTGTCACAGATAACAACACCTCCCAACCAAATAAGATTCAAAGGATCTAACAGAATATTTATTAGATTGTAACAAGTTTTCAAATTAAAATTAAACGTAATGGTGTAACGCCAATAGTGAATTTGCACCGTTGACCAACGGTGCAGGGACCAATATAGAATTTGATATTGGCGAGCATGTTGGTCAACGGCACGGGACCCAATATAGAATTTGATATCTGCGCGCATATATCACATTCTATTTTGGTTCCCTGCACCGTTGCCCAATGAGTGCGCCAATATCAAATTCGATATTGGACCCGCATCGTTGACCAACGGGCGTGCCGATATCAGATTTGATATTGGTCCCGCACCAATGGGCAATGGCACAAATTCGGTATTGGCGCGTTACGACTATACAGGTAATTTGGCCGTTCGTGTTCAAAGAGTTCCCTGATACCGCAGCTTACTGGGCCTGCACTGGACCGATATCGGGCCAATATGGTCCAGTATTGGCCCAGTAACATGCGCTATCAGGGTTAATGGCCACATTCTGATGGTCTATAGGCAGACTCTAATTAGAAAGGTACGTGTGTTGCTCAGCAACACAGCAAGTGCACAAAAATGTTCGACTTATTTCGTTAAAAAAAATTTTAATAGTCTAGTCAACAATAAGCAACAAAAGACTAACATTATGTTTGAATTGGCAGCCACGAGCATGATATATCATTTACAAAGCCGTGGTGACCGGGTTGTTAGGAGCATACACACTGGTAACTCAAATGTTGACAGTTCTCCTCATCATTAATTTTACCATTCCAATAAATGAACATAACTGTGAATGCTCCTAAACGATAAATGAACATAACCGAATGCTCCTAAGCAATAAATGAACGTAGCTGTGAATGCTCCTAAAGAATAAATGAACATAACTGTGAATGCTCCTAAACAATAAATGAATATAACTGTGAATGCGCCTAAACAATAAATGAACATAACTGTGAATGCTCCGAAACAATAAATGAATATAACTGTGAATGCTCCTAAACAATAAATGAATATAACTGTGAATGCTCCTAAACAATAAATGAATATAACTGTGAATGCTCCTAAACAATAAAGGAACATAACTGTGAATGCTCCTAAACAATAAATGAACATAACTGTGAATGCTCCTAAACAATAAATGAACATAACTGTGATTGCTCCTAAACAATAAATGAATAAAACTGTGAATGCTCCTAAACAATAAATGAACATAACTGTGAATGCTCCTAAATAATAAATGAATATAACTGTGAATGCTCCTAAACAATAAATGAACATAACTGTGAATGTTCCTAAACAGTAAATGAACATAACTGTGAATGCTCCTAAACGATAAATGAACATAACTGTGAATGCTCATAAACGATAAATGAACCTAACTGTGAATGCCCATAAATGATAAATGAACAAAACTGTGAATGCTCCTAAACAGTAAATGAACATAACTGTGAATGCTGATAAACGATAAATGAACCTAACTGCGAATGCTCATAAACGATAAATGAACCTAACTGTGAAGTGTGAATGCTCATAAACGATAAATGAACCTAACTGTGAAGTGTGAATGCTCATAAACGATAAATGAACATAACTGTGAATGCTGATAAACGATAAATGAACCTAACTGTGAATGCTCATAAACGATAAATGAACATAACCGTGAATGCGCCTAAGGAAGAGCAGGCCTAATGACCAGGTGTAAGAGATGTAAAGTCGCTGAGAACTTCGGCGAAAGCCAGACTGTAAAATGTAGCCTAAATGTAATGGAGGAATCCAGTTTTAGCTATGCCCAGCCCACCGTTAGGTAAGCTCCACCCACGCTTTGCCAGTGGTGGCATCGATCGATGAATCTCAATTTCCAAAAAACTATACAGGTAAGCTGTTAAATATTTTTCTATAGCAGCAACAGCGCTCACTCAAATTAGTTTCAAAATATTTAACAGAATGTTTATTAAGAGAAAAGACATAAATTTCGTACAACTTGACTGACTAGTTTATGACGGACATAATCGTATCACTCCTGACGTAATTGATTATGACGTCAACCTACATGTGACGTAGTTGATTATGACGTCTTATGATTGACTGAGAGACTTTAGTCTTCTATTCTCTCCACTTTGTATATCACCTATCTTGATACTCGACTTTCTTTTTATTTTCAGTGGAACACTTTTCACTGTGTTTGATTCGACCATTTTCTCTCTGTTACAACGTTATTCTTCAATAGATTGGCATTATCTAACATCGATATTATCCTAGGGTTTTAGATAATGTGTTGAATACTGTGCTATAAATGAGATCGTCGTCGCAGCAGCAGCAGCAGCAGCAGCAGCAGCAGTAGCAGTAGTAGTAGTAGTAGTAGTAGTAGTAGTAGTTATTGTTGTTACAGCTGCCGCTGCCGCTGCCGCTGCTGATGATGGTGATGATGATGATGACGATGCTGTTTTTGTTGTTGTTGTTGTTGTTGTTGTTGTTGTTGGTGTTGTGGCTGCTGTTGTCATCGTTGTTGTTGTTGTTGTTGTTGTTGTTGTTGCTGTTGCTGTTGTTGTTGTTGTTACTGCTGCTGTTGCTGCTGCTGTTGCCGCTGCTGTCGCTGCTGCTGCTGATGATGATGATGATGATGATGATAATAATGTTGTTGTTGTTGTTGTTGTTGTTGTTAGTGTTGGTGTTGTTGAAGATGACGATGTCGATGATGATGAAAAACTGCACATGGTGTCTGCGTGATCATCGTAGTGAAACAACTCGCTTGAATGTCATTGTCATACATATGATAGCACTATGTTATTATGCCTTCTAAATATTAAAGGTGCATATTCACAGCAAAATTACTGAAAATAAAATTGTTTAAATTATATACTTTAACGGCTTAAACTGTGAGCCTATATGTAATGAAACAAAATAGATCTTAACATATGATGATTTCGTTCCATATAAATCAATACATTTTTTAAGTTGCGAAATTTAAAGAGGTACTAACCTCTATTTCAATTTCGCAACTTAAAAAATTATATTAATTTATATGGAATGAAATCATCATATGTTAGGATTTATTTCGTTTCATTACATATAGACACATAATTTAAGCCTATGAAAGAATACAATTTTAGCAAATTTATTTTCAAGTATTCTGGTGTGAATATGCGCCTTTAACTAAAATGAGTAGTTTTACCGTAAAAAAATATAATGTTTAACGCTTTCACCGCTGAAGTAGCAAAATCCTAATCTCAAACAAAATACACAGGTAAGTTGTTAAATACTCTGAAACTAATTTCACTTGAATCTGTTCACGACATAATCATCAACGCCCCTCTGACACATTTGAGTTTCAAATTATTCAAAAGACTATTTTGTTTTAGATTAGGCCCCTATAATTTCTTTTTTTCACATTTGCTCATTCGGATCTGATTCAAAGGGTTAACAGGGGCAGGCCCCCATTACACGTGTTGCCACGGCAGTTAGGTGCACTTGTGACTAATCCTGGCACATATGTTAGAGCTGGCTGTCCGGATGATAACAATATTGGACATGAGCCATGGCTAGATTTTGAATATTGCATTACAAGAGCACGTGAGGCTATCGAACTGTATGTAACTATTTGTCAGTCGAGCAACATTTTCAGACCATTTAATATGAAAATTTAGCGTTCAACAGGCAAATAGCCTACTACAGTTAACAGTAGTGTACGTGCCGTTTGAACGTGTCACCGTAGACGACAGCAACATGTAATGAGTCAGACAGGCATCGTATATTAACGCTTTGATCCCTTTCACAGAATCTCAAATTAAAAAAACCCCATACCGGAATGCGGTTGGATATTTTAAAGCTCATTTGACAGAAAACTGTTGCTGCCATTGGCAGCAATAATGAATGCCATAGGCAGCAACAGCTTCCAGTCAAATTGAAAAATAGTTTAAAAAAAAAATTCAAAATAGTCAACCAAATAGTTCTTGCATCGTAAATGATTTTTCGTATTAGTCCGTTCGGGTTTAACGGGTTAAATGTATACATTCTAGTGCAAAAGTACGCGAAAACTGTTTTCAACAGCCACATTAACGAGAAGTAAAACTGGTGATTGCGATTCCACGTGCTCTCATAGAGCACGTTGCGTTTGATATGGTGTCTAGTTGGGCACAAATTAGTATTTCTTTTAATGGTGGTGGCATTTCGACAACGAGTCTTAAAGAGCCGCCGAGATCGGTTCTAGAAGGTGGGTGGTACGTCTAACAGGTCCAGCGTCTAGCTTCAATTATTCAGCTATACAACAGGTATAGATAAACTGCTCGTGGAGCCAGTTCACCAGAGCGTGACGTAGTAAGGCCATTTGGGAGAGTATCCTGCGGCAATGTTTTCTGAATCAGCGCGTCTCCTCTTGACAGAAACCGTTAGCGGTGTGATTGATGGCAACGCCAATGCATGGCTCCAGGGCAAAATCTATACCGCTATGCGTGGAAGAAACACGATTTTGATCTACCTGGCTGGTTAGATTGGCGTCCCTGGTTGGTTGTCCTACCTGTCTAGTTGCCTACATGGTTGGCCGATTCGTCGCTTACCTGAACGACCCAGTGTTTTCTGACGACGTGGCAACTTCAGAACAACTCTCACGTTAATTACTGTTTTTCACCTGTACATTTTCTGTTCAAATTTTCCAATGTCAGTCTACGCATGTGTGTACGTGTGTTCGTGTTTGTGTTTCAAGGAGAGTAATTGGACGCGCGGGTATACATTCACATAGACAGTATCACACACATAAAATATGCATAGCGATAATTTTAAACCACTACTAATAAAATGTTGGCCCTAAAGTTGTTTTTAATTCCTTATTACAATATGCACTGAGGATGTTTGATTTAACCGGTTCATCCTTGAAATGTCAAGACAACTATCCTATAAAGTCGTTTAATATTCTGAAACTACTTCCATAGAACATCTCACAGTTAAATTAGTATCAAAATATTCCACAGAATATTCCTTACATCATAATGAATTTGGATAATAATAATAATAATAATAATAATAATAATAATAATAATAATAATAATAATAATAATAATAATAATGTTAAACAATAACAAGAATGAAATCTGATAAGTTAGTGATAATAATAATAATGTTAATAATTATGATAATAATAATAATAACAATAATAAATATGGTAATGTTGATGCTGTTAATAGATTTATGGGGAGAATTTGTACAAAGTCTGGGTGTAATAAATTTATCGGTATCAATATCAGTACTTTTATTTATTGGTTTCAACATTAAACAGACTGTTTATTCAATGTACCGTTCCACTTCTAGCTATGCCCCGCCCATCTCAATCTAATGCGGCGTCAGCTAACAGAATGATGACGTATCGGGTATTTGATTATGACGTGATATTCTTCAGTGACAACTGACAAATCAGTAACAAAACATGCCACAGATATATCCTTTCCATAGTTTTCAATACCTTGAAAACACATTGACTGTGTATCTAGTTCATTAATGGACATAACCCGAATACATATTGCCAAAAGAAACATGTTTTCCAAGCTTGGTTTTAATCCATCAACAATAGACGAAATGTGCCGCAAATGTACTCCCCATCCCTCCCCTCCCCCTACCCACCACCAACCACCCACCCACCCCCGTAGGTTTCATAAGCTAATCTAATAAGAGTTGTCATCATCATCATCATCATCATCATCATCACCACCAGCGACACCACCACCACCACCACCACCACCACCACCACCGCACCAACAACAATGACAACACCAACAACAACATTGACAACACCAACAACAATGGCAACACCAACAACAACATTTACAACACCAATAAAAATGACAACACCAACAACAACAACATTGACAACACCAACAACAATGGCAACAACAACATTGACAACACAAATAACAATGACAATACCAATAACAATGACCACCAATAACAATGACAAAACAATAACAATAGTAACAGCACCACCACCAGCACCACCACCACCACCACCACCATCACAACCACCACACCAACAACAATGACAACACCAACAACAACATTGACAACACCAACAACAATGGCAACACCAACAACAACATTGACAACTCCAATAACAATGACAACACCAATAACAATAACAACACCAATAACAATGACCACCAATAACAATGACAAAACAATAACAATAGCAAACCCAATAACAATGGCAGCACTAATAATAATGACCACTTAATAACAATGACAACACCAATAACAATGAGAATACCAATAACAAGAGAACACCAATAACAATGACAATACCAATAACAATTACAACTCCAACAACAATGACGACACCAATAAGAATGACAACACCAACAACAATGACAACTCAAACAACAATGACAAAACCAATAACAATGACAACATCAATAACAATGACAACACCAATAACAATGAGAACACCAATAACCATGACAATACCAATAACAATGACAACTCCAATAACAATGACAACACCAATAACAATGACAACTCCAACAACAATGACAGCTCAACCAACAATGACAAAACCAATAACAATGACAACATCAATAACAATGACAACACCAATAACAATGAGAACACCAATAACCATGACAATACCAATAACAATGACACCTCCAATAACAATGACACCACCAATAACAATGACAACTCCAACAACAATGACAACACCAATAAGAATGACAAAAGAATGACAAAACAATAACAATGACAATACCAATAACAATGACACCTCCAATAACAATGACACCACCAATAACAATGACAACTCCAACAACAATGACAACACCAATAAGAATGACAAAAGAATGACAAAACAATAACAATGACAACACCAATAACAATGACAACGACACCATTACCAATATCATCTCATAAGCAAATAGAGGATCTACTGTCTATATTTGCTTCATGTACGGAGATGAGATATACGTCCCAGGCGACACATTCATTTTAGGGATTTTGGTTTCCTTGGTGAGCAATAATTGATTTAGAGAAATAGAGAATACAATTACAATCCCGACAGGAAGCTGCCCAATGTGTGTGATTGATAGCTCTACGGGACATTTAGCTGAATAGGAAATGTATCATCGCTATGGCAACGTTTGCCGGTGAGGTGAAGACAGGTGTGGTAGGATGTATTGCTAGTTGAGACTATACCGTTTCATTTTGAACTTTAAGACGTCTGAATCAGGCGTCTAAGAATTTAGAATGAGACAGGTTAACAATAAGTTGTCGCACACCTGTCTAAAGAATAAAAAAGATCTAAATATAATGTGTTACTACAACAAGTAACAAATGTGATACGCAGCCTATAACGATGAGAATTATTCTCCCCACTCGTGTCAACAGCGCCTCAAAGCGCCCCTAGCGCTATTCACATCAATTAACCCTTTAATCGTCGAGATATTTCAAGAAAATTCCAATTATAAGTTAAGCGTTTATGACGGACTAAATCGGATCTTTCATGGCGTAATGGACCTTTCCAGTATTAGCTATGCCCCGCCCATCTCTAGCTAACCACCACCCACACAACGTTCGTGTTGGAATCTATCGCTCTCTGAACTCCCTGACTATCAATTTCCAGAAAACTATACAGGTAATCTGTTGAATAAATTTGAAACTATCAATTTCCAGAAAACTATACAGGTAATCTGTTGAATAAATTTGAAACTAATTCGACTGGGCGTTGTTGCCATGGCAGCAACGGCGCCAAGTCAAATTATTTTCAAAATATTCACACAATATTCCACATGTTTATTAAATAGCAAAGGCATATAATTCATACAACGTGTCAGAGGTTTAAGACGGACTAGATCGAGTCATTCATGATGTCATGATTATGACGTGATCATACACGCCACGTAGTTGATTATATGACGTCAAGTGATGGATGGATAAAGTGGTAAGGTCAATTGTTTATGAGGTGAGCCTACTCGTGTCGTTGTTGATTATGACGTCATACGAGTTATAGTACTAGCAGCAGGAGCAGCAGCAGCAGCAGCAGTAGTAATAGTAGTAGTAGTAGTAGTAGTAGTAGTAGTAGTAGTAGTAGTAGTAGTAGTAGTAGTAGTAGAAGTAGTAGTAGCAGTAGTAGCAGCAGCAGCAGCAGCAGTAGCAGCAGCAGCAGCAGCAGCAGCAGCAGCAGTAGTAGTAGTAGTAGTAGTAGTAGCAGTGGTAGTAAGAGTAGCAGTGGTAGTAAGAGTAGCACCTTAACGCCAGTAGCATAATACATGCAAATTCTGACCCACAATGGTGCCCACATGGTCCTACTGCTACAACACGCCCTTTGGTATGTTCCCCTAATGAGGCACCACAGCATCTGATTGTCATGATTATCTCATCATGACGTCCAAGTCCAGTGCTAAAACTGGTGTGTCATCGCTACTGACTACGATACGTGATATGGCTGTGGCGCCACGTTAAGTGGAAACAATTTAAGGCAGCTGTATTCGCTGTATGTTGCAGTAGTAAGCTCACTCAGACACCAACTGTCAGGTACTCACACGACACACTATTCATACGCATTCATTAAAGCTAAAAACACTGAGATTACCACTCGTTTTCAACCCGTGAGTATACAAATATTGAAGATACTTTTCCATTGAAAGACCTGTGTAATCGGATGCATTCGGTAATTCTCGACTCCATCTCAGGCTGGCAACACTTTGGTTGTTATGATAGTGACGATGCATATTGATGACTAGGACGGCCATTTATGCCTTTGGTAACCTAGCTTTATGATGTATCATATTCAATCATACAGCTAGATAACCAAAGACAGAACTAGCGTCGCCAGGCTGCGATCCCGGCATCAACTCCCGGCTTCACCATCTGCCACGTGGATCCGGGCACCAGAGGATTACATATGGAAGATGATGACATCCTGGACACATCGGGGAAGACACGAGCACATGTGACCATTTTCACTTGCCTCATGAAAGCAGTTAAGACGACTGTATCATGTTAACATTCAAGTGCCACGTGCTGAATGCTTGGAATCAGGGCCGAACTTAATGCAGTGCAACAAGTGCATTTACACAGCCACCACACCCTCCCAAATTCCAGGGCCCCAAAAAGTGACGCAACAAAATACTTATCTTAGTCTTTGGGGTGCCTGTCTAGCTTCAAGTTACACCCATAGCCGCCACACTTAGAGTACAACTCATAAATATGGCAAAATCTCTGCAAATAAAACACTTTTTAAAACTAATGCAAAAATGTCCTTTAGATATTTTGAACACAACTGAATTGGAGGACATTTCTGCCTTCGGCAGCAATGTCTTCTAATCCAATTATGTCCCAAATTTTCAACAGTATATTTTTATTTTGTGTTTTAAATATGTCACCATCAGCTTTACTGTTGAAACAGGACCTTAAATTTTTCGTGATCCTAAGGGCAGTTCCGAGGGTCCCAAGTATGAATTTCAGAAACTTTGCACAGCCCCCACCCATGAGTCTTAAGTTCGGCCCTGCGTGGCCAGTCTATCGGGTCTGTTTTAAAATCTTTTTTGAGACTGCCACGTACTCCAACAAGCCGGCACGTGACGCCATGTATGTTAGAGTTATCAGTAGTTAAGCTTTCTCCAGTATGAGCGTCACATAAAGGACCTATGAACAAGAATAGAAGCAGGGGTGAGTGGGGTACGAGGGCATATGGATGTGATATACACAGATAGACTTATTAAGGTTATCACTGACGAATTAACATTTAATAATAAAATTATCAACCACGAGTAACATTTACCATCATGGACACTCTTTAGGGTGTTCAAACTGGCATAGGGTACATATCAAAAATAAGTTTTGAATGCTTCCAAAAGAAATTAAATCGTATTGTTGAATAAGTTAAATGTAATTGAATTTGACCTTTCCACTTTTAGCTACGCCCCGTTAATCTCAAGCTAAGCTCCACCCACAACTAACTCGTGATGGGATCTATCTATCCCTGAAATCCCTGACTATCAATTTCCAGAAAACTCTGCACGTAAGCTGTTAAATATTTTGAAACTAGTTTGACTGGCTATGGCAGCAACAGCGCCCAGTCAAATTAGTTTCAAAATATTCAACAACATGCTTATTAAATAGCAAAAACATGCAATTCATACAACTTGTTGGAATATTAAGAGTTAAAGACGGGATAAATCGAATCATTCATGACGTCATGTTTATTACGTCATGCTAACGTTACATAGCTGATTATGACGTCCATTGATTGACTGAGGAAATGGACTCATGAATTGGACGATATCTGATTATGTTAAACTATATTAAAAATATTCAACAGAACATCTCTAACATCGTGTTCAAAGCAATACTAACTAAAATCGGGGTGCTTGCTTGGTTTTTGGAACATGTTAATATTTGTATGAACTCTAGCACTGCAGACAATGTGCTACATAAATGTGATAACGTGGATACCGAGTGGGACTTGTGGGAACAGGGTCGATATTAACCCCTCAACCCGCACGAAACAGAAACCCAAAATTCTTTATGATGCAAGGAATAGTCTGTCCGATATATTGATTGATAATAATTTGAGTGGGAGGTGGGGGAAGCCAATGGCAACAACCGGTTCCAAACGAAATGGACCTTTCCGGTTTTATCTATGCCCTGCCCGTCTCTAGCTAAGCTCCACCCACACCTCTCTCGTGTTGTGATCAATCGATCTCTGAACACCCTGACTATCAATTTCCAAAAAAAATACACAGCTAGGCTGTTGAATATTTTGAAACCAATTTGACTGGGTGCCGTTTCTGCTTAAGGAAGCAACACCGCCCAGTCAAATTAGTTTCAAAATATTCAATAGCATGTTTATTAAATAGCAAAGAATTACAAAGACATAAAATTCATACAACGCGTCGGACCATTTGAGATATGATGACGGTCTATAAGGAACCCTTTGTGACGTAATGATTATGACGTCATCATACACGCGCTGAGCTGATTATGGCGTCATATGAGATCTGATGATGGACGGATACTCTGGAAAGGTAAATTGAGACACTGGCATTTCTAGGGTTAAATGGTCAGTTGGATTATTATTGACGTCATCATAGAAGAGTGTACTGCAATAATGCAAACTTGCAACTTAGTTCAAGTTCGACTAGCTAAAATAAGACAGTTAGTTTTCTATACCCGGACGAACGGTGGACGGTTAATTCACCTTTCCAGAATATCCATTTATCAATCTGACGTCATATGACGTCATAATCAACTAAGCGGCGTGTATGATGACGCCATAATCATTACGTAATAAATTATTCTTTTTGGCCCGTCTCTAACGCTTAATAGGCAGACACGTTGTATGAATTGTATGTCTCTAATATTTAATAAACATGCTGTTGAATATTTTGAAACTAATTTGACTGGACGCTGTTGCTGCCATAGGCTGTTTTGGACCTATGAACAGCCCCCACCCATAGGCAGCAACATCACCCAGTCTAATTAGTTCCACAATGTTTAAAAGCTTACATGTATAGTTTTCTGGAATTGATAGTCAGAGATTTCAGAGATCGAGCGATCCAAACATGAGCGAAGTGTGGGTGGCGCTTAGCTAGAGATGTGCGTGGTAGAGCTAAGAATGGAAAGGTCCATTATCGAGCTAGCTGATTATAGTTAGTTGGTAGCCGATTCCATTTATTAAATTGCCATTGCTGAATATTTGGAGTCAAGTACCCGTCTCGGGTAGCTTCCCTAGTCTGGCTTGACTGGCTACGAAAATTGGTATTTTTGTACCCTAAGACGCCAAACAGCGTCCATATGAAAGATAGTCGGAAAGGAATATGCATCAGGAATATTAATATACACCAGGAAAGTATAATTTCATCAAATTTAAACTAGTTAATTAAATATTTACATATTTATGTGCATTTAAACGTGACAAGCGAAGGATACCCGCAATTTTGAATTTATATTAATTTCGCATTAAGCATGCACGATCGAACTCGGATCAACTATCGTTAACTAGCGAATTTGGAGTTAGGCCGGGATCTAGTCAGCTCTGATAGACATTTCCAGTTTTAGCTATGGCCCGCCTATCTCTATCTAAGCTCCACCCACACCTCGCTCGTGTGGGGGTCGATCGATTCATGAACTCCCCGACTATCAATTTCCAGCAAACTATACACGTAAGCTGTTGACTATTTTGAAGCTAATTTGACTGGGTGATGTTGCTGCCTATTAATTAGTAAAGATATACGATTTGTACAACTTGACGGACTATTAAGCATGTGTGACTGACTAGATCGCGTCAATCATGACAATTGATTATGACGTCAACCTACATGTGCCGTAGTTGATTATGACGTCAAATGATTGCCTAAGAAATTGTATTCCTCAATATTGTGATAGTGCGACGTTATAAAAGTAACAACTTTTATGGCAAAAATGCAACCGTTCATACCAAATGTCAAAGACAAATGTCTAGCAGCGTCCGCGACACCCCAGGCTGTATAAACAGTTACGATTGTTAGTCAAAATATACATTATTTTTGTGATATCATATCACGATAGTAACTCTGAAAAAGCACGGAGCTTCATCACCGCATCACCGCATCACCATAGCCTTATTTTTCAGAAACAATATTTTGAACATCAATCAATCAATTAATCAATTTATTGCGATAAAATACCACACATTATGGTGTATGCATACAGCACAAGAAAACAAACACGTAAACAATGACACAATGGCAATGCATAAATTAACATTAACAGGATTAAACTAAAATTAAATTTAATTAATATTACGATTACGTTATATATCCATTTATTTAAAAACATCATAAATGTTCGCGCAATAGAGGATCTGTCGCTGACGTGACAATCAATTGCGTCACATGCTAGCTGATGTCACACTCAAAATGACGTAGGTCCCTAGCTCCATCGCGAAGATCAAAAGGTTCATCACAAAAGTGTATAAACTGTTAATATACATTCTGGTATATACTTTGAAACTAATTTGACTGGGGGCTGTTGCTGTCTTCAGGTAAAATTAGTTTCAGAGTTTTCAACAGTTTACCACTGGAGTTAGGTTGAAATAGACAATCTCGGGATTCAACATGGACTCATTAGTTATGTCATTCATTCCGCATTTTGATTGTGACGTCAGCCTACATATGACGTAATAGATTAAGACGTCATATACCTGAGTGACAAATTGGATTCATCCACTTTCTAAAACCTTGTTTCAGAATATTGTTTCACAAATTTCAGCATAAAATAAGAAAAAAATACTGAGAAAGCTTGCCAAAATAGATACCATACGTACAGCTATTCTTAAATAACTTCCCATCTCCGATCACGTCTTTTGGCTAGAAATATTCGTAGGGCGAAACATAAAATTGGTCTGGCCTAAGCATTAATGATGGTAGATAAATATGGTATGATATGTATTACAATCAACCATGGCGCGCACCACCCAACAACTCCCCCCCACCCCTCCACACCCCACCCGAACATGCTTTCCCGCACCAGTACATGTTAATTTCTTCATATGTAATTTTTATGTATTGTAAGTTATGTGAATGCTTTTTATTGTTGTCCTCTCTGTGCGTCTCTTGTTTGTAATGTAGTGTGATCTAGACTTGTAAGGGGTCCATCACTTTATAGGCATTGCCTTGGATGGACTGCCTGCAGTATCTGTTTACGTGTACGTAAATAATATTGAACTTGAACTTGAACTTAAAACGTAGACCTACTACATTTGGATTCGGTTAGCAATACTCCCAGACTTGAACGACCTATCATAAAATAGTGGTTCCATAAAGCTGTATATAATAGTGATCAATGAACATTTCCAGTTTTAGCTATGCCCCGCCCATCTCTAGCTAAGCTCCACCCACAATTCGCCGTGTTGGGCTCGATCGATCCCCGAATCCCCTAACTATCAATTTCCTGAAAACTATACAGGTAAGCTGCTGAATATTTTGTAACTAATTTGACTGAGCGCTGTTGCTGCCTATGGCAGCAACAGCGCTCAGTCAAATTAGTTACAAAATATTCAACAGAATATGTATTAAATGGTAATGACATACAATTCGTACAACGTATCGGACTATTAAGCGTTAAAGAGGCGCTATATCGAGTCAATCATGACGTCATGAGTGTGACGTTATCACACACGTCACGTAGTCAATTATGATGTCATATGACGTCATATGATGGAAGTATAAACTTGGAAAGGTAAATAACACATCAATTTGATAGAATGGATATTAAATTGTAATTTCATCAAATACATCAGTAACCTATTGTACATTTCCTACAATTTCCTGACGGACTTTTCGATTTTCGTGACGGGTACGTCATTTTGATTCTGCAGTCAGCTAACATCTGACGTATTTGATTATGACGTCAGACACTTGAGTGGAAGATCGGATCTCGCTATTACGGTTCTATTATCTACCCACATTATCGACTGGTTTCGATTCATACTTCTGAAACAGGTTTTTTGAAACCAAGTTTAAGAAGTAGTTTATCGTCTTATAGAAATCAGCTTATTATCGCGTAGATATGAGTTTTCTTCTGGTAATAATGTCAAAAGGTCGGATTCTGGTCACACACACGCCACTGGAACAACCCAGTTTCTCAGTTCATCATATGACGTTATAATCAACTACGCTACATGTAGGTTGACGTCATGATCAATTACGTCATGACGCTTAAATAGTCC
>CM067360.1:64636915-64764329 GCA_034401795.1 Chaetoderma sp. LZ-2023a
CCTTTTCAGTTTTAGATATGCCCCACCCATCTCTAGCTAAGCTCCACCCACACCTAGTTCGTGCTGGGATCGATCGAGAATATCCTGACTATCAATTGCCAGAGAACTATACAGGTTAGCTGTTGAATATTTTGAAACTAACTGCCTATGGCAGCAACAGCGACCAAACAAATTAGTTTCAATATATGCAACAGAATGTTTATTAAATTGTATAGACATACAATTCGTACATCGTGTCGGGCTATTAAGCTTTTAAGACGGAATAAATCGAATCGGTCATGCTGTAATTGATCATGCCGTCATCCTCCACGTCACGTAGTTGATTATGACGCCATAATTATGATGGATCGATAAACTGGAAAGGTTAATTGTGTCCAAGGCAAAATCATATAAATTCGCCCTTCTTGGCAAGGTGGCGAATACACATATTTCGTAATACCTTTGATAAAACGAATTAACATGTTAAAAGCATTACCACACGACAAATTACAACATTACGCCAAGCGAATGTGATTTGTAATCTATTTACACGTTTATAGGCTACCATAAACACTATTAATGTCCAGTTTGAAAAACTCAGACATAGGCAATAAAAACTATCCAGAGCGATACTTAGAAGTTATTTGTTTGGTTGGCGTCTATCGAGTCCCTGATTCCATGACCCATTTACGCCATTCTAGGCTGGATCTATTTCAGTCTATTATTTGTAACTTCCCCAGCTTTTAACTGGTACCCATTTATATGCCTGGGTGGAGAGCGGCAACAGGGAGTGAAAGAGATTGCCTATGTTTCCAGCGATCGAACTGAGACGCCATCCTGGGATCGCCTGTTTCGCAGCTCTGCTCGCTACGGCCTGAGCTACGCCTCCTCTAGACCGATACTTAGATGGGACATATAGATAATTTATGTACGATGCGCCCACACAATATAGTTGTGGAAGCAGATAGAAAGAGAATGGACATTTCCAGTTTTAGCTATGCCACGCCCATCTCTAACCAATCTCCACCCACACCTCGCTCATGTTAGGATCGATCGCCGGAACTCCCTGACTATCAATTTGCAGAAAACTATACGGGTAAGCGGTTGAATATCTTGAAACTATTTGACAGGGTGCTGTTGCTGCCTATGGCAAATATTCAGCATTATGTTTATTAAATAGTAACGACATACAATTCGTATAACAACGCTTAGTCAGTCATTAATTATGCGTTCTTGGCAAACGTTTCTACGCAATTTATGACGTCATTGATTATGGCATCATCCCACCCGTCCTGTAGTTGATTATGACGCCATATGAGGTGATATGATAGATGGATAAACTGGAAAAGTCCATTTAATGTTTTTGATGAGTGACAACGACACCATGCAAAGACTCACTAGATCGGTGCATTTTGCAGTATTCAACTTTCCCGTCCCAACGCGTCTTCATTTTGGCCTGGGGATGTTGATATACTCGTTTTCCTTATACTTTCCAAGAGCCATGAAGCGATGGATAAGTTTGTGTGATGGAATATAAACGCCAAGGGAAATTCCTAGCTCTCTATTAGGACTGCCACATTCTCTAAATCAACTGCTTAGAGAGTGGTAGTTCCAATCCTTAATTAACCCGGTAATGGGTTGACAGACTCATTCTTACCGCTCAGATTACAGCATCTAGCCAATGTGATATAATTATATCACCAAACTGTCTTTGCTTTCAACTGTACGATGACGTGTGTCAACATTAGATTTTACATGGTTAGATTCAAAGAGGCGAAGTAAGGGATACGAATATTGCTTTCATCACGGAACTCTTATTTTGCCATGTACATCCATCAACAACTAGAGCAATATTCTCTATCCCGTGTTCGACAGTTTCTCTCAGGATGTTCAATATTGTTTCTGTCCAATGTCAAATATGGATAACTTGTAGTTTAACATACGCCTTTTACCAATCTTTGATTGAGTAAATAAATCTATTCTCGATCGAAACCTGTGAAGAAATTAACTATATTTCAAAGTTCATTTTGTTAATACAGATTTATTCAGACTCGTCCTTGTCCTGTGTAAGGCCCGTTGTTTCTTATTCTAATCGCGATCTAAATTCGTTACAGATGCCACAAAGATCCTTATCATTTGCGACTTGAAATTTATGTTGGTAGTGCTAAATGACAAAATAATACTTATTAAATACCGAATAGTATATGACGTCACATTCCTTAGTGCATGGTGGGTATGCCTACATTTCCAGAATTATCCCATTTGAAGTTCGCCAGTAAACAGTATTTTGACCAAATCCTTTGATACTACATGTGCAGATATCTGGTATTGAATTCTGTGACTTGACTCGTAAACAAGCCACCCCATTTTGTTTCATATTCGACACTTTGCCAATTCAATAACGGGAATATATATATCCTCAGCTGCTACTGGTACTGGTGCTGCTACTGCTGCTGTTGTTGCTGAAGATATCGCTGTTGCTGCTGCTGCTGTTGTTGTTGTTGTTGCTGCTGCTGCAGCTGCTGCCGCTGCTGCTGCTGTTGTTGTTGTTGTTGCTGCTGCTGCAGCTGCTGCCGCTGCTGCTGCTGTTGTTGCTGAAGATATCGCTGTTGCTGCTGCTGCTGCTGTTGTTGTTGTTGCTGCTGCTGCAGCTGCTGCCGCTGCTGCTACTGTTGCTGATGATGATAATGATGCCGATGATAGTAATTATATAGCGAACGGAATACGTATATTGGCACAGTATTCAAGTCATGGCTGTTGCCGTGTTCATGAAATTGGAATTTAATCCAAATGCCGATTAGACCCAAATAAAATCAATTTGTAAAATAAATCGATAATTTGGATGATGGCATGCACATGTAAATAACCAATATCATGGTTATGCAAATTGAGTAGGGGCCTAAATGCTGGCCTCGTTATATCAGTGTTAATCTCTTACCACCTTTAATCGGTTTGAAAACCCTAGGCGGACCATAGCTACGTCAATGACTTAATTCAGGTTTTGTAAGCAGGCACACTCGGAAGACTGTTTGATGTGTAGAATTTACGTAATATAACATAGCCTACATCAGAATGCGCCTAATTTACATAAATATTAAAACGATGGGGATTTAGAACATTTACTATACATTCTGATAGGTCATTCAAACTGTTAATAATACAATTTGCCTTATTGACTTATTAGAGTGGTTCTTATTTTGTGGTTTCAGATTGTGGCCTCGTGCATCGAACTTCTTACCTAGTTCCAGATGCTAGTATTCGATATTATAAGTCTCGTAGCGATATTTATAGGTTCTTATCATATTACCACCTGAATGGTCGTGGCATCGAGAAGGAAATGTTTAAAGTGTAGTTCTTGTACACATATATGAGTTTTAGTGAAGACATCAATCTCGTGTTTCTACGCTCTACAGACTCTATCTAGAATGACACAGTCATTTAGTTGCTATGGGTGGCTGGGCACCATTTCCATATTTCAGAAGAAGTCTAACCGTAACCCTTTGACACCTGAATTTTCAGAATCCCAATTTCAATGTAACCATTCAGGAAATCTGTTGAGTATTTTGAAAATAATTTAACAGTAACCTGTTGCCACCTACGCAGTCATGAGTTGGTTCTTCCAAAAAGGTGTGCGATCTTTGCATTATCCCTAAAAAGTCTATTTGCTTCATGTGATTTAAATGCACAATGCTCACACAATTTGAAAGTATCTGCGTAGTTTTCAGCATTGCTTTCTTAAAATACTACACGTGTACCCGATTTGTTTTGCCTAAAGGTGCTTATTCACGCCAGAATGCTTGAAAATAAAATTGTTAAAATTGTATTCTTTTATAGGGGTACATTATGAGTCTATATGTAATGAAACGATATAAATCTTAATATATGATGATTTCATTCCATATAAATTAATATATTTTTTTAAGTTTCGAAATTGAAATAGAGCCTCTAAAAGTATACAATTTAAACAATTTTATTTTCAGTAGTTTTGCTGTGAATATGCACCTATAAGTGTAATGAGCGAGACATTAAGGTTCGATCTTTCTACGATCATCCCTAAGATTGAATACCTCATCTCTAGCTTTAGTTCAAGTTCTTTGACTCGGCCCTATGAAAATGTGATGTTGTTGTCGACAACCTCCCACCACGCCCACCCCCCACCCCCCGCCACCCACACACCCACCCCCATAACCGTCACGTCAGAATTTTTAATATGCAAAGTCTGACAAGTCGGACTACCTTAGCTTCATGTATTCTGTGGATTTTGGTGCACAATGAGACCAATCTTTGGAACGTGACTATGGATGGGTGCTTCAAAAAATGATGTCTGATTGATAACAACTATAGTTTTTTTCTATCATGCGGAAATCACATTACCTAGTACCCTGAAAGCAATACTATACCACTTTGCTTTAAAATCCTTGATGTGATATAGAGTGAGCGGGTTTGAAGAAATCAAAGTAGAATGCATCACTGGACTTAATACAATTCAATGTTGATATCAAAGTATTTGTTTCCTTGTGCCAATATTTTTATTTCTTATTGATTCTATGAATCTACAGGCAACAGGTGGTAGACCAAGATGTGTATGGTTATTAGGCGATTGATTTGCACATTTTTTAATAAGGCTGAATGGAAAAGGACGTGGCACAATACCGTTTTAGCCAATTTCTGAGGTAAATGTTTCGTGAGGGGCAGGTTATACGACCATTATGTTCATTTAAAACACGTTACCAAAATTTCTGAAAGCGGTGTACACACGCACACACACGCACGCACGCACGCACTCACGCATGCACGCACGCACGCACGCACGCACGCACGCACGCACACAGGCAGGTGTCACAGCTATTACATTTTGGCATGCTATGATTGAGTAACCCCCCATGCAACATGTATCGCTTGATATACTATGCGTCCGAGAAGAACCTGATGGAGCTAAGGACTTTCGCTGGAGACAAAAAATAGTGGCCAATGATGAAGAAGAAGAAGAAGAAGAAGAAGAAGAAGACTTTTCATATACTTTATTACACTCATTCCATTTGACGACAACTTTAAAATATCAGACGATTACATAAAACATAAAAACTCAATACAGTGTATGAATATAAAACATGAGAATATTAAAATGTATCACAAACTTCAAGATATAAGCAAAAATAAGCAACGTATAAAACCTTGAAAGATAACAATTTATAAAAGCCCATTAAAAACAAGATTATCATTTTCAATCGTGCACAAAAAACTGTCAAACGCCCAAAAGTATTCGAAAACATCCAGCGCCCCCTTGTTTCGATAAAACTGAAACTCTATTTGAATTCGTGAGTGCAATCTCGAGAGACATTCTCGGAGTGGATCAGTTCGTGTATTGCCATCCAAAAGATGTTGTCTGCTAACATGGATAAACATTGTACAGTTGGATAAAAGCCAATTAGACAAACGGTGTCTAATTTTTTCGTTTGGATTTGGCTGAGCATTGGGGAAAGGGAAAACTCTCACATAATCAGCCATGTCAAAAACATGGTCTCCAATAAATACAACACTGATCTTTTTACAGCTAAAAGTAATGGCTGAATACGTGAGCACGTTAAAAACATATGAGTAATGTCCTCTTGTTCACCACAGTGAGGGCAGTGATCATTAGGACGATAACCTGCTTTGTAAAGAAATATGCCTGTTCCCAATGCGCCATGTAGAATTTTCCATGATAAATCACCCTCAAAGCGTGTACATGGAAATTCGTAAAAACAACGACAATTAGTCACAGAGGAAATATCTAACAACAAAACATCTGCCCATACATTAATACTATTGCTACGTATACTATTTGCATAACATTTTAACAATGACATGCTATACAATTCTTTCGGGCTGTTAGATGGAAATGATACAGTACATTTAATAAGGTCATTAGTAAACGAAAGGTCAATTTGATGCAGGGAACTAGGCACATAACTGGACGATTAATCTTGTGCCGTCATTCCAATGGCAAACTTTTCCATAACGTATTAAGGTTATTATCTAGTAACCGCTTAGAATGATCGGGCAATTTATTTGACACAACATCAACAGACACTTTCTGGTGACAATCAACAATATCAGCTACTGTAGTGATATTGGCACTTATAAAATCTTTTAAATAAAAGGTTAGCCCAGTTCGGTGGTTTTTAATCATTCCATTTAGAAACAGTGGCTCGTGGAGAATATCCGCTGTACAAGATGGCAATGACTCTCGGGAGACAGTAAAAGCAAACCAGGATGTTAACAATGTTTTATGAAAAGATACTACATTTCCAAGAGTACCTGTATCAAGGTCAATGTAAAACAGCTGCTCATCATAAGTGGACTCATGCGCTCGCTTTAGAAACCAGCTAGTAAACTTAAAACAAGGATGCGATTGACGAAAATACAGAAAATATTGTGCATAGCAAATACGAAAAGATGTAATTCTAGAATTCAGATGCACCAATCCCTGCCCACCGTCTTCTAACGATAGCGATAATAATTATTTTGGTAGCCAATGTTTTCCAATCCATGCAAAATTAATTAAATGTCTCTGGATTGAATTTACAAGATCTACTGGTGGATCAATGACAGTAAATTTATGCCATAATTTAGATGCAGTGAGAAGATTTGTAACAATAATACGGCCTCTTAAGGAAAGGGCTCGAGATATATTGTGCCATTTGGCTAGTTTAGTAATTACATCCGATTCCATGTTTATCCAATTTTGATTAAAATATTCAGCCGAATTTCCGATGAAGATCCCAAGAATTTTTAGCCCTTTGTTATTCCACTTGATTCCCAATGGCTCGTCTGTACGATTCTTCCATATGCCCGCCCATAGCCCTTCAGATTTCTCTAAATTAATCTTTGCATTAGATGAGGCTGAATATATAGCCAACCAATATTGTAGATTGACAAAATCCTGATTAGATGTAACGAATGCGGTGACATCATCGGCGTAAGCAGAAACTGTCACCTTTTCATTGGTGGTATCGGGAAAGGTTACTCCCTTTAATCCTTGATTTGAACGGAGTTTGTTTGATAACGGCTCGATGCAAATAGTATACAACGCACCTGACAGCGAACAACCTTGCCTAATACCACGTCCGAAGGAAAAAGGAGCCGACAATGAGTTGTTTATTTTAACTAGACTGTATACATCTGTATACAACGTTCTGACACAATTTGAAAAATATTCACCAAATCCAAAAGCTGAAAGAGCATCAAATAAATAATGGTGGCTTACATGGTTGAATGCCTTTTCTTGATCTAAGGAGACAACACGAAGTGGTAGCGAAAGACCGATAGAATATTCAACAACATCTATTATTAATCTAATGTTATTTGCGATTTTTCGCCTTGGTATACAGTAACTTTGGTCTGCATGAATAATGTCCGGTAAAACAGTTTTCATGCGGTTGTATAAAACCTTTGAAAGAATTTTTAAATCGACGCAGAGAAGTGACACGGGTCTCCAGTTTTTCAATAGGCTAAAATCGCCTTTCTTAGGCAACAGCGTGATCACAGCCCTTTAACATGACGTAGCCATTCTCATTTCCCGAATTGATTGATTAAAAACAGCAAGAAAATCATTAGCGATAGTGTCCCAAAATGTTTTATAAAATTCAGAAGGCAATCCATCTATGCCAGGTGCCTTATTATTATTTAGTTTGTAAATTGCGGCGGATAATTCAGACAAACTAATGGGTTTCTCTAGATCATTCTTTGAACATTCACTAAGTTGTGGAAGATCCGATGATAATAATACCTTTTCAGATTGCTTACAAATTCCAGTATTATTATACAAATCTCCATAAAATTCAGAGGCATAATTCAATATATCAGAATCCTCGTTTACAATTGTCCCATCAGGCAATGTTATATGAGAAAAAGTTTTATTTATGGCTCGTTTGTTTTGAAGACCGAAAAAGTATTTTGTTGGCTGTCTGAGTCGTTAACATGTTGGAAGCGTGACCTCACCCACGCACCCCTCGTTTGCTGCTTCAAAAGAGTTGCAAAATATCTTTCCGTTGTTCTTTTAAAACATCCGCGCGGTGCTTTGAATTGAACTGAGAAACAAACAATAGAGTGGTCAGAATCGCTGCATGGTACAGTTGTAGATGATCGTAAGAACTGCTTAAAAATGGTAGAAATATAAAATCTATCGAGGCGAGAGGAAACACCATCTGATCGGGTCCACGTAAACGTCCTGGCCGTGGGGTGTAGAAATCTAAACACATCTACAAGATTGCGGCGATTAATTAGTGCTTCTAGCGTGCGCGCAGCAATTGGGTGTGGCTCAGCAGCATAGGTCCTATCGATTTGATGATCGATTGTACAATTAAAATCACCTCCGATAATTATTGGGTAAATCTCTGTTAGTGTAGATAGGTGAATATTCAGGAGATCAATACATTTTACTTTTTCACATGAATCAGTCGGATTATATATATATTAATCAAATAAAAAACCTATCATTTATTTTAGCTTTAACATGTAAAATTCTACCGGGGACAACATTAAAAGTATTAATAATATGAACATTAAGTTTGGGTTTAAAAAGTAGTGCCACACCAGCTGCACTATTGCTAAAATGTGAAAACACCATTTCTCCCCTCCATATTAAACGCCATATAGGTTCATCTGAGATACTTGTATGCGTATCTTGAACAAATGCGATATCAGCATTTATTTCTGATCGTAGTTGATTAAAAAGTCTAAAATGTTTAAAAGAGTCACGACAACCTCTCGTGTTAATGGCTGCAAATGAGAGTTCTGTCATAATCAGGATGAATAGAAATACTAATGTAGTGATGTAATACATAACTAGTTATTAGATAAAAGAGACAATATCAGTTTGACAATAAGTAGGTTATCACTAAACGTATTAATTTCTGAGACTGTGATGTAACTTTGTTACGATCTTACTCACCCGTAACCTAAATGCGGAGTCAGTATTGCGTTGTTTTTTCAATCGAAACATCTGATGCATAAGTGACTTCAGGTTCGGTTGAAACTCTTTTCAACGATCAACAACCTTTTTACTATATTTTATACTTTCTACGAATATTTTCACATCGTCAAGAGAATAGGTTATGTCCCTTGATTCTTGAAAATCAGTCATGTCCGAGATTTCAGACACAACTGACATACTGTCCGCATCTGAGCTGTCATCATAATGGTCATCAGGAAGGATCAGGTCCTGCGAGATGGGTGGTAATTCTGGATCTGCTATTGTGACGTCATTACATGGGTCATGACCGGGTTTGAATGGTACAACTGAGTCTTTCGGCTCTAAAGTCGCGATATTATTGTCTATGGCACAGATAATCTCCTGCGTGGAAATTGGAGCAGGTTCATTGATTGACATGTGTTCACTAGATTGTTCCTTTGCAGTAGCAAGGATAGTATTACGTTCTGTGGGAGACGTATTCTCAGTCATGTCTTGTACGCTATTGGGAACACCAGCGTCAGATGTAGATCTCTGTCAACCACTACCTCAACGCTGTTATCGTCGAGTGAGTTCAGCACTTCAAAGCGATTGCCCGACTTAATCTTAGGAGCTTTCCTTTCAGGCGACCGCTGTCCGTTACTTACTGATTGAGTAACTGTTTTTGAGCAATTGTTTGTCTGCGTTATTGTGCCGAGCCTCGGAAATTCAGTGTCATTATTCACATTTGCATTATCAGACAAGTGGGATTCACTAACGTCTCGAACTGGTTCCAGGACGTCACGAAGCGGGCATGTACGTTGGAAATGTCCTTTTTCGTGACACCGAAAGCATACTATTTCATCAGTACTTATGAAAACACGATGCGTTTTTCCAGCGAAAGCAATGTCTATGTAGTCTGGAACGACAGTCTTGTCAATCAAAATCTGGACGTGGCGACGAAAACTCTTCACATGCCTCAGTTCAGGCGACTTACAACCCAGTGGAATTGCCCTGGCACTCCCAATCACTTTCCAGTATGTCTCTAACGAGCGCTTAATCACGAAGTTCGGTATGTATGGAGGGACGTTCGAAATTATGAATTTTGTTGGTTCGTTTTCAAGGGAGTACACGTTGTGAAACGCACCGCCAACTTGTACGCCTTCAACACATAGCTTTGTTACATCGTTGTCGGATTTTAGATTTATCATAATAGCTCCTTTGCTTCGCGACGCGGCAATGATATTAGCTGGTGACACTACAGAGGCCGCCCCTTTAACATATGCCTCTATATCTCTAAACAGTCAATTATTATACCGTTCTTTCTGTCGATGCCTGTGAACGGCTCATACTCCGAGGACAAGCCCGCATTCGTCACGCTTCTGGTCATCTTGACCTTACTGGTAAAACTGACCGGCTGCGACCACATTGTCTTCACACAATAGGTTAATCAAGGAGTCCTACACTGACCAGCCAACAAGGCCGGTATAGTAATGGCTACTATACGCAAACCTACTACCTAACTATACACAGTCACAAACACAACGAATTTATTACTAATCCAATAATTACAGTCAAAAATATTATTACACACATTTACAAAAACAATTTAAATATACATAGCACAAAAATTAGCAACGAGTATCTTCAATAAACACGTTAAATCCCGCAAAAAGTCGCAGCGAAATAAACACGTCCTTCCTCTAGAAGAAGAAGAAGAAGAAGAAGAAGAAGAAGAAGAAGAAAAAACTGACTGAATGAAGCTGCAGGATGTTTTCAAACTAATGCAGCCTCAGACCACAGTATATCACCACCAACCACCCCCACCCCGTGGCCGCCGCCACTATGCCTTCACACATTGAAGCCACTTTAACCAGACTCAATCTTGGTAAATGGGCGGGGTGGGGCGGGGGGGGGGGGGGGAGGGGGAACACACGCGTATCTATGCGTGAAATAGATCATATCGGCTGCAATTATTTGCTATCTATGGGATGTAGACGCGTGTGTTTATTATTATCCTTCCTATATCGGACTGGTGCGGGTGTGATCATTGTTTGTAACTACCAACATAACAGGGCTTATTGACCCGGTACTGGGTCAATGGTCTAATACAGGTCTACTAACCCGTGTTATTCGGACATAGATGGCATAACGCCATTTCCAATGGACTTCTCCCGCTGAGACTCTAACGAGCTGATTATATTAGATACTGTCCTATGCGATCTATGTTTTGGAAACTGATATCTTTGCTAAAAACCAGATTAAAGTGGTGGAGAGGTTGGGGGGTTTGGGTGGGTGGGGGTTATTGAAGATGCCATTGGTAACCCCGTAGGCATAATCTACTCAATTATCACAAGCAACATCTAATGGAAATATTAAATTAAACATATTCCAGGCATATTATATTATTGTAGGCTAGCATCCCTAATCACACATGCTACTGGGCCGGTACCGGGCTAATACCAGGTCGCATTAGCCCAGTATTGTCCCAGTATCCACCCAGTAACCTGTATTATCAGGGATATAGAGGGCATGCGGGTCACAGGTGGTACTTTGTCATAATGTATATATTGTAAAGTGTCTTAATTGTTTAACACTCAAGCTGACCAAAACCGGCTTCTCCAGTGCTCTTAAGAAATGCTCATCAGCATAACAAGCGAATACTATTAATAACTGGTATGACAAGGACAACCATTTCCGCGGTAAATTTACTAAGAATAATTTTCTGTTGGTCTGCAAATGGAAATTTTTCTAGTGCTGGGGTGAGGCGTGGAATCTCATATTTTCGCCCCACCCCATTGATCCAAAAATCGGATGGAAACTGTCCCCTTGGCGCACATTCTTCCTACGCCAATGACTATGTTCACCTATCCGATATTGAATAGTCGCTCTGTTATGTGATATTGTGTCATCTAAGAATAAAATTGTGAAAAAAATCATTGGACGTTTTAATCGGATAAATGCGTGTTACTATATGATGTCAACTTCCTTTGCCATTCTGTCGTCCAAATGAATACTAGTTAATTTAGCTGGTTGTTTCTCTCAAAGCTGCCATTTTGGGGTTAAATGATAATTGACCGTTCCAGTTTTAGCTATGCCCCGCGCAACTCTCGCTAAGCTCCACCCACACCTCGTCCGTGTTCGGATCGATTGATCCTTGAACTGAGTGACTATCAATTTCCAGCAAACTACACAGGTAAGATGTTGAATATTTCGAAACTAATTTGACTGGGTGCTGTTGCTACAAACGGCAGCAACAGCGCCCAGTCAAATTAGTTTCAAATATTCAACAGCATTTTTATTAAATAGTAAAAACATACAATTCGTGCAACAACGATTAGTCAGTCACCAATTATGCGTTCGTGGCGAAATTATCCACCTCATTCATGACGTCACTGCTTATGACGTTATCCTACACGTTACGTAGGTGATTATGACGTCATGTGATGGATGGCTAAACTGAAAAGGTCCATTGGTGTTAAGGCCAGATGTTTGAAATGGAGGGATTCGATGTGTCACTCAAGTATCTAACGTCATAATCATAATACGTCATTTGTTATCAGAAGTCGCAGTTACGAATTTAAAAAGTCCGCCAGGAAAGTTTATGAATTGTATGACTTTGGTGCATTTGCAATTTGTTAAGCATCATGTTTCAAGACTATTTTGAAACTAATTTGACTTGTCCGAAGCTGTTGCTGCCAAATTTGTTTGAAATTGGGATTTCGGTAATTCAAGGTTCAAAGTGCAGGCATCACTTCAAATACGAATACAAAATGGGCGGTGTTTAGCTAAAAATGGGAAGGGCATAGCTAGAAATGGGAGGGGCATAGCTAGAAATGGGAGGGGCATAGCTAGAAATGAGAGAGGCATAGCTAGAAGTGGATGCCTATAGACTCCCCTTCTATATACAATCAGTACAGAGTGTCATCCGACACAGATTGAACCGTATTCATGTTTGTCGGGCGGTCTGTGTACCTCAAGCCCGCTTTAACTACTGTCCCAATTTTTATGACGGTTCTTTTCAGCTTACTAGACGAGGTGTCCTATTAATGCGCAACCCATCATGATACATTCACACACTCATTAATAAACAATGGGCGCGTCACGCGCGCACGTATGCATGCACATTCATCCGCGTATTCAGACATACGTAGGCTACCCATTCCCGCGCTAACGCACTCACTTGAGCGCACACGCATACCAACATCATCAACCACCACCCAGAATATTGTGTCATAAGACATCTTGATCTTGGATCGATCCAACAGGGGACGGGCAGTCAGAATATAGACCTACGTGTCACAATTCGCGAATACTTCACAAATCATTCAGTTTCAGTATTAGCCTTACATCAATAGAGCGATTTTATCAAACTGCCGTGCTGCAGATCTCGTTGACTGAGAAGGACTGAATACAAATGACTAAAATTAGATAAAGCGCCGCAATGAATGTGGTTAGAAAGATGACAAATAACGCTTATTCCGATACAAAGAACACGCATTTGAAAACTTGTGTAGCAGAAAGACTGCGTCCATTTCAAAATCCTGTGGCCCAAAGCTATTGCTGTACTACATGCGTGCAACATAGTTTTCAAAATACCTAGATGTTATAATGCTACGGACAATAAAATTGAATGTAAACTGACAATTTCAGCAGAATATTGAGTTCAAACGGTCGGACACACACGACAATTCTGCTTTTGAATATTTGAAAACTACTTTGATTGGATGCTTCTGCTGCATTACAATTTCCAGTCAAATTAGTTTCACTAAAATCAGAATTCCTTGCATCGCAAAGACTGCTTTGTAACAGTGAAACGGTTAACTGGTTTGCTCGGCTTGACTAGATATAGAGATTTGATGAGTCGAAACGAGAAGATGACGTGTGACAGTTTTAGGACATGTCACTCGGGGCTAGTTTTATAACTTAATGTATAGTTGTTAAAAATAAATATGAAATTTTAATACCGGTTTCATAGCAGGTATGCAGTCAATTGATCGCATATTAGGCCATAGACGCTCATCTATGGCAGAATAGATAAAAACTAATTTCAAGTTGAGTGATTATTCGATACCACAGACACACTCCGATAATGAACATATGCATCCACTTTTAGCTATGTCTCGCCCATCTCGAGCTAATATCCGCCATTGCTTTGCGCGTGTTGGAATCGATTTATATACATTGAATCCTGAATTCCCCAAATCCCAATTTCATGGTAACTATAGAGCCAACCTATTGAATCTAACTCTCAAGCTAACATAAGCTGCTGTTGAATAATTTGAAACTAATTTGACTGAGTGCTGTTGCTACACAAAATATTCAACAGAATGTTTATTAACTAGTAAAGACATACAACTCGTACAACTAACCGACTATTCAAGGTTAATGACCGACATAGTTACGTCATTCATTTCGCATTTTGATTGTGACGTCAGTGGCCAGCCTACATGTGATGATGTTGATGATGATGATGATGATGATGATGATGATGATGATGGTGATGATTACTGTATTCTGCGGCTGTAGTAGTTGAAACATCCTACAGCTGCAATCAGTCCTTCTTCGCTTTTTCCCACAGTGTCTTGTCCTCAGGTCTATTCTTGACTTGATTGTACCGAGTCCTGCTTTCTTGAGGTCACCTCGTAGCACGTTTAGCAGATTTATGCAATGACGTCCTCCCCTGGCTTTGTGTTTGTTGGCTCCAGGTAGGGCTAATTCCAAGGCTGTCTGTGCTGGTGTGTCTTCTGGCATCCTTAGAACATGGCCAAATATGGACCATCTTTGATGGGCGACTTTGACAAACAGCGGCGATGTATTACACATCCTGTATAGTGCATCATTGGAACTTATGCTGTCTGGCCGTCGGTGGCCAGTGATGGTGCGTAGGTGTTTACGGTAGCAGGCATCGAGTTTGTCTAGAGATGCCTTTGAAGCGGCCCAGCTGTTACGGCCATACAGCATCAGGGATACGCAGGTTGCATTGTATAAACGTAGTCGTTTTATCAAGGGCATTTTTGATCTACAAATCCATAGCTTCCAGGACTGGAAAGCTATGTTACCCATGATGCAGCGTGCAGCAATGTTAGCAGCACTGCTAAGCAGTGAGCCCAGGATTGTACTTTTCCTCCATGGTTCGCTGCCACGGAGTGGATCGTCATTTTTGTTAGTTTCATGCTTAGTAGATAGGCATATGTGGGTGAACATCTGTTTTGGATTCATTCATAAAGATTCTCAATTTTTAGTTTGCTTGAGAAGTTCGTTAATGAGTTTCTTTTCCTCGTCTATGAAGTCCACATCGTCGGTATATTCCTTCTATAGCGGCATGTCAAGTATTGCCATGTGATGTAATTGAATATGATATCAAATATCTGAGCAGCAAATTGGACTCATCCATTGGAAACGCGCCTTATCGGGACGGCAGTGGGCCAATACCGGGCCATATAGGCTATAGGTATTGTCCCAACACTGACCAAATGAGTTGCGTTATGCGGGTTGCATTTGTGAAACATAAGCGCTACAGAAAATGTAGGAAATATGTATGACATTATGTTTTCTTACAAAATTGTGATTAATGCATTATTCTCACGTCATGAGACCATTACCCACTCCTTGATTAGTTTCGCACCTTTTAGCTCATCAGATAGTACCTGATCAGCCGCAAAAGGGCGAACCTCGGCAGGGAGTGGATAATGAAAGGGGTATAATTGGACTATATTCCCGGGACCCGACAATGGACTTTTCCAAATTTATCCATTTATCATCTGACGTCATATGAGTGATTCCAAATAGTCCTTTTATAACGCTTAATAGTCCGACATTGTTGTACGAATTACATGTCTTTGCTATTTAATAAACATGCTGTTGAATATTTTGAAACTAATTTGACTAGGCGCTGTTTCTGCAATAGACAGCAACAGCACCCAGTCAAATTAATCACAAAATATTCAACAGCTTACATGTATAGGTTTTTTTTAGATTGTTGGTCAGGGAGTTCAGAGATCGATCGATCCCAACACGGACGTGGTGTTTGTGGAGCACAGATTGAGATGGACGGGCATAGCTAAAAGTGAAAAAATCCATTAAGTGGCCCCCAAATCAAAAACAATTATCTCACTTGAACCCGTAATCCCAGTAGCTCACGTTTACATTAATGATAGCCGAAAGCTTTTAATTTTTAATAGTTAATCATCACAAGGTTTTTCCGTCAAATTAGATTGAACATATTCAACAGCGCGTTGACACATACATATCTAAATCATTATAAGTGGGGGTGGGGTTGCGGTGGGGGTGGGTGGATGCGTGGTGGTGGTAGTGGTGGTGGTGGTGGTAGTAGTAGTAGTAGTAGTAGTAGTAGTAGTAGTAGTAGTAGCAGTAGTAGTAGTAGTAGTAGTAGTAGTAGTAGTAGTAGCAGTAGCAGTAGCAGTAGCAGTAGTAGTAGTAGTAGTAGTAGTAGTAGTAGTAGTAGTAGTAGTAGTAGTGGTAGTGGTAATAATGGTCTCATTGTGTGTAAATAATACAAAAGATTAATTATTATATTATAAAGACAAGGTTAAATTAATATGAGTGACAAAAGCGAAGAAAATACTATACAACTCAATTTAGGTTATCTAAATGAACACAATCTTCATTGTTCTGAAGTGTTCCTGCCAGTAAGAATGCTCACCAAAGCTCCAGGAATGTACAGAATAGTAAATTGACAAACGATGAAAGTAGGAAAAGCTTTGCAGGAAGAGAACGAGTATATTATATTTAATGCTCTGAAAATCACATCTGTCTTTATCATCTCCTCTGTTATGTTGTATGTATTTATGATCCATAGTTTCTGACAGATACGGTAATATATGAATAACGCATACTCAGATGACGCTCAGTACTATTCCAATATGATCTGACACAATGAACATTTCCATTTTTAGCTACGCCTCGCCCATCTCTAGCTAATCACCACCAACCCTCGTGTTGGGATCGATTGATCTCTGAAGTCCCTGACTATTAATTTCCAGAAAACTATACGGGTAAGCTATTTGATATTTTGGAACTAATTTTACTGGGCTCTGTTGTTGCCGTTGGTCTAGTCAAATTAATTTCATAATATTCACCAACATGTGTATTAAATTGTAGAGACACACAATTTGTACAACGTGTTGGACTATTAAGAGTTAAAGACGAGCCAAATATAATCATTAATGACGTGATGATTATGACGTCATCCTACACGCCGCTTAGCTGATGATGACGTCATATGACGTCAGATGATAGATGGATACTCTAGAAAGGTGAATTGAATATCGAGATGAGTTTTGGTCGGTCACCAACATCTCCATGGAAGACATGGTGGACTATATTGCCATTATATACGTTGTAAAATCGGGTTAAACCAACCTTTTGTCGTGATTTGGCTTCCAAAAGAATGTATGGTAAATGAATGGATGAATCCGATCTGCAACTCAATGAATAACGTAGCTAGATCAGCCATAGACTTTTAAAAGTCTGTCAGGTGTACGAATTGTATGTCTTTACTACTTGATAACCAATCTGTTGAATATTTTAAAGTAATTTTACTGGGCACTGTTGCTGCCATATGCACCGGCAACACCCAAGCAAATTAGTTTGAAAAGCTTACCAGTATATTTTTCGAGAAATTTAGAATCAGGTAGTTTAGTGTTGGATCGATCACAACATGGACAACGCGTGGGCGGAGCTTAGTTAGTAATGGGCGGGACATTGCTAGAAGTGAACCTTTATCGTTCTTTCGTAGTTCGAAGAGCCAAGTACACTTGGTAAAAGTTGACACATTTGAATCTTCCTAGATTGCATGTGTCATTAGCGTTTCGAGTACGTGCACGTGGGTGGTCTTATAAGACGATACCAAACCTAATCTTAAGCAATGGAGGCATTCGATCTGTCACTCAATTATTTGTCGTCATAATCAAGTACGTCATATGTTAGCTGACGTCACAATCAAAATGAGTTATAGCTCCGTAACCAAAATCGAAATGTTCGCCACGAAGTGTACGAATTTCACGTCGCTAAAGAATTTACAGTTTAATAAACATTCTGTTGAATATTTTGAAGCTAAGGTGACTGGGAGCTGTTGGCAGCAACTGGCCCAGCCAAATTAGATTAAAAAATATTCAACAGATTACGTGATTTCGAAAATTATGATTTTGGGAATTCAGGTTTCAAAGTTTCAAATCGATTCTAACAGGCCTACTAATGTGGGTGGCGAACTTCGAGCGAAATTTGCGGGGGTATGGCTGGATATTGTATCCCTTCATTAACACACACTGGTTCATTCGACCGTAACAACCCACAACGTAATGATCACAACTCATAAGTATATTTTTTAGGTAATGGATCTTTCAAGTTTTAGCTACGACCCACCCCTTCCTAGTTAAGCTTCTCCCACACCTCGGTCGTGTTGGGATCGATCGATCCCTGAACTTCTTGACTATTAATTTCAAGAAAACTATACAGGGATACCTGTTGAATATTTAAAAACTAATTTGACTGGACGCTGTTGCTCGACACGTTGTACGAATTGTACGGCTTTACCAGTTAATAAACATTATGTTGAATATTTTAAAACTGATTTGACTGGACGCTGTTGCTGCACATGACAGCAACAGTGTCCAGTCAAATTAGTTAAAAATATTCAACATAATGTTTATTAATTGGTAAAGAATACAGTTCGTACAGCGTGTCGAACTATTAAGCGTTAAGACGGACAATATCGAATCATTCATGACGCCATGATTATGGCGTCATCCTACACGTCACTTAGTAAATTATGACGTCATATGACGTCTGATGATCAATGGATAAACAGGGAAGGTGAATTGAACAATACAGATACCAATATTCTTTGATGACCGTTGGATTAGCTACGGCGATTGCATCCGAGATGTGTGTACCTTTACTGACCGCTTCAAATACATATTAATTCATGGTTATTTTGGGAACGATAATTCGCTAGTAATTAGCAAATTAAAATATTTTATTTTCATTTCATTCATTTTCACTTAGTTTATCAAGCCTTTATCTGTTTACAGGTATAACGGTAGGCTGTTGAATATTGTGCGCCTAATTGGACTGGGAACTGTTGCTGCCATAGGCACTCAATTATTTGTCGTCATAATCAAGTACGTCATTTGTTAGCTGACGTCACAATCAAAATGAGTTATAGCTCCGTAACCAAAATCGAAATGTTCGCCACGAAGTGTACGAATTTCACGTCGCTAAAGAATTTACAGTTTAATGAACATTCGGTTGAATATTTTGAAGCTAAGGCGACTGGGAGCTGTTGGCAGCAACTGGCCCAGCCAAATTAGATTAAAAAATATTCAACAGCTTCCAGTCAAATTAGATGCAAAATATTCAACGTAATACTCCCTACACGGCAAATAATCTGTCTTTTCTAGTCGGCAATGGTTAAAAAGCCATAGGCAGCAACAGCTTCCAGTCAAATTAGGTGCAAAATATTCAACGGAATACTCCCTACACGGTAAATAATCTGTCTTTTCTAGTCGGCAATGGTTAAAAAGTCAAATCGGTGCCGATAATATAGTTTTTAAAGGCTTGTTCGCAGCATATGCGATGATTAATACCACAGGATGACCCACATTGTTAAATATGACTGCTAGCATTCGTACGGTTAGCACAGCGCTTGTGGTATTCAATAGCGGTTTGTTGGGATGATTATGACTTCTCCCGCTGCCCCCGGATGCCTCAGGTGCTGCGTCTGAGCTCACCTGAGCCTGACAACGCGTGGTCCTGCCGTGCAGCTAGTGTCAGGCCTGAATCACCTGTTGAAATAATTTGAACGAGAACGCTAGCTAGGCATCTGAAACTGTCATATTTTTAGACGGCGCAACACGCGAGAATTGTTATAAAACGTCATCTAGTTCCATTCATGAAATGATTAATAAATATAGCTGGAGCTGACCTCCGCGAGACGATTGTTATCACCACCGCATTCATTTATCCACCACAGGCCATCTAGAATCGTCACGTAGGTTAACTTACGTATTCGGATACGCTTCACGATTTACTAGGCGTTGATAGAAAGATAAATTATCTATATTTTGAGATCAGTCGTTGCTCATGGTTAATTAATTACGACCACTATGACTCAGGGGCGGATCCATGGATATTGTAAGGGGAGGGTCCAGCGGGAAAGAGAGCTCTTACCTGGTGCGGGTGAGGGCTCGATGTCACCTTCCCGCCGGATTGGAGTGGGGTAGGCGTTTATGCCTTGTTCATCTCCCGGGAGAAGTTGTAAAATTTAGATGCTATCAGAGCGTGACTTGCATTTCTGAAAGTAATATTAATTGAAACCTTACTTGAGGAGAAAGGTGACTCTAATCTTCTCCAAGAAAGTTTGTGAAATTTAGATGCGGTCAAGAGTATCTCCTGTATTTTTCACAGGTAATATCAGTTGGAATATTACTCGAATTCATGTAGAGTGTGTAAGCTCATACCTCTGAATATTCTAGAAATTTAGATGGCTCAGAGCCTCATGCAATTCACCTTTCCAGTTTATCCATCCATCACATGACGGCATAATCAACTAAGTGACATGTAGTCTGACGTCATGAATGGTTCGATATAGCCCGTCTTTAACGCTTAATAGTCCGACACGTTGTACGAATTGTATGCCTTTGCTATTTAACAAATATGCTGTTGAATATTTTGAAACTAATTTGACTGGGCGCTGTTGCTGCCATAGGCAGCAACAATACTAAGTCGAATTAGCTTCAACATATTCAACAGCTTACCTGCATAGTTTTCTGGAAATTGATAGTCAAGGACTTCAGAGTTCGATCGATCCCAACGCGGGCAAAGTGTGGCTGGGGTCAGGCCGATATTCCGAAGGTGCACAGGTCCGAAGGTTCATTAGTCCGAAATGTTGTTTGGGTCAATATTCCGAAGGTTCGTAATTTCGAAGGTCCGTTAGTCCGATTTCACAGGGTCCGAAGGTTCGGTAGTCTGAATTTCGTGTACTTTTAGAACATTTGTGTTGGCTGGCCGGCTGGCTGGTTGGGTCACCGACAGACCGAGTTACCAACTGACTAATGGTGTGATTTATGCGGTAATTAATTGTGTAATTGTGAAGGTAATTGATAGTGTTATTTTCCTGACTGCTTTAAACGACAAAAATTAATTCAAACCAACCGACAGCTTATTTATAATGGCAATTATACTCTATGTACATTGATAGCTTTACACTCATGCTTTTTAACAAACACTATGAGACAAGTAGAAAGGCGGCTGCTCTGCTTGGTCGAAAGTTTATGATATCATCAGTGACGTCATCAATATTAGAATTACACCACACCCACATTTTCCCGCCCAAAATACCAGAATCTGATTGGTCAAGAGACAGTTCTGCTGTTTCCTGCTGTAGATCTTTAGATCATCGACAGACACAATGATGTGTGAAAGGGGGCATTGCTAAATGTAGGCCGCGTAACCCCTCGTGACCAATCAGAGCAGCCGCCTCAGCTGTCGTTTTTGTTTGAGGTGTTGAGACATTGACACTACCTAGGCCTGACGTGGGCCTTAGCTAGGCTTAACTTGTCCATAGCTAGGCTTACCTATGACTTAGATAGGATGTGGATAGGTCTTACCTAGGGGTTGGCCAGGCATTCCAAGGCACTACCTAGACTTTAGTCAGGAATTGATATGCATTAGCCAAACATGACATAGGCGTTACTTATGCCTTAGCCATGCCTTAACCAGGCTTTGTTTGGCCTTGGCTAGGCCTTAGTCAGGCGTTGTTAGGCCTTACTTAGGCCAGAACTATACCATAGCTGAGCTTGGATAGACCTTAGATATGCCTTAGCCAGGCCTTACAAAGGCATTACCTAGTCCTTAACCAGGCTTTGCTTGCCCTTAGCTAGGTCTTAGTCAGGTTTGGCTAGGCCTTAGCTAGGTATTATCTACGCCTTAGTGAGCTTGGTTAGGCCTTACATAGATATAGCTAGGTTTTCCTAGGCCTTAGATAGGATTACCTAGGCCTTATCTAGCCCTTGCACAGGCCTTACCTACGCATTAATTAGTCTGTAGCTATGATTTGCTGGGCCTTACCGATACCTTACATAAGGCTTGGCCAAGCTTGACTAGTCCTTACATAGGCCTTAGTCAGGCTTAACTAGGCCTTAGCAGGACTTGACCAGGCCTTACTTAGTCCATATCCAGAATTTGCTAGACCTTACCGATGCCTTACCTAAGCCTTAGCCAGACTTGACTAGGCCATACCTAGGCCTTAATCTGGCTTTGCTTGGGCGTAGCTATGCCGTAGACAGGCTTGACTAGGCCTTATCTAGGCCTTGATTAGTCCTTAGCAAGGCCTTCCCAGGCCCTACCGATACCTTAACTAAGCACTAATCAGGCTTGACTAGGCGTTACATAGGTCTTAGGTATTAGGTAAGCATTACCTAGGCATTACCTATGCATTATCTAGGCCTTAGTCAGGCATTGCTAGACTTTACTTAGGCCGAAGCTAAGCCAAAGTTGAGCGTAGATAGGCCTTGCATAGGCCATGGATAAGCCTTACCGGGGTCCTATATATACCTTACCCCGGTCTTAACCAGACTTTGATTGCCCTAAGCTAGGCCTTAGTCAGGCTTAGCTAGGCCTTACCTAGGTATTATCTAAGCCTTAGCTGAGCTTGAATAGGCATTGCATAAGGCGTGACTTGGTTTTCCTAGCCCTTAGCTAGGATTATCTAATCCTTAACTAGACCTTGTATAGGCCTTACCTAGGCCTTAGTCAGGCTTTATTAGACCTTGCTAGGATTTATCTTTGCTTTGCTAGGCCTAAGCTAGCATTACCTAGGACTTACATGGGCCTTAGCTAGGCTTACTGAGGACTTAGCTAGGCCGTGAATAGGGCTTACATGCGCTTTGGCCAGGTTTCTCTAGAGTTTAGCTATGCCTTAGCCCGACTTGATTGGGCCTTGCCTATGCCTTGTCTAGGGCTTGGCTAGGCCTTGGCCGCCAAGCATGATGAGACATTACCTAGGACTTAGCCATGCTTGATGTGCATTAGTTAAGTATTAATTAAGCGTTAGCTATGCTGTAACCAGGCCTTAGCCAGGCTTTGCTTGACCGTGGCTAGGCGTTAGTCAAGCTTGGCTAGGCCTTACCTAGGTATTGTCTAAGCCTTATCCGAGCTTGGCTAGGCCTTACATTGACTTTAGCTAGGTTTTTGTAGGCCTTAGATAGGATTACCTAGGCCATATCCAGCTCTTGTATAGGCCTTATTTAGTCTTTAGCCAGGATTTGCTAGGCCTTACCGATGCCTTACCTAAGCCTTAGCTAGGCTTGCCTATGCCTTACATGGGCCGTAGTCATGTTTGACTAGGCCTTAACAAGGCCTTAGCCAAACTTGATTAGGCCTTACCTAGGCTTTAACTAAGCCTTAGCCATGCTTTGCTAGGCCGTAGCTTGGCCGTAGGAGAGCCTTGAATAGGCCTTCCCTATGCCTCACGTAGTCCTTAGCCGACTTGACTAGGCCGTACCTAAACACTAGCCATGCTTTGCTAGGCCATAGCTAGGCCATAGCCAGGCTTGAATAGGCCTTACATAGGCCTTAAATAACCCGTAGTCAGGCTTTCCTAGGCCTTTCCGGTGCCTAGCTAAGGCCAAACAAAGCTCGACTAAGGGCTAAGTAAGGCCTAGGTTTGGCCCAGTTAAGCCTGACTAAGGCGTAGGTAAGGCCAGCAAAAGCATGGCTAAGGCCTAGGTACGGCATAGCAAAGCCTGAATAAGCCTAGGCAACACCTAATCAGGCCCGGCTATGGGTTAGGTAAGGCATCCGTAAAGCATACGAAAGCCTGACTAAGGGCTAGCCAAGGTCAAGCAATGCCTGGCTAAGGCATGGCTAAGGCATAGGTAACGCCTAGGTAATGCTTAGCTAATGTCCATCAAAGCCTGGCTAAGACCTATACATGACCTAATTAAGGCCTAGGTAAGCATAGCAAAGGCCTAGAAAACCCAGGCTAAGGCTTATGTATAAGCTCAGATAAGACTTAGACAATACCTAGGTAAGCCTAGCCAAGCCTGACTAAAGCCAACCTAAGGGCAAGCAAAACCTGGTTACGGCGTTGGTAAGGTCTATGTAAGGCCTCGGTAGAGCATATCTAATGCTTATGGAAGGCCTATCCAACCTAAACTCAGCTATGGCCTATGTAAAGCCTAGCTAAACCTAACTAAGGCCTAGATAAGGCAGAGCAAGGCCTGGCTAAGGTATAGCTAAGGCATAGGAAACGCCTATGTAATACTTAAATAATGCCTATCAAAGTCTGGCTAAGGCCTAGGTAATGTCTCGACATTCCTGGCCAATGCTAGTTATGGCCTAATCAAGACAGCCTAAGGCCTATCTAATATCTAGCGAAGCCTGGCCAAAGCCTAGGTAAGTTCTATCCACGGCCTAGCTAAGTCCTAGGTAAGCATAGCTATGTCCTAGGTAAGGCCTAGTCAGCCCTGATTAAGGCTTAATTAAGGCCTCGGCAAGGTCTAGTCAAGCCTGACTAAGGCCTGGCTAAGAACAAGAAAAGCCTGGATACGGTCTAGGTAAGGCCTAGATAAGACCCAATCAAGTATGGCTAAGGCCTAGTTAAGCCGGCCTAAGGCCTATGTAACGCCTAGTCAAGCCTGGCTAACTCTTAGGTAAGGCATCGGTAAAGCCTAGGAAAGCCTGGCTACGGACTAGGTAAAGTCTCGCCAAGCCTGTCTCAGGCCGAGGTAAGGCCTATTCAAGCTTGGCTATGGCTTAGGTACGGCATATACAAGCCTGGCTAAAGCATAACTTAATTCTAGAGATACGGCCTAGGTATGGCCTGTACAAGGCCTAACTATGGCCGAAGTAAGCCTAACTAAGACCTATGTAAGCCTAACTAAGGCCTAAGTAAGGCCTCGACAAGCCTGTCTAAGGCCGACTTAAGGCCACCTCAAGCTTGGCTAAGGCCTATTGAAGGCCTAGTCAAGCTAGGCTAAGGCCTAGTTAAGGCCTCACTAACTGGCATACGTACATTTCTGACAGACCGAGAGAGAAACACGCATTCTCTAAACATAGACATGCGCACAGTGCTTTCAGACACCACGTGCCCGAAATCATTTTAAAAGGCGACATTAATAGGAACAAATCAAATATAACTGGAATAATACACCGTTCTAAAATCAATTTAAAGGGCGACATTAATAGTGCAACGCGAAGGGCGATGTCGTGGGTGATGTCGCCTAGCATTAATGTTGTATGTGGCTGATGACGCGCAACGTTTTAATTACCATCGTATGTTAAACGTCGCCATAAATACCTGTGTATATTGATATATATTTTAATTGTGTGTCTGTGCGTGCGTGCGTGCGTGCGTGCGTGCGTGCGTGCGTGCGTGCGTGCGTGCGTGCGTGCGTGCGTGCGTGTGTGTGTGTGTGTGTTTCTGTGCACATGTGTCTGTGCACTTGGGTCTGTGCACATGTATCTGTCCGCTTGGGTCTGTGGGCTTGTCTCTATGCACTTGTGTCTGCGCGCTTGCATCTTGGCGCTTGTGTTTGGGCACTTGTATCTGGGTGCTTGTGTCTGGCCACTAGTGTCTGCGAGCTTCTGTCTGGTCACCTGCACATGTACACTTGTGTCACTGAGCTTGTGTCTGTGTGCTTGTGTCTGTGTGCTTGTGTCTGTGTGCTTGTGTCTGCATGCTTGTGTCTGTCCACTTGCACATGCACGCTTGTTTCTGGGCACTTGTGTCTGGGCGCCTTTATAGCAATCAACCATAGTAGTCTAGCGTGGATCACTCTGTCAGGTACAAACCGGCCCAGTTTATCCAGGTACAGAACGGCCAGATCTGGGATGCTCCAAGCTGACCCCTGGGTAGCCCAAGACACGCACATATAGCCATATAGTAGAGGTTGGGAATAGCAGTCCGTGGATTGGTCCATTGCGCATGCTCGGCCATGAGAGATAGCGCATTAGCGTGTGGAGAATGGCAACTTATGTATCCACATTGTCTGTTACCATAATTCTGTTAAAACAGGTCCATCCTCGCTTTCCTTGGTATGAATCATTACCGCAATTGAACTAATAATCCACTACTTTTTACATATTTAAAATCGCTCCAGAACTGGCGGAGATATCCTCGAATAAAAAGGCACTATTTTGAATCTCTGACTAAAAGAGACATCGTGATAGCGCACGTGTTGGTAGGGTTAAGGCCAGTGATTATGTGGTCAGCGTCCGTATCTCGTATATAACGCGTGCGCTGATTGGCCGAGTCTCGCTGGTGTGACCTCACCATTTAATATAAAAGGAGCTCTGAAAACAATCGCCAGACAGGGAGCATGGGTCCGGTCCGAGCTGGAACGAACAAGTGCTAACTGCATAGAGCTCACGTTCTGTAATGTACACCGCCGCAATGCATAGCCGTCAAGTTTCCCTCAGGACAACCATGATCCAAATCAGCATGTAAGTTTTTGTATACTCCTGGAAAATATATTTCCAGGGGTAATTAACTAATTTAAAGAAGGGCTTCCCCCTACCACCAACTCCAGAGGGACCTTCTCTGCGGTCTGGCACTTTGGCTGCAAATAACATCTGAACCAGTATGTAGGATGTTTGGTGTTCGCTGATATCTCGCCAGATCTGCCATACCATGTCGAAATGGTGGTGACGAACAATGCACGTATCTAGTGTTTCAGTTTAATGTTTTTACCGCAGTCTGGATAAGGACATTGCTTTACACGGTGCAAGAGCTAAGCAACGGGGATCGTCTTGTGCCATTAATCATGAAATCTGCATTATATATCTACGAACTCAGCCTTCATAATAAGAAAGGCATCTTCCAATCTGCACCAAATACGGCGTAATAAACATTACAGTAAATTAGACTTTAGGTAAAACATGCGGATATCTATAAGCCATCAAAGGTAACTTTATTCTTCACTGTTCCTGAGTATGAGCCGCATCAGTTAGAAGCCTGCGGCAAACAGCCAATCAGCAACTACAGAATCGTGCCTACTCGTCCCACACCACACTTATGTGACATAACAACAACATGTGATGTTTATTGAACTTCACTGATGACTAATAGGTGCACCGCATAGATCATATTTAATTACTTTCCTTTTCTTGTGTACCGATGTCTAAAAGGTACAATAAGGTTGGATGTGACCTCCATTACTATTTTCTTACTGCATATAATTATGTTCATTTAATGAGTGCTGATGACTAACAGGCATCGCAAGGTCGGTTGTGACATCATCGTTTATTGTATTGTATACATTCGTAATGCGGCAGGAGCCGTCTAAGTTTCTTACTATTTAGTAGTTAGTTATCATTATTCTTGCAAAAATTCTTGGACCGCACTTCGTTTAGGTTACACTATACATCATCAACAGACACATCACCCGGTCTCTCCACCACAGCTGCAATTTGTCACTAAGGTCGCTGTTCGTGCTCATATCGTAAGCACGACATGCTGCCACTAAACCTAACAATGATAGCTCAAGAGGAGAGGTTAAAAGTAGCTAGGGACAACTACTCACCTGAAGGAGACTGTTTAATGTAAAGCCTCTTTCCCGAGTGCTGCAGCTCAGTCACACATGTGCACCGACAATTTCAATAATTGGCCACTTACTCTATGGCCTCCTAAATCTTATATACAAGTAGCTGTCTCTTCCTACCCTTCCCCAGTCATCTGGCCTATTAATTGTCTGGACCTCCCTCTGCCACATTGGTTAAGGCCAATCTAAGATTGGGGTTTCTCGACAGTCAGAAAAAGGTGCCGATTACTCAGGTACCTCCCCTGCATCTGCAGATACTTATTAGCTAAGCCTTTATGCCAAAGTAAAGATCACCGGGAAAATATAATTATTGAAGACTGGCCAGCAGAGAATTCTTTTGCGCAACTTTCCTTAATCCTAAACTATGTAAACATTAGCATCAGGGAGCGGATCTCACATGGTTTGCACTCGAAACGCTAGGTGATGGATAAAGACACAGATCGCCCTCTAACTCAACGGTGTCTGGGTGTGGCCTATGAGCCCTTCACACCTTCACAGGAAGGTCACCACAGTTGGTTATCTGTTTCTTTCTCACCACCGTAAATAGATACGTGCTTTCTAATGCTTTTGCAATGTGACTTGCCCTTGTCTTGTTATCTGTGGTTGTGCTGCATTATGTGGAAGGATCGCTCATCAATTCTGAAACAACCACCAGATGACATATACGCGCCGCCGGCCTGAGGGAGTGTCCCAATGGATATGTTCCATGAGATGTGTGGTTGCCCAGGGCCATACACCAGGAAGGCAACACGTTCCAAAGTTAAGTAAGTACTAAGCCACTTGCGGCCTAAAATCATGGATTTTCAGGGTTAACAACTAAATGATAGCCTAGTTCCTCAGGAAGGCCCGCAGAAATAAAGCGGTGACTACTAACTCAGTACTTCTAACTGACATAAGGTGGCAACGTTGAATTCTTTGGAAATCAACAAAACCATCTTCACATAACCAGGGTGCATGCCACATGCACATAATTACACTAGGATTGATTCATTTTCTCATCTTTAGCATTGTTTGAATAGGGGAGTGGCCCTTTTTGCCGCATTTCTTCCTCCGCTTCGACGTTGTAGGCATTTTCCTGTGATGGAGGAGGCACTTTTTTACTCACAAACAATAATTATTGGCTGGCCTGATGCAGATATAGTTTATATTCAACCAGCTAAGTAGCCACATTGGGACCCTTCCTCATAGGGATACCTTTCAGAATATACCAACTAAAGATTGGTTAGGTACTTCTGGTGGGATACAGGGCAAACAACACTATTTCGTTTCTATATACATATATTCGTAAAGTAGCAAACGAATACGATTGTTTCATACTTTGATATATTTCTTTCTGATCAGTCTCAACGCTCCAATTTAAATTCATGGAATCAATCGTCATACTGGTAATACTAACAGTTGGGATGATGCGGTAATGTTCAACTTCTGCAGCAATGGTCGCGCGGCCCCACTGGAACGTGATCGTTCCACCGAATCTAGAGGTCGGTCTTTGTGGACACCAGAGATGCACGGTATTCCCTTACAATCCCCGAGGTCAGCTAACCAGCATCATCGGGCTTACGTACTGCACGCGTATGACTCAGATCTAGAGGATGATACTCCGGAGCAACGCATCCCCCTGGAGGCTACAGTAGTCTTAAGATGCCTGCCATTGATGGATACATACCGCAGCTATGAGTGGCTAATTACTACAACTGGTTGGTTCATTACCAATAATATCGCTGGCGAATTACCACAGATATGCCTGGCTCCTTAAGACTACTATGGCTAATTACCTTCCTCGGCAATGGCTGACAATTACTACAGCTATAGCTAGTTACTTACCACAGCTATAGATGACTACTTAGCACAATCATTGCTTGCTAAACGTCTCTGCTATGAATGGCTAATTACCACAGCTATTGGTGGGTAATTACTACAGTTGTAGCTGGCTACTTACCTCCGCCAGTGTAGAGTACTTGCTACTGCTATGCTGACTAGTTACCCTGACATAGCTGGTTATATTCAACATATTATGTGAATCCGTTTGTCCACGTGTCCATCTGTCTAATTCTTGTCCGTGCCACACCTCAGAGTTTTGAATCTACACTCACAAGGTTTTTTTCCGTGGATATCTTGGGTATATACGGAATGTCATGATTCCGGTTCGGCAAAATCCACCCATATTCACCAGAGTTATCTCCCCATGAAAGGCTAAACTTCATCAAAATTTCCTTGTCCGGGCCAAATCTTGAAGAGTTTTGGACGTTCACTCATAATTTTCCCCCAGCAAATGTGTTCTGGATAAATGAAGTGTCATTATTTCGTTTTGACAAATTCTGCCCATATTTGCCAGCATTATCTCCCTTCAAAAGCTAAAATTTGTCTAAATTTTCTTGTCCTGGCCAGATCTCGAAGAATTTTGAACCTGTACTTACCATTTCTTTTTCAGCAGATATGTAATGTATAGACGAAGTGTCATGATTTTGTTTCGGCAAAATCCGCTCATATTCGATAGAGTTACCTCCCTTGAAAGGCTAACATTTGTCAAAATTTTCTTGTCCGAGCCCGAGCTCGAAGAGTTTTGAACAGACACTCACCATTTTTATGTGATGAACATCACATGGTAGCACTCAACATTTGACCATCTGTCCATTTTGTGCTCGGACAGCTCTAGTAGTAATTGTAATGATCAATGCAGCTGTGAAGACTTTCAAGATTTTTAGTGATGTCTTTGCCGTGAATTCCAAATGTGTACATACTAGAAGTCGCCCCCCACCCCCTCCCCCACTTCTGAGAGAATTATCAAACACTAACTATTCACATTTAGCTTTCTTCAAACAAGTATGCTTGCCGGCGTATGTTGAGTTTCACTAAAGCTCTTGTTTAATTAACTGATAAAGCGATTAAGCTACTGGTTAAATAATTGATTGATTGATTGATTGATTAATAGATTAATTGATTAATTGATTAATTGATTAATTGATTAATTGATTAATTGATTGATTGTTTGATTGATTTATTGACTAATTGATTGATTGATTGATTGATTGATGTATCGTTGATTGATATATCATTGACTGATTGGCTGATGGGTTAATTAGACAATCAATTAATCATTCGATTGATTGATTTTAATTGATTGATTGCCTCAATGATTGGTCGATCATTTAATCAATTGCTTGCTCGCACGTTTGCTTGCTTACTTGCTTGCTTGCTTGCTTGTTTGCTTGCTTGTTTGCTTGCTTACCTGTTTGCTTGTTTGCTTGCTTACCTGTTTGCTTACTTGCTTGCTTGTTTGTTTGCTTGCTTGTTTGCTTGCTTACCTGTTTGCTTGTGTGCTTGCTTGAACAACTGGCGGATAGACAGCTTGGTTGGCTGGTCAGGTAAATGACGGTTTTGTCGATTGATTGACCGCCCGATCGATTGATTGATGGATTGATAGATGGGTTGATAGATGGATTTGATGGATGGATAGCTGGATGGATGGATGGATGGATGGATGAATTGAACAATCAGCTGATCAGTAAATTGAATTGTTTATCGATTGGTTGATTGAACATTTGATCGATTGACAAATCAACCGACCAAACAATCAGATCAACAAATTGGCCGATTGACTGAGTGATTCGATTGTCGACTGATAGATTAATCAATAGCTTGACCAACTAAGTTGTTGATCAGGGCTGAATGACTGATTAGGTGTGTTCATTGATTGATTCATCAATCCATCGATCGATGTATAAATTTGACAGATTAATCCATTGGATGACTGATCAATTGGTGAATTGCTTGATTGGTCGATCAATTAATTGATCGAATAACTGCTCAATAAATTAAATTCAAAATTGATCTATCAATGAATCAACTGACTGATTTATTGACCGCCCTATTGACCGCCCTATCAAGCAATTGAACGATTTCCTGATCGATCGTTTGTCTGATCACTCAATTTATTGCTTGATTGATCGATCGATTTCTTGATTGATTGACAGATTCTTGATTGATTGGCTATATCCACTTGATAATTAATTGAGTTATCGATTGATTGATCAATTAATTAACTGATTTCTCGATTGCAGGATGAATTGGCTGGCTGAATCTGCTTAATCTACTGGTTGATTTCTTAATTCCTCGATCAAGTGATTGATCAATTATATGAGCAATCAATTTATTGCTTGATTGCTCGATCGATTAATTGATTGACACATTCTTGATTGATTGGATAAGTAACGGATGAACTGATTGACTGATTGCGTGATTGATTGAGTGATCAATCCCGTGGTCAACTGAACAACCAAGCATCGAATGATCGCTTGATTGATCAAATGAAGAATCTATCAATCAGATGATCGATTGATATGTCAATTGGCTGATTGACTGATCAATTGGTTGACCGACTACCCAATCAAACAATTCAACTCATTGATTGATTGATTGATTGATTGATTGATTGATTGATTGATTGATTGATTGATTGATTTGTCTGTTGCTTGACCATTGACCATTTGATTGCTAGATTGGTCGATTGATTGATGGCTCGATTTATTGATTGCTCGATTGATTGATTAATCAATCATCTAGTTGACTGACCGACAAACCGATTGACCGACCAACCAACCGACTGACTGACGAGCATCGAGTAGGTTTGATTGATTGATTGGTTGATTGATTCAGGTTTGATTAATCAGTTCTGATCTATCAAACCTGATCAATCTAACGTGATCAATCAATCAATTAATCAATCAATAAAACCTGACGATCTATCGATTGATCGATAGATTAGGGATGAATGATTGATAGGTCAATATATCGGCTGATTGATTGATTGATCGATCAGTTTATTGGCTCATCAATGGCTGGATGGGTTGACAGATCATTCAAGTGGATGTCTGATCGATTGCTTGATTGACTGATCCAATAATGGATCGTTTAACTGATCAGCCATGTAACAGTTCGTTTGAGTGAACACTCAACTGATCAATAAATTGACTGACTGATCGGTCGATCAATTGATTGATTAGCGTTGATTATGATTGACTGATTAATTAGCTTTGATTGATTAACATTGTTTATCCTCGATTGATGGATTGATTGAACAGAGTTAATTGGCTGATTAGTGTTTATCGATTGACTGAGATGTCAAAATTGATTACAGCTTGTCAATTGATTTGCATTGATTGGGGTGGGTTGATCACAGAAATTAGTGTTAATTAATCAGTGTTTTTGATTACTTTATCATCATTCCTTGATACATTTATTGGGGTGATTGACGATTAGGGCTGGCTAATTGATTAACTTGCTGATTGATGAAGTAGCGTTGACTGATTCATGCAGCTGGATGATTGTACTGATCTATTGATTGATTGAGTGAGTAATTCATCAGGTTTGATTGATTGATTGATTGATTGATCGGCACGCTAATAGTTGATTGGCTGATATAAAATTAATTGATTGATTGATTGACTAACATATCATTGATTGATTGGCTGATTGATATATTATTCGTCGTATCAGTCTATTTAATATATCGGTTGATTAATCTTTTTTCTAACTTCTACTTGTAGATTGTTTATTCAATTGCTTACTCGCTTGCTTGCTCGCTTGCTTAATTGATCAATCGATTGATTGATTAATGGATTGGTTTACGGACCATTAATTAGATCGTGGATTCATCAATCCACTGGTTCAGTAATTTGTTTATTAATTATTTGATTGGTTACTTAATAGTCTAATCACTCACTCAACGAATTGATTAATTAATTAGTTCATTCTGTAATTACGAATGCGTAGTCATTTGATTCTATCGATTACATTTGGCCTCTGCCTGCCTGCCTGCCTGCCTGCCTGCTGGTGTGTTTGACTGACAGCCTGTATGTCTGCCTGGCGGCCCCTCTGCCTGCCTGTCCGCCCGCTCGCCCGCCCGCCCGCCCGCCCGCCTGCCTGCCTGCATGCCTTCCTGCCTGTCTGCATGCTTTCATGCTTGCCTGCCTGCATGCATGCATGCATGCCTGTCCACATACCTACCTACATGCATGCATGCAATTATACAACCGATTTATTTCATGTCCCACTGTTGCTTTTAATAACAACTCGAATCTGTGCAATATCTCCAAATCCACCCACTCAACGATCCCAGTCATGTTGTTCACGTGCATATTATTTACTTGTTACATAGTAAGCTGGATGTGACTCTATCTAATATCCTTGCAACAGCTTTCTGCTTCTGTTATCGTCTTAGATTCGGCTTCTTAATCGTGCACGTGCGTATTCACAACGTATTCTCGCACATCGAGCTGGTGCATGGATGTCGTCAAACAACGCGAGCTTGCTAAAATACTAGAGAAAAGGTTTCGGAATCCTGAATTTAACCATGTATATAGTATTAAAAATAAGCCTGAGAAATGCATATAAATTCGGACTAACGAACCTTCGGACTAATAAACCTTCGGAATTAAGAACCTTCGGAATTACGAACCTTCGGAATTACGAACTTTCGGAATTACGAACCCTCAGAATTTCGGACTAATGTCCCTTTGGAATTAAGACCCTTTGTAATTTCGGACTAATGAACCTTCGGACCTATGCACCTTCGGAATATCGACCTTGACCCTGGAGCTTAGCTAGAGATGGTCGTGGAATAGCTAAAACTGGACAGGCCCATTTCGGAGGTAATATCAGTTGAAATCTCACTTAAATATTGATCTGAAGTGCGTAATTGCGTGTATGCACACGTGCGCATGCTTGCGTGCGCACATGCGTATGTGTGCGTCCGGAGATATAAAGAATACCTTGTATATATGTACATATATACATGTTCCTTATTAAAATTGCTATTTAGCACATTTGAATATCAATACTTAATTTCATAGCAATCAACTGGCCCTGATCTGAGCAGAGATCGTCGCTTCAAAAGAGAGCGGCGCCCATCGGTCAGACCTTGGCATACTTCGTCGCAGGAGAATACTGACTCTGATCGAGAGAATTGGTGAAGTATTTTGTGCAAATGGTAAAATACTTGTGGCATTCGGCTGACCGTGTTCATGAGACTATCGTCGTGAACTGGTGCTTGACTCCAATTGTAAGCGATTGAAATCGGGCACCGGCTTTATGACGGATGCTTCGCGGACTCGATCGGTCGAATGCCATAACTGACTGTGAAGTAGATTGTATGCACAGATAATATTATATTAATGTTTATGTTCTGTATACCGCCATTACAAACGTATTATTCATTTACCTGTATTCGTATACGTCAAGAGAAGTGAACCGAATAAACTGAAACTGAAACTTAAATATATGTACTAGTAGGTGGTGGGAGGAGAAAGGGCACCCTAGACGGGGGTACGGTCACATTGTTGGTTGCGACGGGGGCCGCGAACCACACGGCTGCACCCTACGCTGGATCCGCCACCGCCATGAAAACCTGAATCGATTTGTGAACACTGGCATATTAGCTCCGTAATAATTTGAAAGTTATTGTAAATTGTGGAAACTAAAAGTAAATGTATACAAAACAAAGATTATGGTCTTTGGTAATACCAAAGCATACTATTACAAATTTTCATTAGAAATTGTATATAACTATAAATACCTAGGCATACATTGTTCATACAATGGACGCCTACTTTTAGTGGAGAACAGCTTATTTGAACAAGGCCGAAAAGCAACGTTCGCTTTACATCGACGAGCTAACCAATTAGATCTACCCATTGATTGTCAAATAAAACTCTACCACCAAATGATAGAACCGATCCTCCTTTATGGCTGTGAAATTATTGGAATCCAAAAATGTAATTTAATCGAAAAAGCACATCTAGAATTTCTAAGACACCTTTTTAAAAATTAAGCGAAGCACACCTAAATACATTACATATGGGGAACTGGGGGAACTGCCAGTAAAGGTATTAATAGAAAAGCCCATGATCATATACTGGATAAGGCTTATCTCAGGAAAGCAAAATAAACTAGCACTACAAATATATAATTGCATGTTAAAAGATTTTAATGACAACAGAAAACCATACAAATGGCTAACTTGCATTAAAACCATTCTAGATAACACAGGGTACACGTAACTTTGGAACACACAAACGATCCATAGCACCAAAATCATCCAAGCTGCAATTACTAGAAACATAGAGGACCAGTTTATATAAACGTGGCTCGCCCAAATGCAGGAATCGTGGAAGGGTAAGATCTATAATTCTTTTAAGACTAACTGGTAAACGGAAACATACCTCCTTAGACTTAATGATAGAAATAGAATATTGTTCACTAGTTATAGGACCAGTAACCATTCATTACCAATAGAAAAGGGAAGGTAGGAAGGAATACTAAGAGAAGGAAGGAAATCCAGTATATGTGACAAAAACGAAATTGGAGATGAGGTTCATTACATTTTTATTTGCAACCTTTTTCATTCATACATTACAGTTAGAAACACAACCTAAATACTACCGTAAGCGACCAAATTATTTTTAATTCTTCCAGTTATTCACTAGCAGTAACACAAACCTACTATATACGGTTTCTCGACTAATAAATGCAATAATTACGCATTTCCAAAGTGGATGAAACTGTCGCACGAACACGGCCAACAAACATAACCCGTAAACAAAGTGAAAATATGAACGAAAAAACCGGTTAATATGAAAATAGCTTGCCCGAAATGAAGCAATCACTTTACTGTAGTAAATCTAGATTATTCGTTTTAATGTTAGCGGTTAATCTATAGAGATAAATAAATAATATGTGAACCGTCTTGCCACTATATAAATTGTATAATGTGTATACCCCATGTATCACATGTATGATCTGGGAGTAATAAATAAATCTGAATCTGATTCTGAACCCGTGCGCAGAATCGGATTAAGGGCTAATAAGGGCTGGTGACTAAATGGGTCCGGGGGCCATCTCCCACAATATTTCAGAGATTTTCTCACAGAGCATCGTCCGTATTTCCATTGTTATCCCCCTTGCGTCAAGATCGCCTTCAAACGCTCACAACACTAATCATATCAATTAATCCATCAATGGTCCAAACTTCTCAGGAAAATTAAGACTTTTCCAGGGCAAGAGGACTATTTCTGTTAATTTTGATAAAAAGATTTCTGTTGTCCAGCAATTGAGCATTAATCAAAGGTGTAACAGTCAAGAAATATACATTTCTTTTGCTTAGTGAGTGCTCACTTGCAAGCTAAGAGAAGAGTATTTTTGAAAATTTACCACTGGAATGACTGGCTCGGTTACCGAGCCAGTCATTCCAGTGGTAAATTTTCAAAATAAAATCCTCCTCTTAGTCTGCAAATGGAATTTCTCATGGTCACGGCAGAGATCATTTTTACCAACCTAACCATTGAAGGGTTAAGTTGACACAAGAGGGTTAAATAAGGAAGTATTGGGCTGCTAGAGATTGAGCTGCGGGCGTCAGCCTCTTTGTTAGCCAGCAACGCCCCCCCCACCCCACCCCTCCTTAATCTAGCCCTGTTCGTACACATGTACTACGTAGAAAGTAAAGTAGACCTACACATACTTCATCACGGACAGAGAATAACATTTTCAACACTGAAATTTCATATCTCATTTTTAGAGTCGCTCGCCATGAGAGAAACGTGTCGAATCTTCTGAAATTAATTTTGATTGAATTAAACTATTTCAGACCAGAAATTACAAATTCTTCATGAAATAAGGAATATTCTGTTGACTATTTTGAAACTAATTCTACTGGCAGTTCCAGTTCCAACCCATGCTGTTTTAACATATTCAACGGGTATCCTGAATAGTTGTCTTGAAATTTAGACACTGATATTTCACGGGTAAAAGTGTTAATGCATTGTATTTTAAACAGAACTATTCAAAATATTTGACATCGTACTACATCATTGTCTGTTGCAAAAAATGTATCGCATTTGGTATATCGGGGTAAAGGGGCTACTGAATAATGCCGTGATAACGCGCGTTACTGGGCGGGGTACTGAACCAATACAGGGCCAGTAATCTGCGTTATCAGGGTGTAAATACCTTCCAGGCACGACGAATATTTAAAATAGCGCACATAGACAATGGTTGAATGCTCTTTTATCTATGTCATGCCCAACTCTAGCTAATCTCTAGCTAATCTCCGCCCATGCTTGGCCAGTGTTGGGACCGATAGATAGACCCTGCACTTCTTGAACCTCAATTTCCAGAAAACTTTGCGGGCAAGCTGTGAAATATTTTGAAACTAATTTGACAAGGTGTATAGCAGCAACAACGTCCAGTCACATTAGTTTCTAAATACTCTCCAAAGTGTCTATTAAGTAGTTAAGGAATTTAATTCTTTCGAGTGATGGGCTATTAAGGTGCTTTTCCACTGCTTGCGTGCGTTGCTAAAGATACAAACGATTTTTTTGGAAACTGTTTTAATCAATGATAGCTTTTCGACTGCACGCGTCCGATCAGACCGATACCGGTGTCTATGCATACGACATTTCAGGAATTAAACTAATTTTTAATAAAATCGTTTGTGACGCAATCCCATCTAATCAACTATAAGTGTGTGACCTTTAACCTCTCTTCCTTGCTTTACTGCTAGTCAGCATGTGTGGCGAGAAACTTGTAGCAGTGATCCTGAAGTCTATGCGGGAGGCCAAAATTGTCACCTTCCACCTAGCATTATACAGATCTAAAACGAAAACATAGCGCTTGGGAAGCAAATAAATCTTCAATGGCAATACCTAAATACCTAAAATTTACAAAATATGTATGATGGTAGTAAATTGGGATGCAGATTGCGAAAAAATTGTATTCTCACTATGATTATTTCCAACACAATATGAACATGTTATTAGTGAAATATGTATGAAAATACAGGGGTCGGTGTGAACCTGCGAATGCATGCGATGTTGTAGAGCAATGCCATTAGATGTTATTCAGGAGTCGGAGATGGCGAATAAGCAAAAGGCTAAATGAAATACAAATGATTTTTTGTTATCAATTCAATGCAACTGCTGCTGCTGCTGCTGCTGCTGCTGCTGCTGCTGCTGCTGCTGCTACTGCTATCACTGCCACTACTTCTGCTCCTACTACTACTACTACTACTACTACTACTACTACTACTACTACTACTACTACTACTACTACTACCACTACTACTACTATCACTACCACTACTTCTGCTCCTACTACTACTACTACTTTTTTTTTTTGGTAACACGATCAATGCATAATACCCAAAAATAAACTGACTGAAAGAACATTAACCATAGAATAAATCAAAGAGATCAAACGATTATATCAGTCATGTGTATAAATAAACAATAAATATATGGTGGTCAAACGATTAATTTAAAAATTCAAAACAGCTAAATATGTCCCTTTAAAAATTCCAAGTAACTCGCTCAACAACATTCCATTAAAATTATAAAAGCTCACGCGAGCATAGGCTGTGAAACAAACACAGCGATCGGACGTATTTAACACACACAGTCAATCGGAAACAAATTAATCAATAATCAACACCCCGCAGGATAATCTATAAAAACACAATTATATGTATACATGCTAAGTATTTCCAATCTATTATTAGGAAGCAGTACATTGAATGTTAGATTTATTTTAGTCGAAAGCAATTTACCTTTGGATTCATATTCTAAGATTGCCCCGGAACAAACATTATTAATAAAAAATGTTGGATTGTTTATTAACATTGCCAAAAACAAAATGGGTTAACCTGTTCAAACGACCACCTACATTTAGGGACAAGGTTTAACCCTTTCAGAGCAAACACTCGCACTTTTCATCTCAATCTGATTAGCAGAGTTTTAGAGTGCATGCGCGTGTTGGAGCTGTTGCTGCGTGAAGTAAATGCTGCTGTTTCACATAGTAACAGTCAGCGCACATGCATGCACACGCACGCACACTCTAAAACCACTAATGCGGCATGTGCTTTAAAAATAATAATTACAAATATATAGTTAGCTTTTAAATATAGAAAACATCAAAACAAAGTAGTTTGAAACAAAATCACAGCTCCAAGGGCACAAATACATGTATATTATTAAATAAATCACTCCAAAGGCCAATTACGGTGGATAGTAAATAATCAAATTTGTCGAAACAATGGAAATCAAATCACCAGAACACCAAATAACTTCAAAAGAGGGAAGTCTATTTTTAGTCACTGCATCATGAAATTCACATTTAAGGCAATACGAAAACAAGGCACGAAAAGCGCACTTCAATTTTTCAAAACTGCTGGAGTTAAACCCTGTATATGAGTCATTAACTATCGTACAACGATGCTTCCAAATTGCCCAGACCGCCACACTCAAACAAAATAACAAGATCTTCTTTGCATTATTAGTCAGATTATAAGCGTCTAATTCATGAAATAGAATTGCATCTTGGATTATGTTGATATCAACTGTAACAATTTTCCTAAATATCTGTTCAATGTACATCCAAAATTGGGAGACGGGCAAACACTCTGTAAACAAATGGATAATGGTTTCCTCAGTGTCTGTACAAAATAGACAGTGGTCATTATTTGCTATGCCAACTTTCTTGAGGACGGGGCCCACCCATAGTTTTCTATGAAGCAATCGCCAGACAACATCCCTTGCTCGATTAGGTATGTGTGGTGAATGGATATTTTTCCAAACCACATCCCAACTCAGGGGAGAATGTTCAGTCCTTTCCCATGCCGCGACAGCCTTTGGAATAGTAATATTCTGCAGCATTAAAATACTATACCACCCCTTATTCCTTAACGTATATGAAAAACGTCCATCAGTACTTGCCAGGATTAACTTGGAGCAAGCATCATTCACAGACCCATTAGGGAGAAGAAACCATTCCATTGGAATTGCTTCCTGTAACCGTTTTAGAAGACGCTGCACGTCAAGTGGGCGTAAAGATGTTACTCGTGATATGTCATATAGTGATTTCCATTTTCGAGTTTTCACATCTACAATATCACACACATTTTGAATACCATGCTTAGCAAAAGAAATGTAATATAAAACTCTGCCTTCATATAGAATATGATCATTCCCCCATAGGTACTGGCTGGAGGCATGCTCCCAGCAAAGAGGTGAACCTTCTTTGCGAACAAACTTAGCTAAAGCAGCTTTAATGTCCAAAAATACCAATGGAATCCGTGTATAATTCGGTGGAGGTTTAGAAGACCAGAAAAAGGATTTAGCTGAAAATGGCTCAATACACCTTTCTATAAGGCATCTAGACACATTTGCCCACTGACTATCTGAATGAAGTAAATCATCTAATAATTTCAGCCTTAACGAGACGCATTTAATTCTTAGGTCTGGAATGGAAAGCCCACCATCAAGCTTATTATTAGTACAGACACGTTGTGAGACAAGGTGTGTTTTACCCTCCCACAAATAATCAAATATCATCTTGGTAATTTCCTTTTCAACATGTTTGGGCATATTAACAACTGAGGCAATATACCAAAGTTGTGACAATATCAAATTATTGATCACTATTGCCCGGCGAAAAATAGTCAGACGTCGATGTTTCCATTGAATAATTTTCTTGCTCAATTTAGAAAGCAAGTTTGTCCAATTAATGGAATCATGGTTTGTTCGACTGAAATGAATGCCTAAGATCTGTATTATGTCAGTGGACCAATTGATGCCTAATGGCTGATCATTTCGATCTTTCCATGAACCCAAAAACAAACCTACTGATTTTTCTTTATTAATTTTGAGCCCTGACGCTTTTTGGAATTTCTCCAAAGTAAGATGCAAACGATTAAAATCCCTATTTTGGCCAACAAAAATAGTCGTATCATCGGAATATTGTGATAATTTGACTGGTGTCATAAGACCACGAATACACAGTCCATGATAATTTATGTCTTCTCTTATTGTCGCTCCCAAGGTTTCCATACAAATTACAAATAAAAGTGCTGACAGTGAGAACCTTGTCGAACCCCTCGTTCTAAGACAACTGGCTGGCTTATAAAATTGTTCACACGGTATCTACTAGTAATGCCATTGTACAATCTTCGGATCCATTTAATAAAATTGGGCCCAAAGCCGAATCGATTTAATGACATCAACAGAAACTTCCACTCCAAACGATCGAAAGCCTTTTCATTATCTAATGCCACAATGGCACCTGGAATGTTATCAACTAACTGAATCAGATCTCTAATAAGCACAGTGTTGGTTACTATTGATCTACCAGGTATTGAACATGTCTGAACAGGATTAATAACGTCGCCCAGCACATGACCTAGTTTTAGTGAAAGAGCTCTAGAAATAATCTTGTAATCAACTCCAAGGAGAGAAATTGGCCTATAATTCCGTATGTCACTCCGGTCACCCTTTTTAAATAGCAGACGTACATGTGCTTGAGACATTGTCAAAGGAAGTTTTCCCTGATGGAAAATTCCTTTAACAATCTCACAGAATTTCGGACCAATGAAATGCCAGAAAGTAACGTAAAACTCAACAGGCAGGCCATCTCCCCCTGGCGAGTTCCCATTCTTCATTGTTTTAAGCGATTTAGTCAGGTCTTCTAAGGTTAAATATTCATCACAAATCTCAGCCGACGGAGGAGTCAATGTTTCCTTAATATTAGCAAGTAATTCAGCTGCCAACTCTTCATCAATTTCTTCAGACTTATATAAATTTTCATAAAATGTCTGAACAGTTCCTAGTAGATCTTTATTTGAATTAACAATTTGCCCATTAATTTCAAGGCCCCTAATCATCTTTTCCACACCTCTAGACTTTTCTAGGCCACAAACATATTTTGTCGGCTTTTCACCTTCAGAATAAAATTGGGCTCTTGATCTTACTTTTGCACCTTCTGCTCTGTACATTTCTATTTGTGATAATTTTAACCTGGTCTCCTCCAAAACCTCAGTCAAGTGAATATCGCCGCTTGAAACTTTGCGAAAAATTAAGGCTTGTAGACGAATCAACCTTCTCTCCTCTTTGCGCATTTTCCTTGCCTTTTGAATGGAATATTGCCGTGATATATTAGCAAACCGTAGTTTAACATCTTACCACCAAAAAATCAAGCTTTCAAATTCTGATGTATTGCGGAGCTTAAAACGCCAGAAACTTTCAATACATCGATGGTACTCAAAATCATTCAGCAAGGAAATATTAAGTTTCCAAAAACCTGGACCACGTGTAACCCATTCTGCATTATCTAACACAGTGGAAACTAGGCAATGATCAGAAAAAGGTACGGGATATATGCCAGTATCCGAAATTAACCCTTTTAGCTCTCTCTGTACATAAATCCTGTCTAACCGAGAGGCTGTCTGACCATTTGCTGTTACTCTTGTATATTCACAACATTCAGGGTTTAAAACTCTATAACTATCCAAAAGGTGCTCACTGTCACATATTTCCTGTAAACGCCGATGAGACGTATCAGAGTATATTGATAGCGAACGCCTATCATTCTCTGGATTTAAAACACAATTAAAATCTCCACCAATAATAATATTTTCTGATCTATCATGAATTACTGGGCGAAGAGCTGAATAAAATGCACCTCGTTGACAATGGGATGCAGGGGCATAAATAGACATCAAATTTAGTGTTGAACCAGACATTTCAACAGTCACCACGACCCATCTGCCATTACTATCAGCTTCCGTTGAAATGATATTTAATAAACTCAAACACCTGGGTAAAAACAAGATCGCCACTCCTGTATTTAAATCAGTAGCATTGGAATAAAATATTTCACCCTTAGAGAGTTGTTTGAAGTCTTCTAGTACTTTAACATTACGGAACTTAGTTTCCTGAAGCATGACGATATCAGCTTTTAAATCAGATAATTTATCTAGCAACATGCGTTGCTTAAATCCATCATTCAAACAACAGCAATTGAGTGAGCAAATTATCATTATGATTAAAAATCTATAAATAATACCCATAATGCCTAGTTTGGTTTTATCTTTTTAGTATTCTTATCCCGTTTGGCCCATTTGCCAATCTTCATAATAAACTCTGAATTTGTCAGATCAGTAATGGTCAGATGCTGATACCGGGAAATATCAGAATCACTGCGCAAGTGCCTGTAGCGAACGCCTACACGTGTTATATATGGAACCAAAACCTCGCCCTTCTCAGAGCTATACAACACCATTTCATCAGGCTGCTGGGATTTCTGTGTTTGGGTCGAGGTATCAGACTCTGCAACAGAGATGGTATCGTCAAAATCCTCATCTTCGCCATTCTCGGCCTCAGAGCTCAGGTCTTCTATCACTCCTTTAAGACCACCAGTACTATTATCATGTCCGTCCACCTGTGTAGAATCTTTTATTACCAAATCAGATTCAGCTAGTGATGACAAATCACATGGTACATCAACTTCCATTGACTGAGATGCAAATTTTGTTTGTCCCAGTACTAAACTTTGTGAGTCATCAACAGCATCAGCATCATCATTTTCCTGCATTATTTCATTAACCGTTGCTGGAGGGGTAGGAGATATGCCTGTCTCCAGAACCTCAATCTCATCAACATGTTTTGCCAACACTGGATCCCCAACCTTAGTAACAATGGAACCCCCAATCTTACTAACATTGGAGTCCACAGTCTTACTATCAATGGAGCATGCAGCCCTACTAACAACATGCGCATATGTGTGCGGCGCATTGTTACTAGTGGGAACTTCACTGGAATTGAGAGATGCATCCATTTGCGTCATATAGCTAGCCCTGGCTTCTTCCACATTAAGCCTACTAGCATCATTCATTGTTGATCTCTTATCACATCGAGATTTAAAATGATCAGATGATCCACACAATAGGCACTTATTTCTATAAGGACAGGTATTAGCTAGGTGGTCGGTACTAGAGCAGATACGGCATTCTTTAACCCGCCCTCTATACCACACAGGGAGGAAAAAGTTCCCATCAATAGACAATTTGCCTGGAATTGTTTTATCTATCTTTTCCACCCACACCCGTCTTATACCATTTTCAAGCGTCCTATCGAAGGCGTATGTCTCTCTTTCAATTTTCACAACTTGCCCATATTTTCCCATTTCCGCTGTAATGCGTTCATTCGGAATTTCGAGAGGCGCCTTCACTTTCACAATCAGTTTATCCGAATCAACCTCTTCGAGTTTACATACTTGTCCATTGACAATCAGGCCCTCTTCCTAAAACCTTTCTTTAATTCCCTGTGAACTGACGGTTAAATGGCATACATTTCTGCTAATATTAATTAGTCCCTTTAATACATTTGGTCCAGCGCCCACAGTGTCTTTTATGCCATGGTAAACATCAATTGCGCCAACATTTAAAGCAGCAGTGGTAAGCCGAAGGCTTAGTAGCTGCTTATAACGGCTTGACGTGCTTGACGCGAGCGTTCACATTGACCTAGATTGAAATATACACCTGTCTGCTCTAGTGAATATAAATGCGCGTACGCCGCGCGCTAGCTAGCCAAGTAAGCGAGACGTCTGAATAGAAGACCAAGCCCGCCGAGTTTAAATGTTCTTGGTAATAACGTAGATACGGCGGCCAAGATCTCAACTAAACCTATGTACAAAACAAAACGAGACCTGCCAATGCAAGGCAATGACAGCTTACTCGGCGACTCTAGTTTTCGAAAATTCAAAACTACAGCCGCAGAATATGACAAACATCAACGAAATACACACAAACAGAAAATGCCCAAATCAACTAAATACGCTTATGTAGAAAAAAAAATAAAAATAAAGTTAAAATGAGCAGTGGTGACGAAAATTTTCGTCAGAATTAGCAGAGCCAAATTCAGCACAGCTTTCAATGACTACTACTACTACTACTACTACTACTATCACTACTACTACTACTACCACTACTACTACTACTACTACTACTACTACTACTACTATCACTACTTTTTTTTTATTTATTTTTTGAAAATCCGACGCTGACGCAGGCGGATACACTTCCCGGAGGAACTCCTTTAAAAGGCTTGCAAACCCCCATAAAAAAATCGGTTGAAATAGCAGGCTTTATTAATAGAATAACAATACAAACCTAACATGTCAAAACAGTGCAAGCTAAAATACTCTATTATCATATACCACAACCGTGGCATAACTACATAGAAAACATAATTAATAAAGAGCTGATAACATAACATAATTCAACAAAGACTGCTATTTGCACACCGTGTAGTAGTAGGCCCAAATGACGAGCATAGCTAACCAACAAGTGGTAAAGCCACTCATCAATAATTAGCAGTTTTCCGAAACATTAACCAAATCCAGGCCTCCGGCATGCTTTTCATTGGTGAGGATTGACTATGATACTAAAGGGGCTTTGTCCTCCCATAAGAAGGACAAAAGTAACGTGTTGATCTTTGACTCTACTGATTTGGGCATATGAACTGCAGAAGCGGTATACCACACTCCAGATAAAATTAAATTATTAAGGACAAATGTCCTGCCAAAGACAGTTAGGCGACGTCGTTTCCAATTTAGTAATGCACACTTTGGCTTGGATATCCTTTCTTCCCAGTTTAGTAATACATTTTGTTCTCTACTAAAGTAAATACCCACAATTTTTATGACATCATTTGAGCAGTTAATATCCATCACATTATCAGTTCTGCCCTTCCAATCGCCCCAAAACAATCCCTTAGATTTATCTTTATTGACTTTAAGTCCTGATGCCTTTTGAAAATCTGCTAATACTCCATTTAAAATTCTAAAATCCGTATTTTTACCCGCAAACTCAGTCGTATCATCTGCATATTGAGAAACCTTTAGTGGCCTTTCTACGCCATGTATACATATTCCTTGAAAGTCATTGCGTTGCCTTAATGTGGCCCCAACGATTCCATAGCTATGCCGAATAGAAGCGGGGACAGTGAGCAACCCTGTCTGACACCTCGTTCCAACACTACATGTTTGGATAGCTGATTGTTAACTAAATAGCAACTTGTTATATCAGTATATAAAATATTGACCCATTTAATAAATCTTGAACCAAAGCCAATATGGTCTAAAGACTTAAACAAGAAATCCCATTCTAGTCTGCCTTCTCGTTATCAAGTGCTATTATTGCTGCTGGGATACAATCCTTTTCAACTAATTGAATAAGGTCCCATATAAGCAAAGTGTTGTTTAATATTGATCTTCCTGGCACAGAGCAGGTTTGATCATCATGAATGACTTCGCCTAGGACTGCGCCAAGTTTTAATGTTAGTGCCCGAGTAATAATCTTATAATCTACACAGAGTAGAGAGATTGGTCAATAATTCTGTATTTTATTTCTGTCACCCCTCTTGTATATAAGCCGAACATATGCTTGGGCCATCGATGTAGGGAGATGCCCTTGCTTAAAACTGCTGGTTACTATTTCTTCTAATACTGGCCCAAATATGTGCCAGAATGTTTGATAAAATTCAACTGGAAGTCCGTCACATCCAGGAGACGTTTCTAACTTCATACCTTTGAGGGATTTTGTCAAATCATCAATTGTTATTGATTGGTCACAGCTTTCGCGACATGAATCTGGAAGTCTTTTCGTTATATTAGCTAAAACATCTCTAGTTGCAGTTTCCTCGCTTCCCTCAGATTTATACAATGATTTGTAAAATTCGGATACTGTTTCAATCATTTCTGAATTTGAGCACACTGATCCTCCATCATTAGTCTTCAGTGAGCGCATTAATTTCTCTATACCTCTTGCTTTTTCCAAGTTACAAAAGTAACGTGTAGGCTTTTCGCCCTCGGTGTGCATTTGTGCTCTTAACCTCATTTTGGCGCCATCAAACTGATATTGCTCTCTTTCATTTAGTCTACCTTTTAATTTAACTAATAGTTCGTAATAATTATATTCCCCATCATTAATTTTCTTATTAATTTTACACAACGACCCCTGAGGCGCCTTTTTAAGCTTTCGTATTTCACGTGCTTTCCTAATGGAATACTGCCTTGAAATATATTTCAGGTCTGATTTAGCATTTTCCCACTAGTCTGTTATACATTTATACGAACCTCTTCTTTCATCCCAATGCCTCCAACAACTTTCCACACATTTGCGGTAGCAACTATCTCGTAGCAATGCTACATTAAGTTTCCAAAATCCATCTCCTCGTTTGACCCAGTCAGCATTGTCTAATGTGATGGAAAACATATTGTGATCAGAGAAAGTTACTGGTTTTATGTTAGTTTTACACATGTAACCTTTCAATGAACGTTCTACATAGATCCTGTCTAACCTTGAAGCTAACCTTCCATCGGTTGAAAACCAAGTAAATTCCTGGCCTTCTGGATTTTCAATCAGATAAGTGTCTAACAAGCTTTTATTTTCACAAATGTCTTTCAAAATATTATGCGATGTGTCATTAGAATTAGACCTAGAGTTTCTGTCTTTAGCCTCATCTAATATGCAATTAAAGTCACCGCCCATAATTAGGTTTCCAGGCGTTCTGTCTTGAATTATTGTGGAAACATCATTTAGAAATTCACGGCGCAATTGATGAGAGGTAGGTGCATAAAGGCACATCAAATTTAAACTTGTGTTTAGTACATCAATTGATACACAAATCCATCGTCCATTTGTATCTGATGACGACGATATAACGTCAACATAGTTGAGACAGTGGGGCAGGATAAGAATGGCCACTCCCGCACTATTATCTTGTGATAAAGAATAAAAAATCTGCCCTTTTGAAATATCTTTGAGAGATTCATACACTTCAGTTTTTTGAATGTTGGTCTCTTGTAGAAAAGCAATATCAACTCTCTCATTTGCTAATTCTTCAAGCAAGTGGCGCTGCTTGAATTCGGTATTTAATCCTCTGCAATTGATGGTGCAGATAATCATAATTTGTAAAATGATGTTTACAACCGCCATCATTAGATTAACTTGATTTGGGTTTTTAGCTCGTTTCTAAGACCATTTACCTAATTTTCCTGCGAATTCAATATTTCATAGTTCTACCACAGACAAATATTCATATTTGGAAATATCAGAATCATGGCGCAGTAGACAATATTTCACGCCTCTCGCTGTTACATATGGCACTAACACTTCACCACCTTCTGATCGGTACATTACCGTTTCATCTTTCATCTGTGAACTCTGTGTTTGAATGGACACATCTGATTCTGCAACTGACATTGTATCATCATCCATATCATTTACTTCAATCTCAGATTCTGAGCTATTGTCTTCTTTATGACGCTTATTGTTACTTAAGTTACATTTGGCAGGAGCGTCATTTACCATATCTTCAAGCTGACTTAAATTAAGTGGGCTTAGCGGAAAATCGACTGAACTTTCCGTCTTCTGGGTCCTAAACTTATCCTGTCCTAATTTTAATTCATCTAAGGAATTGTAAACTGGCTCTTCTGTAAGATCATCATTTTTCTGCATGTCTTTTACAGCCACGTTTGGATCCACTGCATTTTGATTATTTTCTTGACTTAAGGTTATACCCTCCTCTAATACTTGAATTTCATCATCTGTAGTTACTTTAACAGGATTTGATGGTTTGTTTGTGTCATTTACAGTGGCATGAACCACAACAACAGCTTCCGTAGTGATTGCTCCAGAAGAATTTGACTCAGTTGCATCCTTTAATGGGCGATTATCTCCTGATATTGAGGGCTTGTTTTGATTTTTTTGGACAGCGCCATTTAAAATGGTCAACTGAACCACAGAGCAAACATTTGTTTCGATTGGGACAATCTGTTGCCAAATGGTCAGTACTTAGGCAGATTCGGCACTCTTTAATTTGCCCTCTATACCATACGGGCAGGACAAAGCTGCCATCAAGCGTCAATCCGCTTGGTCTTCTTCTTCTTTTCGTTCGCTGATCATATCGCCAGTCCTGTAAGTGACTATCGACATAATCATAAGCGTTAAGTGCGTGGATCCATGGTTTATTAGAGTGCGCCGTGCGGCCTGGAACCTCCGTCTTCAGCACTCGAGGTTTCACTCAGGGTTACTTCACCCTTACCTCCTTTAGTCCCCTCTTACGACACGCAGAGGATACGGAAGGTTTATTCTAAGCCCCACCTACAGGGCGAAATCCGCTTGGTAACGGGCTATCCACTTTATCAAACCATATGCGTCTTACACCGTTTTCTAGCGTTCTGTCAAATATATACGTTTCCCGTTCAATCTTTTGCACTTTGCCATACTTCTTGAGTTCATTCATGATTCTGTCATCTGGAATTTCTAGTGGAACTTTCATCTTCTATAGTAACCTATCTGACTCGATTTCCTCTACGTTACAAAGTTCGCCTTTTACAATAAGAACATCTTCTGGAAGCGTTTCCTTGACCCCATCATTTGACACTGTTACATTCCATACAGTGTTAGCCCCTGCAAAGCAGCAGATCCCGCGCCAACGACGTCCTTTAACCCATGATACACGTCGATAGCCGTGACACCCCGCCCCTTAGTTGTTATCTTAAGGCTTAGGGTACGCTTATAGGTTGCCATGGTGTTTTATAAAAAGAGGAAACCCATACTACTACAATATATAATACAAAAATATAACACTAAGACGTCGGGGAAAGAGCTAAACACTAAATAAATAGTGTCCCCTTTTGAAACCCTGACGTCTACCAACAAATATACGAATAGAGAGTACAGTCGTATATTTGTTAGTTTGAACCACTTTCTAAGTGGTTCACTAACACCTAACCGATTAAAGTGGTTCCCTAATGCATACTAACATATTACAGACATATATTTGTTAGTCTGTTCGAGTTGACCGGGGACAGCCAACTGACTACAGAGATTTATATAATCAAAGTACTAGGCTTGCGCTTACAAATGACAAAGGAATTAAATCCACTCACTCAAGCGATCTCGCCAAATATAATGCGCTAGCCAACGAACTATAGAAATAGCATACTGGCGCGGGGAGAAAAGTATTGCATTGACCACAGTAAGAGGAGCCCTATCAAGTGGCTGAAACCTCTAGCTAAGAGGATGCCTTTAGAAAATCGAGACACAAAATGCGCTCCAACCAAGACAAGAATTTACAAATTAAACATAAAGTTTGAAAGGAAATACTAATACGAAATATATGTATAAAATTTATCTACAAAATCGCGCTAGAAACTAGCAAATTCGGGCAGCAATTGCAGAGCTAAATAAACCCTGCGTTCACTTCGACTACTACTGCTGCTGCTGCTACTACCACTACTACTACTACTACTACTACTACTACTACTACTACTACTACTACTACTACTACTACTACTACTACTACTACTACTACTACTATCGTAGTTGTTCGTATCATTTGCAACGCACGCAATCAGTGGAAAAACACCTTTAAAAGCTCCTGACGGACTTATATACGTCATTCATTGCGTGGCCGCTCACGGCTACGCTTATATTCGGGTTGTGTCTAGAATTGCGTATAGGCGCGGCCATTTTTCGCAAAGGATTGTTGTCTCCAACAGCTAACTAGAGAGATAGATAGAGCGTGCCTCTATTTTTAGTTGGAACCATAGATTTAGGATATATATATTGGCTAGATCGCTCATATGCATACGCTCACTATGGGGGGAATGGGATAGGTATCTCGACCACTGGATCTTCACTGACTGACTGCCATCTGACGCAGACGATCAGATATGTAAATAGCCTTCAAAGCTCAAGTAAATTTTTGTTTTGTTAATTGGATTAGAAATTCTGCTTAAATAGCATGCAAAATACGAAACTACAAATCTACGGTAAAAATAAATACGGGAAATACGGTAATACTGAGAGGCGGTAAGAATGACAGAAGTGCTCTAAAACCTAACGCATACTTCGCTGAAATTACAAACTTTTATCTACATATGATAACCATATGATAACTTGTATTCATTTTGGAAACTGCTGCCGTAAACCGTTGCTGCACACATGTAGACAATTTTCAGCATTATTGTTTACATAATCTACACAAATCTTTCTTGTACTGACCGTGAAACAACTAGGCCTAGCCTTTGAAAGCAGAAAGATAATTAGAGGGTTTTTTTTATCTCCCTGTGTCCGTGAAACCTGACACCGTTTGGTATAGAAGACCTCAAAAATAAATTTACACGTTTTCAAAGCAAGGTAGAATTTCTGTTTTTCTTTGCAAATATAGTGCCTTATTTACATGTATGTGCTGTACTGTAAAACCGCCTACTCGATGGTATAGAACATCTAAAGAATAAATTAACATGTTTGCAAAACAAGACAGAATTTCTGTTTATGTTTTGTAAGTTAATTAACTTATTTATGAGCTGTATAACGTAGCCTAATCAGTCGAATCGCTTGTAATAAGTGAGCACATATTTTAGCAAGAGCGGTCAGATATTGTAGAGCCTTGCCGTTATAATCAATTATCCCCCCCCCCCCCCTAGGGCGCCCAGTTAAATTAGTTTCAAAATATTAAACAGCATGTTTATTAAATAGCAGACATACAACTCTTACAACGTGTTGGACGATTAAGAGTTAAAGACGTGCCAAATAGAATCATTTATGACGTAATGATTATGATGTCAGCATACACGTCACTTAGTTGGCTATGATGTCATATGGCGTCATATAATCGAAGGATACAATTGGAAAGGTCAATTGAAGACGGACTATGAGTTGTTATAAGAATTGCATGTCTACTATTTAATACATATTCTGTTGAATATTTTGAAACTAATTTGACTGGGTACGTCAAATTAGTTACAAAATATTCAACGCCTTACCTGTATAGATTTTTAGGAAATTGATAGTCAGGGCATTCGCGGGGATCGATCGATCCCAACATTCCGAAGTGTGGGTGGAGCCTAGCTAGAGGTGAGCGGGACATAGTTAAGACTGGAAAGGTCCATTGCCGGCGCTGCCATTTTTCGCTAGGGATTGTGGTCATTCACGTTATCGCCAGATCTCCTAACACTAACGAGAGCGAGAGATATATATATATATATATATATATATATATATATATATATATATATATATATATATATATATATATATATATATATATATATATATATATATATTTTTTTTTTTTTTATTATTATTATTAACGAGAGCGTCTCTATTTAGATTAGAATCGTAGATTTAGGATATATTGTCTAGATTTCTCGAGCGCATTAAACGCATACCCGCACTATTGGGGCTGGTTGCACTATTAGCGGGTGACCTGGGCTAATTGCTGACTGTACCTTTTTTATCAGAAATAAAATAATATTGTGATCTGTCCCACTGTACCCACGTACATCACTTAACCTCCACTTCAACACTCGTCCCGACCAAACTGACCAAAAGGGCTTCTGTAGTAATCTTGAGAAACTACCATTTACATCTAACAGGTAGGCATTTTTTTTTTTTTACCACTGGAATGACTGGCTCGATAACCGAGCCTATCATTCCAATGGCAAAGTGCCAAAAACAACGGTCTCTTGGTCTGCAAATTGGGCATAGGATATCTCTATGATAATGGATGGATCTGATCTGTCACCCAAGCATATGACGTCATAATTATTTACGTCATATGGAGGATGACGTCACAATCAAAATACGTGATGAATGATGTAAATAGCTTCATCAGGAACATTGAATAATCCATCAAGTGTACACATTTTATATCTTTGCGATTTAATCCCCGGGATTTAATCAATCAATCAATCAATCAATCAACTACTGCTAGTGTCGTGATGGAGAATGGGTGAGGGCATAGAATACACCATACGGTGTGCATTCAAAAGATAGTCCCATATGAATTCGGCAGTGTATCAATATATCCGATTCTTGTCTTGGTGCGGTGGTCAAACGGAAAGATATCTGGGTTGCTGATGCTATGCGGAATTGCAGGATGACGGTTCGATCCCTGACTGGGGAAATGATGATCAACAAAGTAAACTAACGGGTGCACTCCGTAGGCGAGGTTAGCACAGAAATTGAAGTCATCGCGTTGCCAGTGTGTTAAAAGACTTAGCAAGCAAACAATCTTTATTGACAGATCCAACATGTGGACATACAGACAATATACAACATTCTGTTGAATATGTTGATACTAATTTGACTGGGAATTGTACGAATTGTATGGCCTTAGTATTTAATCAACATTTTGTTGAAAATTTGAAAGTAATTTTCCTGGGCATTGTATGTTTTTTTACCATTATCAATTGCGTCCTATAAAAGCTTCACAGGCGTCATAGTCAAAATGCTTAGAGAATGAAGTCTCTAGCTCCATCGTGAATATTGAATAGTCCGTTAAGTGTACGAACTTTATGTCTTTACATTTTAATCAACATTTGTTGAATATTTTGAAATTAATTTGACCAGGCACTTTGACCGGACACTGTTACGACCATAGGCAGCAAAAGCACCCAGTCAAATTAGTTTCAGGATATTCAACACCTTACCTGTATAGTTACCTTGAAATTGGGATTCTGGGAAGTCGTGAATCAAAGTATAAAAATTGATTCCAACACGCCGAAAGAACGGACAGAGCTTAGCTAGAAATGGATCCCACCTTTGAAATTGTCAGGAACAAATTTGATCATTAAACGGCCAATAACACTTAGTAATGTCTGGTCCACCTACTTGTAATAAGTGACCACATATTTTAGCAAGAGCATTCAGATAGTTAGCATTGCCCTGCCAGACGCATGTAGACCCAATCGCAATGGACCGATTCTCTTATGGAAAGAAGGTATAAGTTATCCAACCTGTCACGCAAGTATTGACGTCATAATCAATTATGTCACTTGTAGGCTGACGTCACAGTCAAAGTATGTAATGAATGACGTAGCTATGGCTATCAGGAACGTTGAAAAGTCTGTAAGCTGTCAGAATTGTATGTCTTTACTATTTAATAAACATTCCGTTGAATATTTTGAAACTAATTTAAATCAGTTTCGAGCTATTCATTAACTTTCCTGAGATACTGGAGTTTCAAGGGTTAAAGAGTTAACACTTCTATGCAATAGTGTTTCAAAACGTAAATCAATCACCGCGCGAAGCAAAGGTGGTTCATGTTTGACAATGTGCTAAGGATGCCGGAAGACACTAGCACAGGCGGCCTTGGAATTCGCCCTACTTGGGGCCAATAAATATAAAGCCATTGTACGTCATTGCATAAATCTGATAAGCGTTCGGCGATCGAGGTGGTCCTAAGAAAACAGGACTCGGTACACTCAGATAAAAATTGAACCTGAGGAAGCTAAAGATTTTGACCGAGGTCAAGACACAATGGTCAAAGGCAAATAAGGGCTGATTACAGTAGTAGGATACTACTACTACTACTACTACTACTACTACTACTACTACTACTACTACTACTACTACTACTACTACTACTACTACTACTACTACTACTACTACCACCACCACCACCACCACTACCACCACTACCACCACCATAAAGGAGATCTGTTGACTATCTTGAAATTAATTCGACTTGAACCTGATGCTGCCATAGCAACAGAACCCAGTGAAATTACTTTCAAAATATCCAGTAAGATATTCCTTAAATTATAAAGAATTTGTCGTATTTAAATAATTAGTTCAAAGGGGCTGTTGAAAAAAATCACAAAATTCAAGTAGTACATCCAAAACCAACAACAATAACAACAACAACAACAACAACAACAACAACACTCCTTTCCAATTACGATATTTTATTAAACATTTCCTAATCATGTTAGAAACTCTAGTTTTGTAATCAACTATTATAGTCAATTTATACATCACTTTCTCTGACCAGCATGTCGATGTCTACACTGTTACTCAGGTCATTATTACTATATTTCGCTTTACACGGCGAGTACACGTGATCAACATCCGGATTTGGCAGAAATGGTACAAACCGAATCCATCTTAATTTTCTCAATTTATCAGGATAAAACGGTGGATCGTAGACATGTATCCTGCTCTTCTTGGCAGCACGTGGTGTTTGGGTGAATGTGGTGACTCCCGTTAAACCACCATCGTGTACACGGGACTCAATATCTATATCAAACATGCGTTTCACTGACGTACCTAGAAGACAACGAAAAGAGCGTCGAAATAAGCGTAGGCTGTTACCTGTGAAAGGGCCATTGTAAGCAGAGAATGAACCTTTCCAGTTTATTAATCCATTATGTGACGTCATAATCAACTACGTGACGTATAGGATGACGTCATAATTAATGACGCCATGAATGCCGTTGATAAGAATGTCACGAACGCTTAATTGAAGACGGACTGGACTAAGCGTTGTTGTACGAATTGTATGTCTTTACTATTTAATACGAATTCTGTTGAATATATTGAAATATGCAACAAGAGCACCCAGACAAATTGGTTTCAAAATACTCAACGGTTTACCTATATAGTTTCTGGAAATTGATAATCAGCGAGTTCAGGGATCGATCTATCCCAACGCGGGTGGAGTGTGGGCGGAGCTTAACTAGAGATGGCGAGGCATAGCTAAAACTGGAACGGTCCATTATCTCTCTCGATCCTTTCTAGATCAGAGAGATTATATCAATCACAATACGTCCGCAGTTGACCTATATCCTGAGAAAGAGAGGCACTCTCTTCATGTATCTGCACGGATCTTTAGCAACGTATATCTGCAGGACAAGAAGACTATTTTTTAAATATTACCATTGGAATGATTGGCTCGGAAACCGATCCAATCATTCGAGTGGTAACATTAACCACATGTTTTCTCTTAACGTGCACATGGGCACCGACCAGTTGATTTTCCTGACCATTAACGAGTTAAAATTACCTCTATAATAAGTTAAAGCAACATAAAGTAAAATGCTAGTTTTGTAGGTCTGAGGAAGTACTATCTTCCAGCTGCAGTTCTCACGACATACAAAATTAGCACTTTACTTTATGTTGCTTTAGCTTGTAAACGTGTTCATTAATGCAGTAAGTAGCTCAATACTTAGATCTAGTAGGATCGTTCGTCATGACTTTGCTGAACCTCACACTGGGAAGGTTACATTACGAAAGGTCACGTGATTATACCAGGAAAGCTTACATTAGTTGGATCAAAATTTAAGGTAACGAGAGTAAGAGATTCTGATGGGAGAATCTTACAGTACGGAGATCAATAGTTTTTGCTAGGGAAGCTCGGCGTATTGAAAACAAGAGATCCTGCTCGCGGATCCACAGTACTTAGATTCTGCGATGGAAGATTGAAGTATCCAGATCAATATGTATGCTGATAGGGACGATTAGAGTGCTTAGACCAACTAATCCTGCCAGGGAATATCACAGTACTAACACCAAGAAATTCTGCTCGAAATGCTTGAAATATCCACATCCAGAGATCCTTGTGGAGGGGCTTTCAGTACTTAGATCAAGAGACTTTGCTTGGGAAGTGTCCATGATTGAGATCCATACATCTTGTTGCTGAAGATTACAGTACTTAGATCAAGAGACCACGCTAGGCCGGCTCGCTGTGGTTACAACAGGAGAGCTCGTTAGGAGATCTTGTCGCATTTACCTCACCGAATCATGCTATTAGATAGTGTTAGGTACAATGACAATAGCGGGACCCATTTCTAGTTATGCCCGCCTATTTATAGCTAATCAACGCCCACGTTTTCCTCGTGTTAGGATTTTATTGATATACTAACTATGAATTCACAGAATCCTAATTTAAAGATACCTATACAGGTTTTAAAAATGGCCGATTGCAATTGCAACGTGTTTTCAAACTACTGCAACCACAGAAAACAGTATATTGTCGTCGTCGTCGTCGTCCAGTTAAACTGTTGAATACTTTGAAACTAAGTTGTCTGGGAGCTGTTGCTGTATTCAACAAAATGTTTATTAAATAGTAAAGATATACGATTCATCACTTGAAGGAATTTTCAAGGTTTATAACGGAGTATGATCCTTCACTATGTATTGTGACGTCAGCCTACATGTTACGTAATTGATTATGGCCTCATAACTTGTGTGCCAGATCGGCTAACTCCATCGAGATGACAAAGATAGTCCCTTGAGACTTACAGTACTTAGATCAAGCGTTTCTACCATGGAAGCACAAGTGATTTGGCCCAAAAGACCATGTCGTCGATGCATATCGTACTCGATCAGAAGATTAGCCAACGGAGATCAAGCTTTTTTGCAAGGGAAGCTTACAGCATTTAGTACAAGTGATTCTGTTAGTAACGCTTTGAACACCCACATCAAGCATCTCCGCTATGAATGTGTTCAATGTTTAGACTAAGAGACCCTGTTACATAAAATAGGAAGCTTGTAGTATTGCCATTGATAGGGCCGCTTACAGTACAAACGCTAAGATTTTCGGCTATGGAAACTTACACTACTTAGATCTATAAAGAGATCCTAATGTGCAGCCCAGAAATAACTTTAGTAATTTCCAAAACAAAATAAAATGCACTGTCGAATATATTGGACTTAATTTGATTGGAAGCCATTGCTGTCTAAGACAGCAATGACTTCCAATCAAATTAAGTCCTAAATATTCCAGAGAACATTCGTACATCGTGTTCAAAATCATACTAACTAACATGTTGCTGTTTTGCTTTGGAAACATTTTAATCTTATTTAACGGTATTGTATGATGGAATCTTCCAGTACTTGCAAGATGAAATTCTGCTAGGAAAATCTAGTGCACGGAGCAAGCAATCCTGCTAGGGAAGCTTCCAGATATGTGTCACGGAAGGGGCAAGATACGTTTCTAGGGAGGTGTCCAGTATCTAGGTCAAGAAATTTTAATATAATTTTCGGGTCAAGATATCCTATTCGCCAAATCTACCGTATTCAGATCAATGAAGCATGTTAGAGAGGCTAACAGTACTTGCATCAAGATATCCTCTCACGGAACCTTAGAGCTTACAGACCTGACATAAAGACTGACAATTATTTTCACGTCACCAAAGTGACGGGGCTACTTCTGTGAAAAGGTATGAATTACGGACTTGAATTCATGGATGTTATATGGATAATATCGTCTTATGACCCATTGAGTTGATCGCAGTGGCTTTGGCATCTTCTGAACCCATATATCGCATTGGCTTATGCGCATTTCATGCTTTTTCCGCGGGTTGCTCTTTTGACTTTTGAGACTAATCAAATAGGACTATTTTTTCTACATGCATAAGATTATGCGCTGTATACTATCTCGTTTTAGATTACATAGTCTGGTATGAATAACATTGTTCTAGTGTCCTATTAAGATTTAAATCTTGTTCTGCTCAATGGGGAGAGGGGGCGGGGCGGCTGTGGTGTTACTACGCCAATGGCTACTCATAACCCACGAGAGCATATGTTCGAGTGCAGGCGATATCGCGAGATATCAGTTGATTGGAATTTCGTGGCAGAGATATGGGCATAGCGGTTTTACACATTAAGCCGACAAGCCCAGGGAAAAAAGACAACTCTTACAATATGAAGACGTGAAATAAATAGCAACTGGGAGATAAAATCCTAGCGTGATGGTTTCAGTTCGTACCAGGAAGTGTATGATCCAGAAACACGGCTATTATTCCTCCAGCCAAGAAAGATACCTCCAGAACGCCGCGAATGATCCTGTCCGCCATTTCTGATCCTGAAATATAGCATCAAGCATTGCATGTTTATCCAAAATCTTTGACAAAATTCTATTAGGCCTACAGTTTTATTTCGCTACGTTTCAGTCATGCTAGGTATTTATATTCGTCTCGGAATTTAGCAGTTTCTAATTCTTCTACTGAACCCATTGGACACCCAGTCCATCATATCATTTGCCTGCACACCTCGCGCTGATCAAGCGAGCTCTCCTGCATTATAATGTACCATATATACTATTTTAATTTTTAAAAACCCGTTATGAACTACTTTAAAGTGCTCCCTAAAGCGGACGACCACTTAGTATACGCATGATTGTGTATGCAGGGGATCCAAAGCAGGGAGTCCGGGTGTCATTCACCGTGAAAATTTGAAATCTAGGTGCTCTCAGATGGCAGCTCCTGCATTTCCACTGGTAAATATGCCCCTTCAGTGGCCTGCTAAGTTATTTAGTTTTTACCCATTTAACTATAATTTAAAATTTGGGTCGGTGAGGGTAATGGCTTTATCATTGGGGCATCACATCATAGTCGTGACGGCATTAAGAACGGACCTAATGGACCTTTCCGGTTTTAGCTATGCCCCACCAACCTCTAGCTAGCTCCACCCACACCTCGCTCGTGTTGGGATCGATCGATCTCTGAACACCCTGACCATCAATTTCCAAAAAAACACACAGGTAAGCTGTTTAATACTTTGAAACTAATTTGACTGGGTGCTGTTGCTGCCTAAGCCAGCCAAATTAGTTTCAAAATATTCAACAGCATGTTTATTAAATAGCAAAGAATTACAAAGACATGCAATTCATACAACGTGTCGGACCATTTGAGATTTGATGACGGTCTATGTGGAACCCTTTGTAATCTAATGATTGCGCTGATTATGACGTCATACGAGGTCAGATGATGGACGGATACACTGGAAAGGTGACTTATTCATAGCATTCAAAATCTGAGAACAGTGCATTTTCAACAGTCACAGATTATTCTTTAACCTAACTGGGCTCAAGGTTGCTGCTGGCTTACGCTGGAAGCTATTGTTGCATATCTGCCAAGGACAGCAATAGCTTCAATCTAGAGGGGAAAGAGAGGGCATGTTTTTCCATAGGGGCAAGGTTGGCGGAGGAGGTGTCGACCTCCCACAAGGCGGAGGGCGTGGCGTCCCGGGGTCTTCCCCCGGAAAAATTTAAAATTAGACGCTACATTCTGAGTGATAAATACATCCTTAATTTGCTTTCTAAATAAAATAGTAATATGAAATATCATCCTGCAAAATATGGGTTGGGAGCGGGGGACAAGTAGGGGCACTTGCTCCCCTCCCCCACTCCCAAACCCAACCCCTGCCCCACCCCGTGGCTCCGCCACCAGGCAGCAACAGTTTTCAGTCCAGTTAGCCTAAAATATGAATAACTGATTTCAGTTCTAGTAGTCAGGATATCTATATGTGATATGAATGCGATAGATGCTGGCTAGTCGTATAACACAAATGTACTCTTGATGGTCGCATTATTAATTAAATTAATCTCTTAAACTAGTGGACCGTTACCTATAAACTAACTAGAAACAAACTACGGGCGATCGGATGTATTAGTACGTGCAGTGAATGTGCTCCCGCTAGCGCGACAGTTGAAATGTGTTGGGAGGAGAAAGGGCATGAGCGTGGAGGCAGGCCATCACTCTCAGGGGGGGGGGGGGCGGAAGGGTACGCATTCCCACCACCACTCTGGATCCGCCCTCGTAGGACATTTAGGACAGAACTACTATGATCCAAAGATGCAAGTGTTCTTAACTGCCTGGCCGCTGAATTTCTGCAGACTACATTTTCCATGGGGGTGGGGGGGGGTTAACTTTGGATATGTTGAATGTTTTGAAAACAATTGTTGAAAGCAGAGTTATTGTCTATATATTCAAATTATTGTCTGGTTACTTGCAGCAATTAGACAGTTAATAGACCTGCTTGACGATAGTACGTGCTAGGCTGCTTCAAAACGCATTTCTAGTCTTTAGTTAGCAACATCGACAGATAGTCAGAACCAGAATATCTAGCTTAATTACCTGTATCGGGAAACGTATTATTCGCCTGGACATATTGAGACAGCGAGATTGCTATGAAGATTGATAATCCTAGAACAGCCTGGTTTCTCTGCGCGCGGAGCTGTACCTGAAACCAGAAAAATAACATGAATGATTGCAGCTGTTTTACAGTGAAATTTGTTTCATCTGTCCTCACGGACGTCTATCAAAGAATTGATACGATACGATTTTATTACACCCAGATCATTTGTACAATGATATATGGGGAGGGTATATAACATTAATTATGTGCATGTGGAGGAGGCATTACACAGATCGGTATCAACAGTAGATATCATAGGGTTGTTGTTCTCATCGTCGTAATAGTCATCATCGTCGTCATTGATGTTGTTGCTATTGTTGTTGTTGTTGTTGTTGTAGTTGTTGTTGTTGTTGATGTCGTTGTTGTTTCTTTTCTTGTTGTCCACTGTTGTCTTCTATGTCGTGATGTCGTTATCATAGTCGTCGTTGTCCAAGGGCGGATTTAGGAGGGTGTCACCACAACCCCCACCCTGACAAGCAGACCAAAATTTTTTTAAATTAAATTATTTTACAAAAGAGCCAAATCACATCAGTATTGTGTGTACACACGTTTACAGTTCGGTTTTCAAATTCTACATTTAATGACTGCAACTATAGCGTTAACCTATTATCAATGAACAAATATAATCTAAATTATGATAAATAATAAGGACCCGTAGTTGGAGAGATTCACTATGTCTGTAACGCGACGTCGTGCACATCAATTTCCTGAATGATTCCGTGTACCTGTCCATATCATCATTGACACCGGTATCATGTGAGACAGAAAGGGCTAACAGTGAGCCTAGCTATCTCAAGGCACACTTAAGAGCAACAATGGGACAGGACAGACTTAATGGGTTGGCTCTGATGCATATCTATTATGGCATGACACTCGATGTAGAAGAGGTTGTGACTCGTTTCGTTAGATGTCATCCATGAAGACTACGACTTGTTAATATGATAGAATCAGACTGAGATTGTTAGTCCTAATAATTCTTTTCTATTAAGTTCTCAGAGTTACGCTTCTTACACATAGTGTTAGGTTTCTTTTGACTGCCTTTGTAATTTGTTGGAAAGCATTTGTATTTGCATTAAAAGAATACATATTTGATAGTGATTTGAGTTTATAAACTATGATCTAAGCATCCGGGAGCTGCATCGTTCTGACAATATAAATGTGGGGTTTTTTATCTTGTTTACAACCCCCCCCCCCTCCCCGCACTGGTGAAACACTTTCAATTTTGTTCGTCATAGCCCATTTCTAAGCTTAATTAGGATTTTTGACATTCACCAATTATGTCCAAAATGTCATGGGAATATATCCTCAAATATCAAACAGAAAAGTATACCCACAAAAGAGCTGAAAATGCTGTTAAATGCCATTTCAGAGCATCTAATTTACGAAAGATATCCCCGGGAGAACCCTCAGACTCCCTCAGTAGGGGTGGGGGTGGGGGAGGGGTGGGGGGGGGGGGGTAGGGGGGAGGGCACCTCAGATCCTATAGCCTCTGAAAGACCAACCATACCACACCATAGACTTCATAGTCAGTGAAGGCAAATTCTTTGGAAAATTAAATTTAGGAGTAAAATGACCCTTAAAATATAATAATTTTATCAGCAAACTGATGATTCATATCCACCTCCATAATTGCAGGTCATTTGAGAGCATCCAGATTTACAAATTGTCCGGGGGAGGACCCCCGAACCCCGAACCCCCACCCAACTGGTGAGTCGGACACCCCCTTAACATATTCTTGGATCCGCCCCTGTTGTCGTCGTCGTCGTTGTTGTTGTTGCTGTTGTTGTTGTTGCTGCTGCTGCTGCTGCTGCTGCTGCTGCTGTTGTTGTTGTTGTTGTTGTTGTTGTTGTTGTTGTTGTTTCTGTCGTTGTTGGTGTTGTTGCTGTTGTGTAGTACATTTTGATGTTCTTCCATCCATGGATGACATCCAGATGTGTGAATGTGTGGGTCGGTGGGATTCGAGTGGACGGTCGGGCATGCGGTGAGAGGATTGGCCGGCGGGTGGGAAGGCGTGCTGGGGTGAGGCGTGTGAGCACTCGAGCAGGAGGTGGGTAGGCGGATGGATGGGCAGGCATACGGGAAGGAGGGCGTGCAGGCGGGTGGGCGGTGGGGCGGGTGTACATGCATGTGTGAAAGGCAGGTGGGTGGCGTGTGGGAGTGCGCGAATGCCCGGGACCGCGTGGGCAGGCAGGCTGGCGAACATATATACGCCTATACTAACCGTATCTAGATTAACGAATGCTGATCCAAGCAGTAGCGCGAATCCCATCAGGATCGGTCCGGCCAAAGCTGGCTTAGGAATACTCACTAAGAGAATGCCTACTTTGCCAAAACATCCTATAGCAATAAGCAGCATACCTCCCGCTACATACACAACACGACTGGCGACCTATGGATATGTATGAGAATACAGGCTCGCGACAAGGATATAATAGGTTTATAGTATGGCACGGCATTATGGCCACAATTATGATTACGTTTACGCAATTCGATTTACGCTTAAGCATAAATCGAACTTCGCTTACGCGTGAATAATTACTCTTAAGCATAAATCGAATTTCGCTTGAGTGTAAATCCTAGGTTTTGTTCCAATCCATCATCTTAGTTCAGCGCATAGATCCAGTCCATTAGGACTAACCATTTTAACACGAAAGGCCAAATACAAAAAAACTCAGACAACGGACCTTTCAATTTTAGCTATGTCCCGCCCATCTCTAGCTAAGCTCACCCACAAGTTGCTCGTGTTGCGATCGATCGATCTCTGAGCTCCCTGACTATCAATTTCCAGAAAACTATACAGGTAAGCTATTGAATATTTTGAAACTAATTTGACTGGACGCTGTTGCTACCATAGGCAGCAACAGCGTCCAGTCAAATTAGTTTCAAAATATTCAAAAGCATGTTTATTAAATATTAGAGACTATTTGTACAACGTGTCGGACTATTAAGAGTTAAGGAGGAGCCAAATAAAATCATATATGACGTAATGATTATGACGTCATCCTACACGCTGCATAGCTGATTATGATGTCATATGAGGTCAGCTGATAGATGGATTCTCTGGAAAGCTGAATTGCAAGAATTATTCCGTTGAATACTTTGGAGCTAATTTGACTGAGAACTGTTTGCTGCCTATGGGTCGAATTAGCTTGAACAAAATATTCCACATCTTGCGTGTTCGTTACCTTGAAATTGAGATTATGAGAGTTCAGTGTTAAAAGGGTTAACCTAGAAATACGCGCTCCTACGACAGGAGGAATTTACAGAACAAGAAGAAGAAGTATAATTTATTGATTTGCAATATCAGAAAATGGAAGGAAGCGATCTGTCGCTCAAGTATATGACGTCATAATCAATTACGTCACATTTAGGCTGTCGTCACAAACCATAGTGATGTAGCTAACTCCGTCATGAACGTTGAAAACTCTGTCAAGTGGACGAATTGTATGTTTTTCAGTACTATTTAATAAAAATTATGTTGGCTAGTTTGAAACTAATTTGACTGGTCGCTGTTGTTGTCATAGGCTACAAGACCACTGTCAATATTCAACAGCTGAGGTGTATTTAGTTAAATTGATATTGCGATTCTAAGACTTCAGGATTCAAAGAATGACGCTCAGAACGTGGGTGGGGCTTAGCTGGAAATGGGCGGAGCTTAGCTGGAAACGGATCCTACTATTATATAAGATGCGCATTCAGATCTCTATATATCTTTATAGTCAAAGAGGAACACAAACAGAGACGTGTCAAATAACCAAATTACCCTTTTCTATAATTTCTTAAAGCTCGATACACACGGCACAACAAGTTGTACACAAAAAGTTCGTTCCGACAGTACACATGAGGCAAAAAGTTGTATACAACATTTGTGCAAATCCAAAATCGGTACGGAGATCACGTGGCATCTCCTCGTTTATCGCGATTGAATTAGTCCGGTATTTGTATACAACTTGTTGGCTCGTGTGTACTGTCTGAACCAGCTGGTTGTAGGCCTATACAACTTGTTAGATGTGAGTTGTTGTGTCATGTGTATCGGGCTTTAGTAGGAAGTTTCGCAAGGGAGTCAGTTTCTTCAATTCCTCATGAGCATCGTGAGCTGACGTCATCACGCGAATGATTGTTTTGGTATGACGTCATCGCGTGAATAATATTGTGTTGTAGATGATTGATAGCTCACAACAGTGATGGACTTTAACGAATAATGTTCTCTTGATCTGCAAAACGAACATTTTCTATGAGAAAATGGAAATTTCTTGAACAAATTTGAGTTTTAAAGTGTTAACCCTGTATGGGTATCGCTATGGTACCTGCCACATATTTACCTTTGTGAGACTTATGACGCCCATCATATTGCTGTATGACGTTGTTGCGTGTCCGGCACCAAACAGGGCAGCGATCATCCCACCCACACCCTCTGCCATGACTCCTCTATTAACAGCGTGTGCAGGAGGGCGTGGCAAGCCGGCGGCCACGCTGTACTGGGTATAATCAGCTACAGATTCTATCATGGAACATAGCATCATCGGCACGAGGAAAATGAAATATTCTAGGCTAAATTCCAGCGGAAAATACTGACCTACAAAAGTAAATATATGAATATAATACAAAAACACATTTTGATTCTGCTAAGCAAAATATTATAATTTCAAGCCACGAAAATTACACGTTCCTGCGGTCCGGGGCAATCACATTTTACTGCCGGGCAACCAGATTTTAACACATTGATTGCCCTGGGGGACGACCTAGATAATTTGTTATTTTCCGGGCCTGTATATGTATTCATGGTGAGTATTTATTTTATTTAGTCTTAACCATTTCACACTCAAATTTGTTCAAGAAATTTCTCATAGAAAATGTCTAGTTGCAGACCAAGAGAAGACTGTTTTTGAAATGTTACCACTGGAATGACCGTTCCAGTGGTACATGCTCAAAAATAGTCTTCTGTTGGTCTGCAAATGGGCATTTCTCCAGACCACTACGGAAGCCGTTTTGGCTGATATGAGGGATAAAGGGCTACTATAACGCTTGAGTTGGTATTTACAAAGGTTCTGTAGTTTGCATAGCTTACAACAATACACATTTTCAACACATAATTTACAGAAATGGGGCAACCTGGAAGTACAGTCGGGTAACCTAATGTAAATGGCACACTTGCTCCTGTGGAGGTGGGTGGGGGTGGGGTGTTGGGCAACAAATTATTTTTCTAATTTTCTAGTCCTGAATTTATGTGGAGATACCCAGCTATCACCGCATGAGCCCAACCCTCTGGCTATCGGAGGGGGACACATTCTCAGATCCACCCACAGGGTCCCCTTCCCAATGCTAAGATAATTTCACCGCTACGACCTAACATTAAAACTTCACGCATAAGAACGTTGACCCAACGCATAGCCAGCCATTATAATCCATAAAAGACAATAAAGGGCCACCGTAGTTATTTGTTGGGTTGACATTTGTCGGGTTCATAATTTCAAGGAACCATTTATGCCAGGTCTAATGGTCACTACTGGTAGGCAACTACCTCGGTTTTTAAACTAGTGGAGAGTTATACTCCAATGTGGAGAAAGACAACGAGAAGTCAAGAAGATTTCCCATGTATCCAGCTACGGAAAGTTATTCTATTCCACTACTGAGTCACGAACCTGTGTTCGCCGCTTATGTTTACCCAGCGAGTTGACCACGATACCATAATGAGCCAACATTGAAACACCCAGCTTAAATACTGTTTGGTCAACGAGTCATCAACCAGAGGAGGCGGCTTAGTGTAGTGGCTAGCACTCAGGACTACTTAACCTGAGATCCCGGTCCGCGCCGTCGTTGGAAACATGGGCAATATACTTCGCTCCTTGCCTTTCTCCACCCAGGAGTATAAATGGGTACCAGTGTAAAAGCTGGGGAAGTTACCAATAATAGAAGGAAATAATAAAAAACCAGCCTAGATATGGCGTGAATGGAACCTGGCATCAAGGACTCTATAGACGCCAATCAAACCAATAACTTCAGTTATCAACCAGTATAGCACACACACACACACACACACACACACACACACACACACACACACACACACACACACACACACACACACACACACACACACACACACACACACACACACACACACACACACACACACACACACACACACACACACACACACACACACACACACACACACACACACACACACACACACACACACACACACACACACACACACACACACACACACACACACACACACACACACACACACACACACACACACACACACACACACACACACACACACACACACACACACACACACACACACACACACACACACACACACACACACACACACACACACACACACACACACACACACACACACACACACACACACACACACACACACACACACACACACACACACACACACACACACACACACACACACACACACACACACACACACACACACACACACACACACACACACACACACACACACACACACACACACACACACACACACACACACACACACACACACACACACACACACACACACACACACACACACACACACACACACACACACACACACACACACACACACACACACACACACACACACACACACACACACACACACACACACACACACACACACACACACACACACACACACACACACACACACACACACACACACACACACACACACACACACACACACACACACACACACACACACACACACACACACACACACACACACACACACACTTGTCAATGGTGTTGTTTATGCATAGTATGTTAGTGGGAAATTTGTTGACGTATTCATCACGCGCATCTGTAGCAAACGTTACGGCCAGAATCGTCGAAGGTAGTATCCTATAGACCGACCCGATCTGCCACTCATATATCATAATCAAATCGTCATAACCAAATACGTCACATGTTAGGTGATGTCAGAACCAAGATGACAAAGCTCTCTTACGAAAATAAAAACGTCCGTCACTAAAGTGTACGAATTATATGACATTTTATGAATTTACAATTTAATAAACGTTCTGTTGAAATTAGTTGTTCACAAATAGCGAACAGCTTGCTTGCACAGTTACTTTGATGTTAAGATTGTAGGAATTGATATTTCAAATTGTTTCGATTCGATTGCAACACGCGCGGACAGTAGAAGAACCTTAACTAGAAATGGGCGTGTCATAACAGGAAATGGGTCCGCTATCACACTGACTGATGCTGAACTAACCAGGATAAGGGACGTCGATAATTGGAGCTTTCTCTATGTCTGCCTTATAGATGTCTGTACGCGCTTCATAACTAGGATTAGCAGGATCATCCGTCAGCGCGCCTGTTATCGTCAGAATGTATGCGAACAGCCAAGAAAATAATACAGCAATCAGAATCTGTAAGAGGAATGGAAACAGAGTAATGGCCATCTTCATGCGAACATAACAAGGAGACTGGAGAGAAGGCGAAAGGGGTGAGAGAGAGAGAGAGAGAGAGAGAGAGAGAGGGGGGGGGAGAGCGAGAGAGAGAGAGAGCGCGCGCGAGAGAGAGATGGAGAGGAGGGGGGGGGGGGGGGGGGGGGGGGGGGGGGGAGAGAGAGAGAGAGAGTTTGTGGTTTAACCATTTAACACTCATATCAGCCAAAAATCGCTTCCACAGTGGTCTTGGGAAATGTCGATTTGCAGACCAAGAGAAGACTGTTTTTGAAAATGTACCACTCGATAACCAAAAATAGTCTTCGCGTGGTCTGCAAATAGATATTTTCTGTGTGAAAATTTAAATTTTCTTGAATAAATTCGAGGGATAAAGAGGTCAATGGTACTCCACCGTATGCTCATCAGTCTCAGAATGTCTCCCTTTGAGTACCTCAATCAATCAATGTACATTCACAAATATTTAGAATCTCACCGGAAATAATTCTAGCAACGGAAACCTCGTCATCGAGAAGCTGTCTTTACGTGACCATGATGGACATGGGATTCGGAATCGTCCCAGATACTGTGATATGATAATTATGGATGCAACTGATCTGTAACAGAGACGTATAGGGCACAATATGGTAGCGACATTGTCAGATACAGCAATGCATTTAGACTGGGCGAGATGCAAATATTCACACAAGACATACGAGTTAGAAACACAGATTCGCCCTTTAATGGTCAAGTTGGTCAACCACGACCTCTGCAGTGATCTTGAGAAATGTCAATTTGCAGGTTAAGATAATAATACTTTTGAAAATTTATCACTGGAATGACTGGCTCGGTAAATGAGCCAGTCATTCTAGCGTTAAAGTATCCAAAAATTCTCCTACTGGTCTGCAAATGGGCACTGGCTACGCAGATATTTGAATTTTCTTGACCATTACAGTTTTGATGAATGCTAATTTGAAAGATAACAGAAATGTATTTTTTTTGTTAATTTTCGTTATAACTTTACAAAAATACGCTGCCAAAGAAAAAACATGGGCAATTTCCTTGAACTGTATAAGCAATTAAATGGTTAATTGAAATAAATAGTACTTTGCACGCTTTAATGTGCTGTTGACACAAGATTCGTTGAGACGGATGGGAGCAAATCTATATGCAGTGGTTTGCACTAGGCGCTATTTGATATTGACGACAGGTGATCTCACATACGATTATAGACAGGTTTCATTCTAACTCATTTACCAGCTGTTACAGTTCCCGTCTCTATCCCCGCTGCCTGTCAAAATTTATGTCCGTTTACGCGTCAGTAAGGCCCGATTTATAAGTCGAACCTCTCTTGTGCCATGTCAGCTTGGAGGCGGTTTTGGTGTAGTGGCTAGCTCTCAGGACTACTTAACCCGAGAACCCGGTTCGCGCCTGAACTGTGCACTATCTCACCGTCGTTGGAAACATGGGCAATTTCCGTCGCTCCTTGCCTCTCTCCACCCAGGAGTATAAATGGGTACTAGTGTAAAAATCTGGGGAAGTTACCAATAATAGACTGAAATAAAAACCAGCCTAGATATGGCATGAATAGGACCTGGAATCAGGGTCTCGATAGATGCCAATCAAACCAGTAACTTCTGCCGTGCCAGCTAAATCTTCCTGAAAATGACAGAGGCCACTATATAAATCAACCAGTCGTCATTAGCGCGGCGCGACAGAAAGTTCGACTTATAAAACGGGCCTTAGTCGTCGTGCTTGTGGACTCAGTCGCACGTATGTCTGCCTGCCTGTATTATTAATTTGTCTCTGGTGAGTTTAATCAGATAATGGAGAATATAATAGAGTAGCTTGCCATACGTGTGCAAGTATGCATATATTTAGTTCATATGCGTGGAAAATTGAAATCAAAGGAAACCGGTAGGACTACATCCATGTGCGTCACGTTTTCCTTGTGACGCCAACATGTGACGTATTTGATTATGACATCAGATATTTGAGTGACAGATGAGATCCCTTCATTCTATTGTCCATTGCCATATCATTTCTTGGGTTAATATTAGCCGAGCTCTAGTGAACATATTTGTGGTGGTGTTTGATATTGTTACATGGAATTAAATGTCTGGTCTTAGATGTCCTCTTTAAAAACACGACATCCCTGTAAATCGTTGTTAGAGCTTTTCGACTGTCTTGCGGAATATGGCGCGAGCGACTCCTGACGAATATATAAATATATGATTTTTGACCGTTTGACCTCATCCCCCACCCACCCCTTGGGCTGGGTCAAATGTAAATGTGATCTTGTAACTCCCATACCAAAAGTGGTTGAATTCTGTCCAACGGTTTCCGAGGATATACGTTACAATCAATTGCTGCTGGTTAAAAGTTGACCTTTTGACCCCTTCCCTACTCACGGGGTGTGGGGTGTGTGTGTGGGGCTGGTGGGGGTTGGTGGGTGTGGGGTGTATGTGGCGGGGGGGGGGGGGGATGGGGAGACAAATCCAAATGGTCTTTTACACTCCGTAACCATATGGGTAACTCGGGTATCAAATTTGGTTGAGTTCCGTCTAACGATTTCAGTGGAGTTGCGCTACAAGTGATTTGATCTTTTCAACATTGCCACACATCCCGGGGGCGAAGCTAAATCTAAACATCGTCTTGCAAAGCGGAATCTTATGGTCAACCGACCTACCAAATTTGATTCAATTCCACCCAACGGTTTGGGAGGAGATAGCGTGACGGACGGATGGAAGGACAGGTGGCAAGACGGACAGACGGACGGAGGCGATTATATCCCCGATGGTTTTTTTAAAACATGGGGATAATAAGGCCTCTTCTTACCTGACCATTGAACATGTTTGGGTAAGTGCATTTGGTGTCTGCCAAAAACGAAAATTGGTCAATTTATTGACTAAGGCGTGACCTTGACCTTGAGGTCGGATCACTTTGAGGCCATCCCCATTAGATCCGGGATGTGTGATATACCTTTTGTAAAGTTGAACCGACGAATAACCTAGAAATGTTCATGAAAAGCTGATTTTACGAAAACTATGTGATAGATCAACCTTAAATTTGATAACAAATGTAACCGATATAGGACCTAGAAGTTGCCCAAATTAAACGTCGATCAGAGAAAACTAAATTTCGGCAGCCATTTTGAAATTTCTTTTCCTAGGAGTTCATTTCTACCAAATACGAAAACTGGTAATTTTGACCAAAAATTGGGTTCCTCGACACCAAGAAGGGCCATGAAGGTATCTTCTAATATGCTCATTAGATTTGCATAATCAATGGGAATTCATTACCGCCGAAAACAAAAAACTGGTAACTTTGAGGCCCAAGGGATGCCTTCTGCCTGGGCCTGTGACTAAATTGTGTTGGAAACCTGACATGATGTCACAGTGTATCTTCTCATATGCCCATTGTCATTTTCTGCTAAAGGAGAGTGCCAAAAACGAAAACTATTAAGTTTGAAGCTCAATGGATGCCCTCCCTGGGTAAATGAGATTAACATTAAACGCCTTCTTGTCCATTGACCTTTTCTGATGAAGGGGAGTCCATTTTTTTGCTGGTAATTTTGAGACCCAAGTCATATGCTTTCCCCTGATCATATGCCAGCCTCTCGTAACATCTTGACCAAGTATGATGGTAATCTGATCACAACTCTAGGTGTGGCAGTTAAAAAAATTAATACTGAACAACCCCATACATTTTCTATGGGACATCTTTGCCCACTACGGAAAGTTGGCTAGCTCGAAAAGCCTTGGGCAAATCCAAAAGAAAAGCAAAAGCACCCTACTCCTCCAGGGGTCCAGGGGTACGGGAAGTTGATAAAGTTTGGACTTGATTGCGGGGGTCGGGTGTTGGGGGAGGGTGGGGGGGGGCTGTAAGGGGAGATCAGTTGCAAATAATGCAGTTACCGAGAGTAAGAAAGAAGAAAGAAAGAACGAACTAGAACATATTTACTGAATTAATTGTAAATCTTCGATGTTCGACCATTACGTAAAATTATAAGTATCGTCTTATATAACCATTGAACATGTCTGGTGTTGATCCGATAAAAACTCTAGTTTTAGTCGCAGTTCAAATATCCATAATTGAAATTCCCATGGATTTTCATTGAGCATGGGAAAACTGATTTCTCACAAACTATTGGATTGAGCCTCTTCAAAATTAAGTCTCTATGGGACCTAGAAGTCCACCAAGTTTCAAGTCGATCAGAGCAAAAAGGAATGCCACAGCTATTTTGAAAAGAAAATTGATGCATTTTAACAGTTTGTCATGCCGAGTTAATTTGTGCAAAAAGAACCCGAAACCTTGTGTATTTGACAAAAATGTGCGCCTGCTGGCCATTTAAAAAAAGAAATGTTCCAAAAATTTCTCGGGCATTTTTCTTCCTCAGTTCCTTTGCAAAACTCGGAAATTGGTATTTTTTTAAATCAAAATGTGATCTGGTGGGCATTTTGAAAAAAAATTTTTTAAAAAGGAATCCAACTGATAACATCCTAGCCAAGTATGGTAATGATCTGATCAAAACTCTAGTCATAGTGGCAGTTCAAAGATCAATACTGAACATCCCCATACATTTCCTATGGGACATTTTTACCCACTCAAAGGTGGGTAGCTCTAAAACTATTTAGCAGATCTAAATACAAGTGCAGGCACACTATTCCTCCATGGGTACCAGATGTTGACCAAGTTTGGAGTTTATTGGATGAAAACTCTATGAGGAGATGCGCCCCGCATTTTCTAACCGAGAATAAGTAGCGGAAAGAAAGTAGAAGAAAGATCCTTAGTGATTTTAATAATCTGCAATGGACCTTTCCATTTCCCCCCCCCCCGCCCATCTCTAGCTAAGCTCCGCCCACACATCGATCGCGCTGGGATCGATCAATCTTTGAACTCCCTGACTATCAATTTCCAGAAAACTATACAGGTAAGCTGTTGAATATTTTGAAACTAATTTGTCAAATTGGTTTCAAAATATTCAACAGCTCATGTTTATTAAATAGTACAGACATACAATTTGTACAACGTGTCGGACTATTAAGAGTTAAAGAATCATTTATGGCGTAATGATTATGACGTCATCCTAAACGCCGCTTAGATGATTATGACGTAATATGACGTCATTACTCTGGAAAGATCCATTGCATCGAAGATTAATAACCAAATAATAACTAAATTTGCCAATAAGATTATCTCTATTTTCTAAGTCGGTCTATCCATCCAAACCATTATTAGCAGTCATATCCGGTCCATCTATTTAAATACTAGAGTCAGGAATCACTCTCGCCATATTCCAGAAGACCGTCGAAGAGTCATAACTAGGAATTACAGGTATGTCGTGTTCAGGAAGCGATCTAAGACCAGACATTTAATTTCATGTGGCAATATCAGACAGCGTCAACACATATGTTCACTAGAGCTCTGCTAATATAAACCCACTGAAAGGGTGTGGTAGTGGACAATAGAAGAGCTCAAATGCTTTCCTGTTTAATATCAGAATGAAGAATTCCCATCTGTCACCCAAATATCTGACGTCATACTCAAATACATCACATGTTAGCGTAACAAGGAAAAGCTCAACCTTATTTCACAGACAGCAGATTGGCTAGGAAAGTTATTTTCAGTTAATAGAGTACCATATCGCGAACCTTTGTATATGACCGTTTATGTCACCAACCTTAGGCCATGTTAGGTACCTACGTTTTTTACCAGTAGCAGGACATGACAGAAGCCTAATTACTGGCCTGAACAATTTCACAGCGGACATCTCTTTTACAATAACTCAAGTGATTTATCCACAACTGATTCTTCAGTTATACTATTGAACCTCACCCACTCCAGAACGATTGGAGCTCCAGACTTTATTCATTAGATGAGGTCCTTTCCAGTCAGCATTGCGCTTATCGCTTAGCATACACAACCTCTACACCATTAGTACATCATTTACCGCTAGGTTGATATTATAACTCCCATTATGATTTACCTGCTTAGACCCCGAGCTAAACTATTTATAAAGTTAGGCGATTACCATTGTGAGCAGGGTTACGCAATTTCCCAGTCTGTGGTCTGAGTTGAACAATATGAGCAGTTCGTATCACTGTTAATGCCGTTCTGAACAATATGAGCAGTTAGTATGACTGTTAAGGCCGTTCAGAACAATATAAGCAGTTAGTATGACTGTTATGGGTGTTCTGAACAATAGAAGTGGTTAGTATGATTGTTAAGGCCGTTCTGAGCAATATAAGCAGTTAGTATGACTGTTATGGCCGTTCATTTAGACATGGAACTGCTCGTATGACTGATATGGTCTGACGTGCTCAGCTGATCACGGGGACGACTCACATGATCCTCGAACCAGTCACTCTGCAGTGAAACAGTAGTCGAGGTCACTGAATGTGGGAACAAATTATCATGGCCGATGTGGCCATCTAGCCATCCCCCAGAGCTTTAAGTGAGGAGCACTGCATACGCCCGTTAATAACACCATTACCTGCTACAGTATGTTGTCTTTCGCAATCAGCGCTTGTTGGAATATTGTCCAGTACGATAGCCAGGGACTAGGGTTAACTGAGTGCCTGCACGCAACTGAGTTTCTTTTTCATTGCCCTCTCACCCTCTGTCAGTCTATTATACTCTTGCCGGATCCTTCTTAATTGAAATACGCATATTTCATTGCCACAATTGGTCAGAAACCTAGCAATAACTATAGCAACATTGACATCGACAGAAACAGCAAAAAGGCAACAAGGAAGTAACATAATATCTTAGTAACACAGTTTACTGGGAAGGTACTGAGGTAATACATGGTCAATACAGCCAGACATTGCCCAGTGCCGACCTAGTAGCCTGCATAATTAGGGTCCAGTATGCTTACACCGATGACACAATCCAGTTAACAACCATCATGTACATAAAGAAGCCCCAGAAATAGACACCAAGACAAATAAACATGACAGCGATAGTGATGGGCCGAATAACTCTGTTCAGCAAGCCAACCAGACCAGTTAATCCAAATAACACTTCCAGAAAGTTAGCTACCAAAAGCGATCCTTGAACCTAGTCAACACAAATAATAATAATAATAATAATAATAATAATAATAATAATAATAAAACTAATATTAATAATAATAATAATAATAATAATAATAATAATAATAATAATAATATAGCCTAATTGAGCTTTGTGGCTGAACATATTCTTCAAATTGCAGCTAAATTTCTAGACAGAATGTTTAATCAGTAACTGACATTCAGCAGTAAAAGTGATTAACCAGTAATCCGCCATTCAGTAGTACAATGGGTAGACAGCGATTGTAATTCTAGCTTTAGCTGTAATAGATGGGTTAATGCAAATCTTAATATTCATTAGTCGAAGGGTTAATAGGCAGACAAACTTTGGGTGAAATTGTTTCAACACGTATCTTTATAATTTGCAATAACTGTAACCATTACATTGGCATCGACAGCCCAATAGCTTAATCAACCTCTACCCCTCTTCAGTGGTCATCAGAAAATAGATTGGCGATCTGTCAATTGCAAGAGACTAAATTCAGATATTTCTGCCATTCATCAACTAAATCTGTTCACTTTATCAGACTAGCTGTGTAGTGACAGCCTGCCGACTTCGAATAAGCTAGCTGTCTCCAAGATCTGACGCTCAGGTGGAAAAGCTGACAGAGGCATGTGAGAAAATACAAGATGCCCGCCAAATCAGTCATTGGTCATTTCTGGTGGGAAATTTCGAACTTAGGAGCCCAAGTAACATATCCAGGTCACTATTTTGCCACAAACATACATTCAATAAATAGGTTAAAATGGCGACGAAACTGAACACATCTGATTGGTCGAAGGTGACCATCTGTTTGGCATATCAAGTTCCCTTGCTCAAATTTCCATTAAGAAATTGGCCAAAATTGACTTCGATCAATTCATCTGTTTGTGAAAGGGAACATATTAAACAAGGCTTCCACAAGAAAAGCGACCGTTCCCGCATTGGCGTATTTTGGGAAAATACCTTCCCATGCTGAATAAAGAAAACTGAAAGACTGTTGCATTGCTCACAACACCACTGGCTGGTATATTCACCGATCGACGCGCGAACGGTATTACTCTAGCATTAGCATCAGATACAATGCCCTTGAAAGGATAACTGACCTAATTTTGATAGCTATTCAGGTGATCTAATATGCCGCTCATAAACTATGCAGGTAATTTTAAGCTTTTTATCATGCAGCTAAAGAAAGATATTCACACTTTAGTAGATAACTATTGGTACATTTGTACACCATATGATGGCTGGCATAATTTACTTTTCAGCCAATCAGAAAAAACCTTGTGCGTCCGCCTCGGTACATACTTAGTCATAACGGTGACATATATAGTTTGATAATGTAGTGTAAAAGAAACCATACAGGTAAGCTGTTGAATATTTTGGAACTAAGTTGACTGTAAGTTGTTGCTGCCTTAGGCAGCAACAACTTCGAGTCAAATTAGCTCCAAAATATTCAACCAGTGCATAATAAAGAATGTAATGCATGACACTTACATGATATCACGTGACAGCATGGACTGGTAAACGAGGGCTACCGTATACCAGCAGTCTACCAGTCCATGCTGTCACGTGACTCCACAAGATCTGACCAGAGTGACGTTACCAGCAACCGTCAATTAGTGATGAAGAAGTGACCGAAATGGTCACGAAAGCTACACTCAAACAATTTCTACATCCCGGAGAGGTAACTAATTTCTTCTTATTATGACAGTCTAGAAGTTTTACCAGTCTAGACATAATGGCTCGGGAGAAGAATCTTTAGAATAGGGTGCACGAATAGAAAATAAGAAGGCGAGAAAACCCCGAAACAGTTACTATTGGCTTCCAAGGCGAAGTTCTTGGAAGCCTAAGAAGTAAAAATCCTAACAATCACTATAGTATTCAGGGGTGAAGCTCTTGGAAGCCTAATAGTCCTAACAATCACTACAGTATTCAGGGGCGAAGCTCTTGGAAGCCTAATAATCCTAATAACCACTGTAGTATTCAGGGGCGAAGCACTTGGAAGCCTAATAATCCTAACAACTGCTGTAGTATTCAGGGGCGAAGCTCTTGGAAGCCTAATAATCCTAACACTCACTATAGTTATCCAGGGTGAAGTTGATGGAAGCCTAATTGTATAATTGGTCACATCTAGAGAACGCCATTGTAGAATATTTCCGAAAAAGTTGGTCCCGATCCCAGGATGATTCATAATAAGGAAAAATTAGTTACCTCTCCGGGATGTAGAAATAGTTTGAGTGTAGCTTTCATGATCATCTCGGTTTACTTTTCCTCCATGGTTCGCCGCCTTATTATGACATTCTAGAAGTTTTACCAGTCTAGACATAATGGCTCGGGAGAAGAATCTTTAGAATAGGGTGGACGAATAGAAAATAAGAAAACGAGAAAACCCCGGAACAGTTACTATTGGCTTCCAAGGCGAAGTTCTTGGAAGCCTAAGAAGTAAAAATCCTACCAATCACTATAGTATTCAGGGGTGAAGCTCTTGGTAGCCTAATAGTCCTAACAACCACTGTAGTATTCAGGGGCGAAGCACTTGGAAGCCTAATAATACAAACAATCACTATAGTATTCAGGGCGAATCTCTTGGAAGCCTAATAATCCTAACAACCACTGTAGTATTCAGGGGCGAAGCTCTTGGAAGCCTAATAATCCTAATAACCACTGTAGTATTCAGGGGCGAAGCACTTGGAAGCCTAATAATCTCAACAACCACTGTAGTATTCAGGGGCGAAGCACTTGGAAGCCTACTAAAGCTAACAACCACTGTAGTAGTCAGGGGCGAAGTTCTTGGAAGCCTAATAATCCTAATAACCACTGTAATATTCAGGGGCGAAGTTCTTGGAAGCCTAATAATTCTAACACTTACTATAGTTATCCAGGGTGAAGTTGATGGAAGCCTAATTATATAATTGGTCACATATAGAATCTCGGTACGGACGGTATAGGAGGATCATCCTAGACTTACTGACAGACATCGATCGAAATTACACATATGACATATCTAATGGTGATACCCCGAGGAATGCTGTGTCGTCGAATTTAATTATGTAATTCTTGTGAAAATCAAATTGTCAAAATGTGCTTCTTAGATCCTCCTTGATCTGACATCAAGTTGGCCATCCATTGACAAATTATTGAGGGGGTGTGGTGGGGTGGAGCGGGGCGGGTGAGGGGGGGGGGCTGTTAGTAGAAGGGATGGGGCAGCGGCTTTGCAAAGTATTATTTTCAGTAATTTTGGAAAGTTCTGGACTCTTGGAAGTGTAATGGCAAAACAGAACAATGGACCTTGCCAGTTTTAGGTATGTCCCGCCCATCTCTATCTAAGCTCCACCCACACCTCGTCTGTGTTGTGATCGATCGATCTCTGAACTCTGAACTGAACTCCCTAACTATCAATTTCCAGAAAACTATACAGGTATGCTGTTAAATATTTTGAAACTAATTTGACTGGGCGCTGTTGGAGCGTTCATAGGCAGCAACAGCGTTCAGTCAAATTAGTTTCAAAATATTCAACATAATATTTATTAAATGGTAAAGATACACAATTCGTACAGTGTCGGACTATTAAACGTTAAAAACGGACTATATCGAGTCATTTTTGACGTAATGAGTATGACGTCATCTTACACGTCATGTCGTTGATTATGGATGGATAAACTTGGAAAGGTCCATTACTATTGGCATGTGGATAGGAAGCTTTTGAAAACCTAAGAAGACTATGAAGAAGAATATGACTGATCGCATAAAATTATCAATATGCTCTGTTGCGAGCAGACTGAAATAAGTAAGTTATGGTCATCACATGCATGTATGTTCACACTGGACGATTTGTCGTATCACATTTCTGAAAATTTCAACATGCCCTCATTCACAGTTTTATTTGGTGATCAACGCAGGAAGAGATCCGCCCACCTTTTGCACACGCAATTTTCAACAGATGAGAATATCGAAGTGGCTGCTAAATCGATCTTCAGACATCTATGAAACTGTCAAATTTGTGTTCACAGGACAAAAATCACCTACAGAAACTCATTTTCGCCCTTAATTTCAATACAATTAGAAATTTTAAAATGTCAGTCAAAATGCTCAAATTTGGTTGGTTCTGGCGGATACTTTGTTTATTTATGGAGTTCGCTTAAAGAATATGTCATGGACTTGAGCGCTTGATGTTATTTCGCCAATGCGGCCCCAATCTGTCCAGATAAGAAGATAATATTGTAATTACCCTCGCCCCGTAAGGGGAAGAGGTTATTACAATCGTCCTTCCTGCCGACAATTCAATTGTCAAACCTTGCATTCAATTGTCAAACCTTGCATTCAATTGTCAAACCTTGCATTCAATTGTCAAACCTTGCATTCAATTGTCAAACCTTGCATTCAATTGTCAAACCTTGCATTCAATTGTCAAACCTTGCATTCAATTGTCAAACCTTGCATTCAATTGTAAAACCTTGCATTCAATTGTCAAACCTTGCATTCAATTGTCAAACCTTGCATTCAATTGTCAAACCTTGCATTCAATTGTCAAACCTTGCATTCAATTGTCAAACCTTGCATTCAATTGTCAAACCTTGCATTCAATTGTCAAACCTTGCATTCAATTGTCAAACCTTGCATTCAATTGTCAAACCTTGCATTCAATTGTCAAACCTTGCATTCAATTGTCAAACCTTGCATTCAATTGTCAAACCTTGCATTCAATTGTCAAACCTTGCATTCAATTGTCAAACCTTGCATTCAATTGTCAAACCTTGCATGCGGGATGGTAGGTAGGTGTTGAATCATCATTAGATTTTCCTGATAATTTACTCTTGGACTCTATAGAACATGCCTATTTTCGGGATAAACATTGGCAATTCTAACAATCCCATAATTCTGTGATTTTTCTAGGAGAGAAATGCATATGTTACCTGGTGAATAACTTGAAAGCAACTTGACTGAAAGTTGCTGTTTTAGACGGCAACGACTATCAGTCAAATTGTTTTCAAAGTAAGTACTAAAGTATAATGCAATTTGCTGTAAATATGACCGTGGCATGAGGGGTGTCTTTCATACACGAATGCGTTCAACCATCCAAATATACAGATGAAGTAGTGGGTACTTTGGACCTAATTTGATATATGATGGAAAATGATGCTGAATCATTGCATAACTGTCTGCCTGCTGAATTTCTACAGACTACATATTCCATGGGATCTAACTCCAGATATGCTGTATATTTTGACAACAACTTAGCCACCAGCAAATTTCAGTCAAATTGTTTTCAAAATATTCAGCAGGTCCTGAGTTATTGCCCATTGAGTTTATTGTCTACTAGCTTGCGGCAGTCACAAGATCTACGATCTAGTATCATTTTCTATGCCCGATGGCGGATGAAATCATACTGTGAACCCTTGTCGTCCTTACCTTTCGCCATTCAGTCAGCCAAGGCATATCTTCAGACGTACCGCCAGACATGGTATCATGCTCATGACTACTTAGTGCCACCGAGACATTTAATATTCCTTCTATGACCCCTGTTCAAAAAGAAAACAAGAACGATTAGAGTCTCCAAACCGCAGGCAATTCTGTAGATTAAGAAATTGTGAAATCTAATTCAATGGAGTACATTTCTTGAGTTGAAATTTGATGCACATCATATCAAAGTTTCCTAGAAAACAGCTACGGCAAACAAACACAGACACGAACAAAAGGACCAAAGCGCAGATTTACCATCCATATTCACCCATCCCACCCTGAGAAAGAAAGAGAAGATTTTGGAGTTTGTAGCAATTGAATCTGGGAAATAAGCCGTGTAGCATGATGATTTGTTAGTCCAAGAGATGGGAACTCGTCAATGCATTTTTGAGTTCTGGTTTTATGTTGAATTCCTAATCAGAAATATATGTCCATTCCGACTAGCCATGCCTTCTGTACCACAGATTCGGCGTTTTTAGAATTTTGCCGAACATGTAGTTTTTTGTTTGTTTTGGTGAAATTTTGAGAAAATGTGCCAAGTATTGGTTTTGTTTTAAACATCCACAGCTACATATTAGAAGGACTCTCGGATGTGTTTTCTTGACCTTAGTAAAAGGATGATTCTAGATTTTTGGGGCGTAATGTTGCTGAAAAGCATGTAAGCCTAACTAGCCACATTCGGCAATGCTACCTTTTGCTATTTGCATCCCAAACACAAATGTGGCACATTATTTGGATATATGTTATGTGACTCACGCAACTTGATAAATGCTGTTAACAATTACTTCTCTTTCAGCATAAGGTCCAGAGGGACCTTACGGAAAAATAGATTATTATTAAAACATTGGAATTCATGCGAATCATTTGAACTGCACTACATATTTTGGTGACATTTATCTTTTGTAATGAGAAGCATCTTAGTTATGCAGTAGTTAGGCGGTTCGTACCACACACCAGTAAAATATGTGGATACAATTCAGAACATACACGCATAGAACATGATGATAGAATATAAACAAATCACAATATTATTGGATCTATCGCTTTGGAAATTTCATATGTGAAATAACTTATTAGAATGCTGGACATCTTGGACTCTTTTGCGAGACACAAGCTGCATATGAAATCGATGTTCACGATACGATTACGATAAGTCAATACGATTACGATAAGTCGATAGAGACAATACGGCTGCATTTTTCTTTGTATCGATCTCATTGTTATTATTGAACAATAATTTTGATCCGGTAATTGATACTATCTGAATGCTGGAGTCACGTGCCTGATTCAGCAAGGTTGTCAGTACACATTCATACCTGCGCGCTCGTATTATAGGTTGTGGCCTGTGTGACACGCGTCCCACACTTTTACTCAACCACATCCTTGTAGCAGCTGACCATTTTACCGGTTCAGTCACACAGACCAGATAAAATAACTACTTAAAACATCAGAAGTATTCTATCGAAAATATAACCAAGTTACCTGTATTATTATTTTGGAATGAAGGAATCCAGATTTAGCTGTGCCCCGCCCATCTCTAGCTCAGCTCCACCCACGCTTTGCCCGCGTTCGGATCAATCAATTACTGCTGTCTATGAATCTCAATTTCTAGAAATCTATACAAGTAAGCTGTTGACTATACTTTAAACTTAATTTGACGTGGTTCAGCGCCCAGTCAAATTAGTTTCAAAATATTCAAAAGAATGTTGATTAAATAGTAAAGACATACAATTCGTACAACTTGGCAGAATCTTAAGCGTTTATGACGGACTAACTCGCGTCATTCATGAAGTAACTGATTATGTCGTCAACCAACAAATGACGTGGTCGCTTATGACGTCATGTGATTGATCGATACACTGTATTCCTATATTGAAGAACGGACCATGGGACCTATAAAGCCGGAATTGGGCAGCTTCCACAAAGACTGGAAAGCAATGTTTCCTTTTACACAACAATTTTCGCTGTCGATTGAACTGCGGAGCCCAAGAACTTGCTCTTCCTCCAGCTCTCTTTGGCCTTGTCTTGCCTTGTATAATGTCATCGAACGCATGATATAGGCCTAACTGCAGCGAGACAACACGTGAAGAGAACTGATGACAACACCCTACCTCACCTACCCCACCCACCTCCACCCACCCCACCCAAAACCCCAACTCCCATCCCAATCCCACCCCACCCACCCATCACCCCAACCCAACCCAACCCAACCACCCCACCACCACCAACCCACCGAGGGCCGGCTCAAGGCATAGCCCATCTAGGCACTGCCTAGGGCGCCAGATTTTAGATGGGCGCCAAAAGGGGAGTGAGGGCGCCTCTCATCACCCAAACTACATGTATTCAAAGCAAATAAGATTTCTAAAAAATCCACACTTAGGACAAGAGCCATATTTCGCTCTAGAAACGCAGGAATGCCCTCTCAGAGCATCTGGATTTCAAAATCTTCCGGGGAGGAGCCGCTAACCCCGCTTAAAGGGTGGGCCTTTGTCTTTGCCTAGTGGTGATCTTATTGACGTGACAATCAGACAAATACCGTTGAACACATGTCTGCGATGCGATGAATAATATCTAAACGACACAAAAGACGCGGACCAACCCGTGGTATGGAAATGCACCTACACATCAACGCGCGCAGATACGTTCATTCCCATACACATAGAATAGCAACATAACACTAGATGGATTTGGAACGGAAGACACGCGTATACGGGAGACACGCGCGTACGCAAATAGAATTATGGAACAACATGGACGTACACAGGGGTATATAATTGGAATTCACCTGTCCAGAGTATCCATTTATCATCAGACCTCGTGTGACGTTATTACCAGCTCAGCGCGTGTATGATGACGTCATAATCATTACGTCACAAAGGGTTCCATATAGACCGTCATCAAAATGTAATCTCAAATGGTCCGACACGTTGTATGAATTGTATGTCGGTGTAATTATTTGCTATTTAATGAACATGCTGTTGACTATTTTGAAACTAATTTGACTGGGCGCTGTTGCTGCCTTAGGCAGCAACAGCACCAAGTCAAATTAGTTCCAAAATATTCAACAGCTTACCTGTGTATTTTTTTGGATATTGAGAGTCAGTGTGTTCAGAGCGAGGTGTGGGTGGAGCTTAGCTAGAGATGGGCGGGGCATAGCTAAAACCGGAAAGAGTCATTAACTGTGCGCGCCGTGGTACGCATGCATGAACAGAGGTGTGTGTCATTAGGCAATGGTGTCATATGTTTATGACAAGAATGTATACGGTCAGTGCGATCGGGTCTGTGATCGGAGTCTATTAGTTAAAGTCGGATGCGTGTTCCTAGCATTGTTCGCGTATAACCCGTGTATGACCATGCTGTAGGCTACCATAATGGGCCTTTCCACGTTTAGCTATGCCACGACCATCTCTAGCTAAGCTCCACCTACACATCGCTCGTGTTGGGATCGATCGATCTCTAAACTTCCTGACTATCAATTCGTACAACAACGCACAGTCCGTCTTCAATTATACGTACTTATCTAAGTCATTCATGATGTCATTGATTATGATGTCATTCTACACGTCACGTAGTTAATTATGACGTCATATGATGTGGGGGGTGTAGAGTGGACAGCTCTATTGTAGGCATATGAGCATTTGTGTATATCTCCCGTGTATGCTTGCCTTCTGTCTTATGTCCGTGTAATGTTGCTGTTCTATATCTGCGGGTATGCCCGTCTCCACGTGTGTTGATACGTTGATATACTATCGAATCTGGTAGCAAATAGGAAATTTATTGAAATAATACACGAATTTGAGGTATACGACTATGTTCCGCTAATTTTAGATATACACTGCGCACTTCACATAGGTATAACCCGCAGCAACGGCAACACCAACAGCAAAAACAAACTTAAGCTCTGATACGCTTAAGGAAATTAAGACAAAATTAAGCCAGATAGAATTAGCTGACAAGGAAGATATTAACGTAATAATGAATATGGTAAACGATCTGTTTATTGAAAGTTCGCAAAAGACATTCGGCAAGAAAGACATCTACCAAGGTAGACGTAAAATTAATAACCATCCATGGTTCGGCAAAGAACGCTCCCAGAAACGCCAACTATACCACACAGCGCGAAAAGGATATGATCTTAACAAAACTGAAAACAACAATCAAAGGCTTAAAGAGGCTAGCAACCAGTACAAACGAGCAGTTAGGCGGTACTCGCAAGACATGCGCCAACAACTACACACAAAGCTGCGCAACCTACACAAAACGGACACAAAATACTTCTGGAAGTTAGATAACGGTAAACACAAGAAAACTGACGATACACGAATCGAGATAGATAAGCTCTTCGAATACTATAAGTCAGTCAATGAATCTACGGAAACAGACGACATAAGCCCTGAAATTGAAATCCTCGACCGTAAGGAACTCGATGTACCTATTACGTAAAACGAAATCGCCGAAGAAATCAAACGTTTGAAACAAGGGAAGGCAGGGGAGTTGACGAATTAGGTAATGAATATAATAAAGCTACTGTAGACCTAATGATTCATATCTATGAGAAACTCTTTAACTTAATCTTAGACAGCGGGTGTATGCCTGAAGTGTGGTTAATAGGAAAAATAATCCCTATATATATAAAATATGGTAAACCCAGCAGAACCGGGAAATTATGGCCCAATAACATTACTTAGCTGTATGAGGAAAGCTGTTCACCTTGATATTAAACAAGACTAAATAAATATTCAGAAAAGTATGAAATTATCTCTGAATCGCTAACCGGTTTTAGAAAAGGAAAGTCTACACTAGATAATATTTTTTCTCGGCATTTAATAAAAGAACTGTTATTTGCGCAAAGGAAGAAACTCTATTGTTGTTTCATCGACTTTCGACAGGCATTTGTGGAGGCAGGGCCTTTGGAATAAGCTTATTAAAACTAACATAACTGGAAAATGCCTTACTGTTATATATAGTATGTACAAATCAATTAAGTCGTTCGTCACATACAATAATATTGACTCAGACTACCTTTTGTGCAACATTGGTGTAAGACAAGGAGAAACGTTATCTCCCTTTTTATTTTCAATCTTTTTGAACGATCTAGAAGAATATTTAACAGAACGCGGAATATCCGGTCTTAGCTCATTAACCCAACATGTAGAATTCTACTTAAATCTATTTCTTTACCTTGTAATACTGCTATATGCAGACGACACAATACTCATGGCTGGTTCTCCTATGGCACGGCAACGCGCCTTAAATGTCTTTTACTACTATTGTTCTGCCTGGAAACTACATGTTAACACAACAAAAACCAATGAGTAATGATAATTTCCAAACGTAAGCAACGCACAGAATTAAAATTTAAAATCTGAGAGCACCCTATCGAGATTGTGGATGAATTTTTTTATTTAGGTGTCTGTCTCAGACAAAACGGAAGCTTTGTTAGCTGTAGGGGTCGGAACATTAAACAGGCAACCAAAGCCACTTTCTCTTTACTAAGTAAAATAAAAGAGCATGACATCCCAATAGACTTGGTAAACGCTGGGTATGGGAAACTGTCATCAACACTGTACTACCTAGCATTAGAATTCTCAAGAGAACGAAATATTGAAATCAAATGGATTAAAACTATCAAATTCATACTGGAAACAACTGGTCCGGCAGACTTATTCTACCAGGAGGAAATAAACACCGCACAAGTAATCACCAAGACAAAAAGCGTCCTCAAACAACAATATGCCGATGAGTGGAAAGCAACCATAAACCAATCGTCACGTCTGACATTCTATAGACAGATCAAAGGGAATATAGTTTTTGAGAAATATTTTAAAATCCTACCGTACCGACAAGCTCTTATCTTATGTCCGAACACTTAACCACAAACTAACGATTGAATCCAAAAGATGGCCAGGTGTTGACAGATCAGAAAGATTGTGTTCTGAATGCAACTGCATAGAAGATGAGATGCATTTTCTTTTCTCATGCTCTAAATTCAATAGACAAAGGCAGAAATTCATACCACGGTTCTATACAGAAATGCCTAATACCGAGACAACTAAAGGATTGTTTGCAATATGCGATAAACCGCTCCTTATCAAACTCTCCAAAATTAAACAGCTTGACTAATTCATCCATCTTCTAACCCAATCATACACCCAAGTTATCCATCAACCCAAGCATCCATCGGCATCATTGTTAAAGCAATGCTAATCTCATCTCAAATGCTGTATTGTACGATAAATTATAGTTTATAGATTCCATATCATTCACATCCTGTTACATTCCCTTATCTATATCACACTAATCTGCTTTGTAATATGGTTTAACGTTGAACAGTGATCACCATCATTTTGTTTACTCAAGCGATAGTGTATGGTGTCATGTAAGTGCCAATGCATTACATTCTTTATTATGCTAATCATCTTGTTGAATAGTTTGGGGATAATTTGATTGGAAGCTGTTATTGCCTATGGCAGTAACAGCTTCCGGTCAAATTAGTTTCAAAATATTCATCGCCTTACTTGTATGATTGTTTTTATATCACATTGTCAAATTATATCTGGCACCTCTATGACTGAGCGTATAGATCAAGGCATATACGCTAGATTTTCCTTCTGATTGGTTGAAAAGTAAGGCATGACAGCCACCATAGGTTTTGAAAATGTACCAACGTTTAACTACTCAAGCCTGAATAACTTTCTTTAGCGGCATAATAACAAGCTTAATATTATATTATAGTTTACGAATGGTGTGTTAGATCAGCTGAACGACTATTATGATATGAAGTTAGTTCTCCTTTAATACTGCCTGAAACAATACAAGGGCAAGTGGTCCAAAATAGAATAATAAATTCATTATTGTTCTTATCATTATTATGTAAGCGGCCCATCTGTCCTAGCCCTCGTCGGCAGCGCGGCGGAGATGGTGTAATAATAATAATAATAATAATAATAATAATAATAATAATAATAATAATAATATTGTATTTCTCCCGCCATTGTCAATGTACAAATAATCCTCTTATTCCGTTGTCACGGCCTGAATGTAATAAAGAAAATACGAAAATACGAATACGAATCACAAATCAACCGAAATACTCGAGGCGCCAAGTCCCTCTCCTCTGTGATCCTAAAGCAAGCCAGTTATAATCATAGGCGTTATTGGTAATGTGCGTCGGTGGAAATGATTTTTATTCTCTCACCTCAGCCAAAAAACGGCTTCTGCAGTTGTCTTGAGAAATGTCCATTTGTAGACTCAGAGAAGACTGGCTTTTGTTTGTTTTTTTCCACTGGAATGACTGGCTCGATAACCGAGCCAGTCATACCAGTGGTAAAATTATTTTTAAATAGTCTACTCTTGATCTGCAAATGGAAACTTACTGAGAAAATTAAATTAAAAAAAAATTGAGGGTTAAACGAGACCTTACCTTGTCTTATGCTAACCATTTAGGTGATAGAATTTGCCACCCATAATCCATTCCTGACATTTCAGCATTTTATCATTGAGACAACGAATGCTATTCCGGCTTTAGTAGCTAAATGTTGATACATTACTAGAGCCTCTGATGGCTGTCATGGTTTACTTTTCAACCAATCAGAAAAAACCTAGCGTGTCTGCCTCAGTATATACGCTTAGTCATAGCGGTGCTAGCTATAGTTTGACAATTTGGTATAAAAGGTAAGTATGCAGGTAAGCTGTTGAATATTTTGAAACTAATTTGACTGAAAGTTGTTGCTGTCATTGAAACTAATTTGACTGGAAGTTGTTACTGCCATAGGCAGCAACAACTTCCAGTCAAATTGGTTTCAAAATACTCAACGGGATGAGTATTACATAATAAAGAATGTAATGCAGTGGCACTTACATGACATCACACACTATCGCTTGAGGAGACAAAATGGTGGCGTTCACAGTTCAACATTTACGCGATATTTCAAAGCAGATAATTGTGATAGAGACAAGGGAATGTGACGTGATATGAATGATGTGGAATCTATAAACCATAATCTATCGGCACAATACAATATTTGAGATTGAGATTAGCATCCCTTTAAAGGGTTTTAAAGCGTTTGATATGTTGATATCGGTTTAACAGATTATTAACATTAAACATTTAAATGTGTCCAGCCCTAATCTTTACCCATAGCTTTAGCCACCAGCCCCCCCCCCCCCACCTCCCCAGAGCCTGTATCAACAGCGCCTCAAAGCGTTCGACGTGCTACTCATATCAATTAACCCTTTAACGGTCTAGATCTTTTCCAAGAAAAATTTTGATTTTCGCACTTAAATTTACAAAAATAATTATTTTCTGTTGTCCCGCAAATGGACATTCGCCCACTACAGACGCCGTCTTTGGTGATCCAGACCATTGGATTAATGGCTAAGAAAATCGAAAATTTTCAGCCTAGTCACTGTCCATTTGTAGGCCAAGAGTATACTATTTTTGAAATTGAATTTGAAATAACCGAGCCAGTCATTCCAGTGGTAACATAAAAAAAAATAGTATTCTTTTAGCCTATAAGTGGACGTTTCTCACCACCACTGTATAGGTCCTTTGGCCAGTTTGACAATTAGAAGTTTATCTTGATGCAAGAGGGGTTCATATTACAGAATTTATCCAAGGGAAATAATTCTTATGATTGAGCCTTATTTGACATGATTTTACCATAATGTCTTGCATGACTTATAAAAACGCTGTAATATATTCGGTAAGGATGATTCTAGACTGCAAGTGGTCGTTATTACCAGGGTGTAACTGGCAGAAATGGTAGTACACCTATTCTGGATATGCACGAAATTGGTCTGACGTAAGCTAGAAATGGGCGGCGCTTAGCTAGAAATAGGCGTGGCCTAGCTAGAAATGAACACCTCTATCTCATGGGTTCAAAGACGGGTGGTTATTAGCGCAGACGAATGAACGGAGGGGTCATTTCTGGCTATGCCCCGCCCATCTATAGGGAAGCTCCACCATGCTTTGCGCGTATTGGGGCTGATTTATATGCTTTCAACACTCACTGCACAGAATGCTATTTTCAAGGTAGCTATACAGGTAAATTTGTTTCAATATATTCAACTGTTTTAACAGAATGTTTATTAAATAGTAAATGCATCACGGGCATACAATTCGTACACTTGACGGACTATTCCAGCTTCATGACAGATATTATCTAATCAATTATGATTGCGACGTCAGCATAGATGTGACGCAATTGATTAGGAAGTCATACTTGAGTGACAGATCAAGTTCATCCATTGATGATATAAAAATTTGTCTCAAAGTTAAGACACTCAAACATCAATTTTTCCATTAGTTAAATTGTAACGATTATGTAAGGGAGTAAATCTAGTCTCAGAGATCGTAGATCTGTAACAAGTTGCTTCCCTTGAATAATTCAATTCACAATCATTGATCGGTCAACTGATGCATAGATAACATATAGTGTTTGAAATAGATGCGGTAGACATGTTCTTACTTTTAGCGATGTTGGTATATTCTGAATGGTCTTTAATCCGAGGCCTCGCGACAACAATACCTATGTATTTCGATTGGGGGAATCAGTAGGTTTCTAATCACACACACTCATGTATCTCTCAACAACTAAACACTTGCGAACATGCTATAGGTATGACATAGGTGGTTTTTACAGAATTTTCAAAATATTTACCGACCGACCGACCAATTGACAGACGGACAGAGAAACAGAGAAACAGACAGACAGAGAGACAGACAGACGTATAATAGTTGTGAGCCGCAACTGCAATTTCGGAATTAGACAGCAGCATCATCTTCTAGTCAACATAATATTGGTAAGAAATTAAACACCAATTCGGTCTTGTAAGAAATGCTATGCATAATTACAGCAATTATCTTAAAGTTCGAGGCAATTTTCAAAATGGTTAATGTAATTATATTCCTAACTTATTTTAATTTCACCAACTGGGACCAACTATCGAATTGGTTAATAGTACTCAGCAATTATGCCCACTTATCGTAGTTATAATAACCTGGGGGACCAGCATAAACAGAATCAGGACAGTGGCTACCCTTTTCTCCATATTAACAGTAAAAGATCTGTTAAAGTTGACACTGGACGTTTCCATTTTTAGCTATGCCCCGCCCATCACTATCTAAGTTCCATCCACACCTCGCCGTGTTGAGATTGATCGATCCCCGAATGCCCTAGCTATCAATTTCCTGAAAACTATACAGGGAAGCTGTTGAATATTTTGTAACTAATTGGACTGGGTGCTGTTGCTGCCTATGGCATTCACCAGCGCCCAGTCAAATTAGTTTCAAAATAGTCAACAGAATAATTATTAAATAGTAAAAGCAAACAATGTGTACAACAACGCATAGACCGTCTTCAAATATGCGTTCGTGACGTACTTATCGACATCATTCATGACGTCATTCATTATGAAGTCATAGTACACATCACACAGATCATTATGACATCATATGATGTGTGGGTACTCTGGAAAGGTGACTTGGGAAAGAAGTCCTGGCACAAGTGGATACACCATCCTTTCTAGGAATGAATTTGGACACGAGACGTACATGGAAACACATTATCCAGGACAGAGAGAACAAGGCCAGAAGGAAACTATGCCTGATGAAAACGTTGGCTGGTACATCCTGGGGAGCGAGCTCCAGGATCCTAAAACATGTCTACACTGGAGCAATAAGACCAAAGCTGGAGTATGGATCAACTTCCGGCAGTGGGGGTACTGCTTGATTGACATGGCAGCAACATCACCCAGTCAAATTAGTTTCGATTATGACGTCAGCGAGTTGATTATGATGTCATATGATTGATCGATAAACTGGATTCCTCTATTAGGACCAATTAGTCCCTAACTAACATTTCGACGACGCAGTTATCTACATCAGGGGTGTAGGAAGGTATTTTGACTTGTGTGGCGTGGGTGGTGGCGGCTAACCTAAGGTTGATGCCGAAACATAGAGGTCACTATGGGCATACACTATGGGAAAGGAAACCCTCAGGTCGCCCCCTTGCCCCACCCCCTTCTTCCTACTGGCAAATATAAGTCTAATTTCAACAATTATCTTAAATGTCATAGTAATGGACCTTTCCATTTTTAGCTATGGCCCGCCCATCTCTAGCTAAGCTCCGCCCACACCTCGATCGTGTGGGGATCGATCGATCTCTGAGCTCCTTAACTATCAATTTCCAGAAAACCATACAGGTAAGCTGTTGAATAGTTTGAAACTAATTTGACTGGGCGCTGTTGCTTCCCAGTGCCCAGTCAAATTAGTTTCAAAATATTCAACAGCCTGTTTATTAAATAGTCAATACATATAATTTGTACAACGTGTCGGACTATTAAGAGTGAAAGACGGACTGTGTAGACTCATTATGACGTATATGATTATGACGTCGTCCTACACGCCGCCGCTTAGCTGATTATGACGTCATTACTATGGAAAGGTCCATTATCTTAATGGTAAACGGTCAATGTCCAGAATCAAACCCTACTGATCTCAACACAAGAAAGCTTGTCCCAGTAAATTAGGATCCTCTATCGTGTGTCTTGCTCCAAACATACCACCAACACAGCCCATATAACAAGAGGCTCAAAGTGCCTGCATCGCTCAACTGGCCAGTGAGATTTCTGAATATAAGTCTTTTATATGATCTCAAGAAAGCGTTTCAGAAAATCCAAGATAGTCGTCAACAATACGATAGGATCCCACCAGTCAAAATTCGTAGAAATCAGCCCCATGACATTGCATCTAATATGATGCTTTATTTCATGACATTATACCAAAATCTGGCATGATAACTCCTTCCACTGATCTACTCATTGGAAGGTCCAAACAAATTGACCAATCAGTTTTGTTTAAACAGCCTGATCAATTAATTGGATTCAAAAGTGTAAAATTCGCATTTACCACCCTCAAAAACATATATTTGGCCACGTTCACTGGTGAGATACAGCAATTAAGAAAGGATCAATTTTGATTGGTCAATCGTGGCCATACATTTAATGTACCAATATCACTTAAACCATCTAGAATGCCTTCAGCGGTTCTGGAGTATTATTTTTTTTCTATAACTAAGTCATCTAGGATGGTCGCCAGACACGTCGATCAATCAGGTTCTCTCGAACACGCTTGGTTTAAGACCTGCCCTAAATGTGTTAAGTTTCAAGTCAATCGGTTTCGGAGGTGATGATTTTTCAGTGTGTTTCTAAAAACAGCTCAAAATCCAAGATGGCGACATTCCAAATCGATCATTCATCTTCGTTTGAACAAACTTGGATCTCTCTGCCTGAAGGACTCGTCCTGCCAAATAATATGAAAATAGGCATTGCCTATAACCGAACGCAGACACCATTTATTACTTAAATAAACAGGACGAATTTGCATAGGGTCGAAGTGTCCTAAATACGTATGCCAATGTATAATACATTTGAAGCTAATTTTTCGTCATTCATTCTTGTAAATCTACTCCACGATATTCACAACAATGCGTCTGCCCATTGTCAGTGATATCCGCCAACATTGGTGCATCTTTTATACCATTAAATAGTTGCACCAGTCCAATGACGTTATAAAATGTGTACCGACGTATCGCGGTGCTCCTCGCTATTTGAGGAAATACAGCGCTAAATGCTTACGACTTTGACAACGACTTTCCACGGCCATGTGTGTTAAAATAATACGAGAGGGTCAACCAAACCTCATATTGCATTTACAAACGCATACATAGGAACAAATAAAGCTTTTATTTGGTCTGTGTCAGACCATTTAATCGCTTTACATTCTAAAGTAAACGTACGCTATTTCGTGATAACAATATCACACAAATTTTGGACGTTGAAAATGCGCAGTAGGTTGCCCTACAAACGGGAGGAATATACGCATAATGAAGAACCATATCCCATAATGCAACGGGGGCCCATGAAGAAACCACAAAAGTTATATCATAAGCCGAAACCGGAACCAAAAAAGCTCGCAACCGGAAACGAAGCTTTCTCAGTCGCATGGTATATGTATTTTGGCCTGGTTCCCTGTCTCATCTTCTGTTGATTTTTCCTCATTACACGTATGTACATGTTTGCGTGCTCCGTGTGTGTGTGTTGTAATATTTGAGGCGTTTATATGCTAGTTCCCAATGCTAGGGTCTAGACTCACGCCTGGCCTTTATGGTTTCTGTTGAATTCTTGTGCATTCTTGTGACGTCGGTTTGTGCATTAGCTTGTGTCTCTCTCTGTGTGTGTGTGTGTGTGTGTGTGTTGATCGTTGTCTCTCGATTTTGTCTCATGTTGCTGTTCTTTTCCATGGCTTTTTTTTGTTGCTCCTCGTGCTTGGGCGTGTGTAATGGGGATGGCCTAACCTGGACCTAACGGGGGTGGGGAAGGGATGGGGTAGGTGTTGGGTCGGGGGAGGTGCGTACGGTCTTATGACCTGATGCACCCAAGGGGGGGGGGGCTTTAGGTCAGAGACCTCCCGGCCCCTTTGGGGGGAGTGGGGAGGTTGGGGTGTGGGGTCTTTCGGGTCCTGGGACCCATTTGGTCTTCTGGCCATCATCCGAGCAGGCACCAGCGCGCACTTGTCGAAACCGGAACCAAAAAAGCTCGCAACCGGAAACGAAGCTTTCTCAGTCGCATGGTATATGTATTTTGGCCTGGTTCCCTGTCTCATCTTCTGTTGATTTTTCCTCATTACACGTATGTACATGTTTGCGTGCTCCACGGGCACGCTTCTATTTATTGCTGTCTAGAATTGCCTATATGCGCGGCCATTTCGCGCAGGGGATTGTGGGGCTGTGTCTCGCGAGATCTCCATCGATACGAGATCTAATATAATAATTCTCGGCGCGAAGAAACGGCTCTATTTTTAGATTGCTGACTATCTAATAATTATTATCTTCATGCGCGTGATTCATGGCGAGTTCTCTTATTTGTTCTGGTCCGACTGTAATAGAGTTTGCGCGGCGACGACCGCTTAATTATTTTAATAAACAGCCAACGGAACTCCAAATAAATACTCTAAATAAGTATTCTTCTTTTGCTCGAGGACTGCTTACAAAACATGTTTATCATTCCTTCTGCAGATGAAAGTACTCACGCATACGCCCACGCGCGGCGTCTCTTATATGGCCACTTTAGCGCTCTATCAAACTGACCACAAATGGCTTCTTGCGGTGATCGTGAGAAATGTCAATTTGCATTAGCTACCCGCCGGAGAACTTGTTTTGAAAGTTTACCACTGGAATGACTGGTTGGATAACCGATCCTATAATTCCAGCAGTAAATTGCAAAAGAAAAACCACAATGGTCTCTTGGACGGCAATTAGACATAGGACATTTTCTATGATAATGGATTTTTCTGGTCTGTTTCTGCAGTATATGACGTCATAATTATTTAGGTCAGATGTAGCTGGACGTCACAATCAAAATGTGTAATGAATGACGTACCTAGCTCCACCAGGAACATTGAATAGCCAGTCAAGTATGCGAATTGCACGTCTTTACTATTTAATCAACATGCTGTTGAATATTTTGAAACTAATTTGACTAGACGCTGTTCGAATTGTAGGTCTTTGCTATTTATTCAACAGTCATTTTTTTGATAATGGCTGGATTCGATCTGTAACTGAACGATATGACGTCATAATCAATTACGTCATATACAGGCTGACGTCACAATCCAAAATGTGTAAATGAATGGCGTATCGAGCTCAGTCATAAACATTGAATAGTCCGGAAAGTGTACGAATTGTATGTCTTTACTGTTTAATCAACATTGTGTTGAATATTTTGAAACTAATTTGACCTGGCGTTGTTGCGGCCAGAGGCAGCAAACCTTTAAAAGCACCCAGTCAAATTAGTTTCAAAATAGTCATCAGCGTACCTGTGTAGTTACTTGAAATTGGAAGTCTGGGAATTCATTATTCAGCGTATATATATATAGATGTTCGGACAATTTTACTACAGGGGGTTGCTTGCTGGTTATATATATATATATCGATTCCAGCACGCAAAAAGGGGTGGAGCTTAGCTAGAAATAGGCGTGGCATACCTAGAAATGGATCTCTCTATTGAAATTGGCATGAGCAAATTGAGCATTACATGGCTAATACCACTTGGTAATGCGTGGTCCACACAATATGGACCACTTGTATTAAGAGACCACCCATATTTATAGGTCACATATTTTAACAAGGCCAATCATAGATTGTTGCCCTGAATACAATATACTCGTCCTCTGACGGATGGAGGATAATTAATACCACTTGTTAATGGACATTTTCATGTTGTCTATCCATCATATTACGTCATATGATGTCATAATCAACGACGTGACGTATATGATGACGTCATAATCATGAAGTCATGACAGACTCGATTTAGTCCGTCTTAGATGCTTAATAGACCGACACGGTGTACGAATTGTATGTCTTTGCTTTTTACAAAACATGCTGGTGAATATTTTGAAACTAATTTGACTGAGCGATGTTACTGCCACAAACAGCAACAGCACCCAGTCAAATTGGTTTCAAAATAGTCAACACCTTACCTGTAATAGTTTTCTGGAAATTGATGGTCAAGAAGCTCAGAGATCCATCGACACCAACACGAGCGCGGTATTAATGTATTAATATACCATCCGGATTCAGTGACCGATTGACTAACGTTAGGCCTGTGGAAGTCATTTCAAGCAACCGTCACCAAGATGTGACTTACTTGGGAACAATTGTGTGTTTTTCTAACAAAATCCTTTAGAATGTTTAACACCGAAATTTCAATATCTCAGATAAAGACAACTATGCAAATATCTTTTTAATACTTTGACTGGTAGCCCACCCCACCCTACCCACCTACTTGTTGCTATCATAGACCTGTATTAAGTATTGCGACGGGAACGGCCGTCCATGTAAGCCTATCATCTTCTCTTATTGTATTTTAACCCGTTCGTGCGGAGGCCGCCAAAACCGGCTTCTACAGTGATCTTGAGGATGTTAATTTGCAGGTCAAGAGAAGATAGTTTTTGAAAATTCACCACTGAGATGACTGGCTCGATAAGTGAGCCAGCTATTCCAATAGTAACTCTTCAAAACAGTCATCTATTGGCCTGCAAATAGGCACACAATAAGCAAATATTCTTGACTCAATTTAGGTAATACAGGGTTAATAAGTTATGAGGACGACGATGATGTACCATGTCTGTTTAACCTTTCCCGTATTGTATTATAGTATGATTCACATTCGTTGCATTCGAGATAGGGTAACTAAAAATTACAGACTTGTTGCAGACAGTCTTGAGACATTGACTAATCCTCTGAAATGTCAATGAAAGGTCTGATATTTGATTTGTGTGGTAAATTTCGAAAGAAAAACATGCATAATAATATTGTAGAGGGCAAATAAATAGACAGAGTTCGCTAACAATAATGGATCCATCTAAAAATAAAGGCTTGGCTTATTCGAAACTGCACCTCTAATATTTCCGAAAAATGTAATGACCGGTCATCTTCTTACGTTATCACAACGACTAGACTGTTACACAGACTCAACTTCGGATACCAGACAGACCGGAACCCAGTCTATTTCCGTAGCGGACTGTAAAAGCAACACTGTGGATCGTGAAATCACTACGTCAATGGCTACTCAATAGGCCCCTACATACGAGATACATTTCTCGATCTCGTATCGAAAGAGAACTCGCGGGATACGAAAGAATAATGGATGTGTGATTAGCAGTAGTGTCCTTTTGTCTTTAATCCATCCGTGGGAATAAATCCATGTAGGGTCAATGCAATTATGTACCAGTATTGATAAACTACCAATGTTCCAAATTTCCAGTCAAAACTGCTGTCAATAATATTGTAGCAGATTGTTGAATACAGAAATCAACCGAAAGTGTAGGCCTATGCATGTGCTAAGTTAAGAACGTCTACAGGAAATTCGGCCACAGAATTTCAACCATATAGTTAGATAGGTATATCAATACGCTAGTGAAATAATGGATTGAGGTTAAAAAAGTGTTTACCATGAAGTAATTTCGTAGTGAACAATCATACCGAAAATTTTCTAAATCTCCGGTGATTCAAAGTTTTCAGTGCCCTATTGTCTGTAGTATGTTTAGCCCCATAATTTCACCTACATAGACTTGAGACATAGACAAATTCTAGATGAAATAATTTCATTAGGCAAAAATTGGCTTAAATGTTGGGGTTTTTCGTGCTTTTCTGTGCCCTACTGTCTGTATGTAATATTGTCGGCTCCAGACCTCACATAGACGTAGAGGGATTTGAATACGATAGTTATATTGGGAATTTAAAAAAATGTGACCGTGAAGTAATTACGTAGTATGCGATTTCATCCCGTAAATTCGTTCCAATTTTGGCAGATCTGCGGGTTTTCAATGCCCTACTATTACCTGTCTGCAATAGGTTTCGCCACATTATTTCACCGATATGAACACGCTAATGAATCTTGAGTTTTCTACCACGTAGTAATTTCGTAATATTCAATTTAGTAGCCACGGACAGTTGTCAAATGCCAACAATTTATTATGTTCGGTATCAGACTGTCTGTTCTCGATTTGTAATAATTTTTTTATATATGGATGTATATAACTCAATATGAGCTAGTGCTTTTGCACAATTCTACCATCAAGTAATCTCATCGTAGGTAGTTACATATTCGCCGTATGGCCCCATTGTAATATGGTTGGTTTACATTCACCACATTCAGATAGGTGTCGGTATGTCCTGGCATATGGCTCATAATGGGTTCGGCCCCAGAATGTCACCCATATGTGTAGATAGGCATAGGCATACGCTTACGGAGTAGTGAGATTTAAAACTATCTACCATGAAAAAATTTTGGCTCAAATTTAGGCCGATTCACGGTTTTCGTTGCACCCAGTCAAATTAGTTTCAAAATAGTCATCAGCTTACCTGTGTAGTTACCTTGAAATCGGAAGTCTGGGAATTCATTATTCAGCGTATATATATATATATATATATATATATATATATATATATATATATATATATATATATATATATATATATATATATATATATATATTTATATATACATCGATTCCAACACGCAAAAAAGGGGTGGAGCTTAGCTAGAAATAGGCGTGGCATACCTAGAAATGGATCCCTCTATTGCAATTGGCATGAGCAAATTGAGCATTACAGGGCTAATACCACTTGTTAATGCGTGGCCCACACAATATGGACTACTTGTATTAAGAGAGCACCCGTATTTATAGGTCACATTTTAACAAGGCCAATCATAGATTGTAGACCCTTGCCATCCCGAACTCACGTAGACCCGAATACAATACACTCATCTTCTGACGGAGCGAGGGTAATTAATACCACTTGCTAATTTAGGCCTTTTCAGGTTGTCTATCCATCATATTACGCCATATGACGTCGTAATTAATTAAGTGACGCGTAGGATAACGTCATAACAATGACGTCATGACTGACTCGATTTAGTCCATCTTAAATGCTTAATAATCTGGCCCGTTGTACGAATTGTATGTTTTTGTTATTTAATAAAAATGCTGTTGAATATTTGGAAAGTAATTTGACTGGGCGCTGTTGCTGCCATATATCCGTAATATGGACGGTTCCAGACACTTCGCTCACTTAGACGTATAGGAGTTTGAATATGCTAGTTACATTGGGAATTTAAAAGAATTCGAACGTGAAGTATTTTCCAATGTTGGCAGATCTGAGGTTTTCAATACCCTGCCGTCTGCAATGTGTGTGGCTACATAATTTCACCCATATGGTTAGATAGGGATATGAATACGCTAATGAATCTTGAGATTTCTACTACGTAGTAATTTCGTAATATTCAATTTAGTAGCCACGGACAGTTGTCAAATGCCAACAATTTACTATATTCAGTATTAGAATCTCAGTTCTCGGTTTGTAATCATTTTCTTTTACATAAAGCTGTATATAACTGAATATGTACTACTGCTTTTGCACGATTCTACCATCAAGTAATTTGGTAATATGTAGTTACATATTCGCCATATGGCCCCATTGTAATATGGCTGGTTCACATTCACCACATTCAGATAGATGTCGATATGTCCTGACGTATCGCTCATAATGGGTTCAGCCCAGAATATCACCCATATGTTTAGATAGGTATAGGCATAATCTTATGACGTAGTGAGAGTAAAAATTTTCGTAACGTAAATAAGCTCAAACTTAGGCTAATTCACGGTTTTCATTGCAATACGTTCACCCCCAGAATTTCACCCACAAATACTTATAGGAAATATGCTAGTTGTATTCCGAATTTAAAAAAGTTCCACAGGAACGTAATTTCATAGTACACAATTCCATACCGAAAATTGGCGCACATTCTGTCAGATCAATGATTTTCTGTCTTGGCGCGGTGGTCCAGTGGAAAGATGTCTGGTTGCTGATGCCATGCGGAGTTGCAGTATGACGATTTGATCCTCGACCGGGGGAGATGGTGATCAACAAATTAAACTAATGGGTGCATGACTGTCGGCTGGTTAGCATATGGAAATTGAAGCCATGCGTTGCCAGTGCGTCAATAAAATAAATACATATACTGCCAGAGCCGTGATGGAGTCAGAGTACAATAGGCTTAAAAAGCCGAGGATTGAATCGTGGCAGATGCATCCACAGATAGTCCCATATGAATCGTCAGAGTGTCAGTATATCAGATATGTGAAAGCTGGTCGGCTAAACGTAGACTTTTTGTCTTGGCACGGTGGTCCAGTGGAAAGATGTCTGGTTGCTGATGCCATGCGAAGTTGCAGTATGACGGTTCGATCCTCGACCGGGGAGATTGTGATCAACAAATTAAACTAATGGGTGCATGACTGTCGGCTCCATAGCATGTGGAAACTGAAGCCACACGTTGCCAGTACGTCAATAAAATAAATACTAATAAAGTATCAAAGGTTTAAAAAATGTTTACTATACAGTAATTTCGTCATATGCAATTTAGTAGTGGCACACCATTGTCAAATTCCAATAATGTACTATATTCGGTACCAGAATATCTCTACATGCCTTGTAGCCAGTTTTCGAACATACGGCCATGTAGAACTCACTATGTTCTCGTGCTGTGGGAAAAATTGTAATAAATCTACCACCAAATATTTATTATAGTAATGTGAAAATATTTCTATATATCCCATATTATTAGCCACATGTACTGGTAGAACCTGACTTATCAGGCTAATACCCTAACATTTGTACATATGGTCAACAAGATCGTCATCATTACAACAGTTGACGCCGATTTTGGCTTTTTTGTCGAGCAAAACTATTTGATTTAATAGTTTGTCACTGTTTCCAGTAAAGATATCGTTTAATAGGTGACATAGATACGATACCTAAATGAAACAGATCATGATGTCGTGGCTTTTTCCCGCTAGGTCTTAAGTCAGAATGTTTTCTACTATATCATTTTCGTTGGAGAAAACTAGGTTCACGGTATTGGTTCTATCCTGGCCACTTAACGTTGTTGAAAAGGTTATCTGTCGGTACAGATCGGGGTCCTGTATTGCATCAAAAATATACTTGATTTGTGCATTTCACTAGCATTGCAGTGTATATTTCACCAATATATTTCCGGGTAATAAGCTCTTCACGTCTGTTTAAGAAGCTATCAAGATTTAGGTTTAAAATATTCTTTACAGTCTTATTTAATATGTTTGAATGGGTGTCAGGGTCTGTACTGCTTCTTGCGCTGATTTTCTACTGACTGGGCTGCCAGTTCTGTTGATTTCTTTATCTTTACAAGTTGTTGATACCTAATGACCCAAATTTGATCTGTTACTCTGATAAATTTTCTCATCTCTGGCTGCTCTTAATTTTGTCTGTTCCTCTCTCTGTTAAGGAGTTTGGCCTGGAGAAAAAGGATAGATGGAAAAATTGTTGGACTGACCAAAGATATAAGCTGCTTTTCCTAGCCCACAGCTAATGCTGTCCATATCTTTTTGCAAGAAATATTTCGTCTTTTGTGGTATTGTCCACCTATATTGTGTCATGAGTGGCTTGTATGCCTTTATATAACTTAATTTTTTCATGAAACAGTTGAGTTTATTCTCAGAATTATAATAACCTCCGGGCACGCTATTTACCATTGATGCCTTGCATCAATATGTGTACTTGTATCTATATACGCTTACTTCATTCGCTATGGTTTCACGCGAAGCCATCGCTCACTGCGTTTGCTATAAACGAAATCAGCCGCTAGTGGTTCTTGAGAAAAAGTTGATGGATGCTGGACGGACGGCAGATGGTCGCCATGGCAAAAGCTCGCGTTACGGTTCTGGCCATGTGAACTAATTATTGAGAGCATACTAGAACTCATTTCATTCAAGACAATGTGGAGGCATTATTCTTGTGGCATATCCTGCAGGTTTGTCAGAACTGTAATTACCGTAGCGACAGAGCGACAAATCGACTGTGTGTACATGCACGGACACTGCCTGCCCGCCTGCCCACCCGTGCGCCCCATCCGTCTGTCCGCCTGTGTGTCTGTCTGTCTGTCTGTCTGTCCGTGTTTCCCTTACCATGGGTAGCGTTCAAATTGCAGTTCCATCGCGGGTCAGATTTGGCGTTGGCATATGGTAATAGCCAGACAGGAGTTGGACCTTGAAATACTGGTAATCTAAAAAGAAGAAGAGTAGAAATTATACTCCCGTTTTGTTACATTGTAAAAGAATTAAAAATTTAAAAATTGGGGAGCGGGTGTGCGGGGCGTGTGGGGGCAGACTTTGCAGATTTGTCGGATCATGACCAAACATGTGTTAAATTTCAAGCCAAATCTGACCAGTAGGTTATATCCATAGATCCAGATTTTGATCCCATTCGGATTACCGGCAATGTCTGGATATACTCTTTCATGATAAGATCCTTTGTTGTGTTAAAATGTTAGCAAAATCTGGAAATGAGATACTATCTTTTAGAATCATCTCCGGACACACACACACGCACGCACACACGCACGCACGCGCACGCGCACGCACGCACACGCACACGCACACGCACACGCACACGCACACGCACACGCACACGCACGCGCACACACACACGCACAAACATACAAACGTACACACATCCTCTCCGCACCTCACCCACACACGTAATTCACATGTGTGCACGTCCACACACACACGCACGCACGCACGCACGCGCGCACACACGCGCACGCACATAATCACATACAGACGCACATGTGCGCACGTGCGCATGTGCGCACGTGCGCATGTGCGCACGCACATGCACCACGCACATGTGTGCACAAATGCACACACCCACGCACGCACGAACACACACACACCGGTGGCTGTCGGCAGCTTTGTAAGAAGTTGATCACCAACATAGGATTTCTTTTGGTTATTATTCCTGGCTATACTACTGTTGATGTAGCCACACACTTTAGGACTTTAGTTAGGACTTCGTTTAGTAAATTACAGATGACGTCATCTTCCTGGACTGAGAAATGGCAGATGTGAAGAATTGTCACCTGCGTTCAATAACACTGAAGCGAAACAAGAAGAGGCATGAGTATACCATTGATGGAAATCCTATCACGGTAGCACCAAGCTATCCATGTCTTGACATCAACATTAACTCCACCCGTAGGTGGAATGTCAATTCACCTTTCCAGAGTATCCATCCATCATCTGACCTCGTATGATGTCATAATCAGCTCAGCGCGTGTATGATGACGTCACAATCATTACGTCACAAACGGTTCATATATACCGTCATCAAATCTCAGAGTCGGACACGTTGTATAAATTGTATGTCTTTGTAATTCTTTGCTATTTAATAAACATGCTGTTGAATATTTTGAAACTAATTTGGCTTGGCGCTGTTGTCGCCGTAGGCAGAAACAGCACCCAATCAAATTAGTCTCAAAATATTTAACAGCTTACCTGAGTATTTTTTTCGAAATTGATAGTCATGGTGTTCAGCGATCGATCGAACCCAACACGAACGGGGTATGGGTGGAGCTTAGTTATAGATGGGTGGGGCATAGCTAAAACCGGAAAGGTCCATTGCGACTCGATTACAGCTAAGGCTAACCAACCACTGGCAGTTATACAGCGAGCTCTCAGTCAACCACTGGCGGTTGTACAGCGAGCTCTCAGTTAACCACTGGCAGTTGTACAGCGAGCTCTCAGTCAACCACTGGCAGTTGTACAGTGAGCTCTCAGTCAACCACTGGCAGTTGTACAGCGAGCTCTCAGTCAGTAAAATAAGGAGCATATGAATCTCCAGTTCGTCCCTGGCTAGAATATGCTGCACCAGCACAATCACAATACGGACCGAAATGTCAACTGCCTAGAGAGAGTCCAACGTCACACGGGTAGATTCGTCTCTGGTGATTAGTATCGTACTACCAGCGTGACCGTCCTGATGCACAGCCAAGGATAGCCCAGCTTAGAAATCACCTTTCCAGAGTATCCATCGATGATTTGGCGTCATATGACGTCATAATCAGCTAAGCAGCGTGAAGGATGACGTCATAATCATTACGTCATAAATAATTCTATTAGGCCCGTCTTTAACTCTTAATAGTTTGACACGTTGTACGAATAGTATGTTCAACATGCTGTTGAATATTTTGAAACTAATTGGACTGGGCATATATATATATATATATATATATATATATATATATATATATATATATATATATATATATATATATATATATATATATATATATATATATGACGTCATAATCAGCTAAGCAGCGTGAAGGATGGCGTCATAATCATTACGTCATAAATAATTCTATTAGGCCCGTCTTTAACTCTTAATAGTTTGACACGTTGTACGAATAGTATGTTCAACATGCTATTGAATATTTTGAAACTAATTGGACTGGGCGCTGTTGCTGCCTGGCAGCAACAGCACCAAGTCAAATTAGTTTCAAAATATTCAACAGCTTAACTGTATAGTTTTCTGGAAATTGATAGTCAGGGAGTTCAGAGATCCATCGTTCCCAACACGAGCCAGGTGTGGATGGATCTTAGCTAGAGATGGGCGGGACATAGGTAAAAATGGAACGGTTCATTCCGTAGGCTAGTCATTCAAACAAGCTTCTTCCACAAAATCCACTCTGTTCTTGTTAATAGTTCCAGTCCTGTCTCTATTCAACTATTTCATGCCTCAACTGCGCGCACAAAACATGATCTTATATCATCTCAATCTGGAACAAACTGCCTTTAATTGCTATATATGTTCCAGACTCACAGCATTTTCAAATCACTGCTACACCAGTCATGATTGAGCTGAGGCCTATGCATTTGCTCAAGTGGCTGCAGTCCACTCACTACAGACGCCTCGCATGTACATATGTTTTGAATCTCTGTATATATTCTTGAAGAAACTAAACACCAAACGCTGAATACATTATGCAGCCAGACGATAGAAGACATGTCAACCATGGGAAGCTGCTAAATTATTGTTTTCCTAAACGACGCTTAGATACCAAAATCCTTACATGGCATAATAAATCAGGAAGTAATACCCAGTGAACTAAATTCGTAGGCTATACACAATTTGCCCGCAAAATTTAATAACTATTCTGTTGAAAATCCTGAACATAATTTAAATGGAAGCCGTTTATGACAGCAACAGCATGATGTTAAATTCGTTTCAAAATTGTGAACAGATTACCTGTACCTTGAAATGAATTAGAAATAGATGCTTCAATATGACAATAAATGAGAGATAACCGCAGCGCGTAAAAATATAATGCCCGTACAAGATTTGCCTCCCTTGGTATTGGATATTGTTATCTCATCGGGGCTCGTGACAGGTAAAAGCGGTAATGGCATATTACCCGCATCAACCCGTGATACCTAAATACAACCAGTCGTTAAATATCTGTATACTATGCCAATTAATGAATCCAGTTTCTTAGCCATAATAAAGTACGTCACAGGCGGACGTCATAATCAATTACGTCATGAATGAGGCGATTTAGTCCATCATAAACGCCTAATAGTCCGTCAAGTTGTACGAATTCTCTTTGATCAACATTCTGTTGTATATTCCGAAACTAATTTGACTGGGTGCTGCAAGAACAACACGCAGTCAAATTAGTTTCAAAATATTCAACAGCTTACATAACGTCACACATTAATTTTCTTATGTCATGTCAAGCTACTATAATGATGTCGTATTTTCTTCCTCACATAAACGTTCCAACCGTGGTGATAGGCTGCTACATAGATTTCACTTCGTAGGCCGGATGGTCTGGACCCAGACTATCTTCGAATTGGGACTGTAAAGGGCCGCCATCTTTGTGCCAAAGAATTTGACACAATGTCATAATGGCATGACGTCATACCGTCTTGGCAAGGGATAGCATTGTTATAGAACGATTCAGATGGGGAAAATAGGAGTTTACAGACTCTCAGCCAATGAGATGCCGTATTAAAGACTATCATGGCGCCAACTTCTAACACAAAAATGGCGGACGTTTAAAGGCTCACTAAGGAGACAGACTGTTTCCCTAGGGAAAAAAAATCTCGGCATAATCAAAGTAAACCGGATGCTGAATGGATTCGTCCTCGGATGGAACCACACAACATACGGATTACAAAAGCAAAACAAAATTGTTAGAATCAGAATCTTTCGGACCTTTCGATGGGACTATGGAGGGATGTAACCCGGATGACTGATCGAGTTCGTCCTCGGACGGACACAGTCACCATACGGGCTACCTAACCAATCAAAATCAAACAAGTGCGCGCTGGTGCCTGCTCGGATGATGGCCAGAAGAGCAAATGGGTCCCAGGACCCGAAATACCCCACAACCCAACCTCCCCACTCCCCCCAAAGGGGCCGGTGAGGTCTCTGACCTAAAGCCCCGCCCCCCCCCCCCCGGGTGCATCAGGTCATAAGACCTCCCCCGACCCAGCACCTACCCCATCCCTTCCCCACCCCAGTTAGGTCCAGGTTAGGCCATCGCCATCACCCACGCCCAAGCACGAGGAGCAACAGAAAAGCCATGGACAAGAACAGCAACATGAGACAAAATCGAGAGACAATGATCAACACACACACACACACACACACACACACACACACACACACACACACACAGAGAGACACAAGCTAATGCACAAACCGATGTCACAAGAATTCACAAGAATTCAACAGAAACCATAAAGGCCAGGCGTGAGTCTAGACCCTAGCATTGGGAACTAGCATATAAACGCCTTAAATATTACAACACACACACACACACACACACACAGACTGTTTCCCGGCGCATTTCGTAGTGACGCGCGACGCTCAGTCATGAAAATAGACATTTCCTTACTAGCTTGTTTACTGATGTGGTTATTTATTACCTAGTTCCAATTATGCACTGTATGATGGTTGTTATACCGGATAGAACGGACCCAGTTGAGAAGATGGATGCGCGGAACTGTTGACCCGCACACACATTATCACTGATCATGATGGCGATAAATATGATGAAGCACACATTGGTTAGTGCCACCTGCAGGCCAAAATAGACAAGGCTAGAGTTTTATTTTCACATTAATAACAGGCGAGCAAGGGAGCGAGTGTGCGTGCGTGCGTGCGAGCGAGCGTGCGAGCGAGAGAGAGAGTGCGTGTGGGGTGCGGCTGGAGAGCGGGAGGCTAAGGGAGGGAAGAGGGAGGGATGGAAGGGGGTGGATCGAGAGGGGTGCGGGAGGGATGGAAGGAGAGCCAGCTAGCGTGAGCGAGATGATGGTGGGCGCGGGCAGAAGTGGGTGGGGGGGGGGGGTGGGGGGTGGGTGGGGGGGGGGAGGAGCGGGTCGGAAGATAAATATTGATGATGATGATGATGATGATGATGATATCATACCAAATACAATCATGATAGTGTCAAAATTAATATTCAACCGATAAAGGCGTCTAGTCCAACGAATCAATCCAATCTGTCAATCAAGCATATGACGTCATAACCAATTATGTCACAAGCACGTTGACGTTACAATCATAATTGACAGAAACACTCCGTCAGGAACATGGGATAATTCGCACGCCAGGCTTTCGAATTGTATGCCTTTACCATTTAATGAAAAATGTGTTGAATATTTTGAAACTAATTTGTCTGGGTGCTCTTGCTGCCATAGTCAAATTAGTTTCAAAATACTCAACAGATTAGCTCTGTAGTTATCATGGAATTGGGATGCTAGGAAGTATTCAAAGTATATAAATCGAACCCAACACGCGCAAAGCATGGGCGGGACTCGGCTAGAGTTGGGAGGGGCATAGTTAAGCGTGAATTCATCCATTAATTATGTGTAGCATCCATTATTCGACCTAATATTCTTTTAGATAATCGGTTACACCTGGCCATTTATGATAAAATTATTAATCGGGTTGCATGAGCAAATTTAGAAGATTTAATTTTGTGGATTTGCTTATCTCCAATGTATACAAGTATACCAGCAACCTCTTCAGAGAAAATTTACTATTCAGGATATATTCTAGTTGTGACACACCTGAAGCCCAAAGAATACAGTTAAATGCCACGGTGGGTAGTCATCTACTTTATAGAACAGCCGCTCTTCTGTTGAAGGTTCTTTTTTGTTCCATTGATGTAAATCTTTCTGACATTTAACAGTATCCATGAGGGCTAAATAATAATAATAATAATAATAATAATAATAATAATAATAATAATAATAAGAGTAATATTCGTACGCACGCACGCACGCACGCACGCACGCACGCACGCACGCACGCACGCACGCACGCACGCACGCACGCACGCACGCACGCACGCACGCACGCACGCACGCACGCACGCACGCACGCACGCACGCAAGCACGCACGCACGCACGCACGCACGCACATTCATACCCACACGAACGGATGTACGCACGCGCTCACACACTCACGCACGCACGCGATGCAGACCAAATACGCCTTACTCGGCGAAGGTAATAATTGATGTGCAAATGCTATTATTGGGTGAAGCATCTCTCTCTCTCTCTCTCTCTCTCTCTCTCTCTCTCTCTCTCTATCTCTCTCTCTCTCTCTCTCTCGACTTCTCGCCTTGAAATCAGCGTGTTAGATTTGTATCAAGCCAAACAAACAATCTTAAATTGCTATTTATATGTTATTGTCAGTTGTTAACAATGGTATTGAGTCACACGTTTTTCTTCACCTTCTTCTTCTTCTTCGTTTCTAAATCTACACAAACTTCGACATTTTTCAGGCTTACATGTAGGTTTTGGCTGCGGAAGACAGAGTTGAAATAATAATTATTTATATATCAAATTATCACGGCTCAGAGGAGATCTAACCTGGCCAGGTGCCTGTTGAAAGTGCCAAGGAGTGACCTTTTGAGATTTTCAAAGCTCCTCGTCGAAAATGATGTAAACGTTGGAAAACCGTGTCTATGGTCTAGCTGAACCAAATTTGATTGAGAGATGCTTATTGGTCAAATGGTTTGGCGGCCACCTTGATATAGCTTTCACATAATTTTATTCTTCTAAGTGACTGGATCAAGCAAGATTTGAGAAATATCTTTGCACGCAATTTCATTCGACAAATTCTTACCATCTTACGTCTATGCTTAACGTATACCTTATATCCATCATCGCGGGGGGGGGGGGGTGTGAAATTATTAATTGGGGCCGCCTAAATAGTGCGTTAAATTTTATAAACATCGTTTATGCCATCAAAATTTGACAAAATGTTGTCGACAAAAAATATAAATCACGTGATTATCAGCTTCACTTTGTAGGACAAGTATAGGTCATTAGCGCGAAGACACTAATATTAGTACCCGGGGAGATACTGAGCAATCCAGATACATAGGATGGTAGTTTCGAGTAGCTACGAGAGTGACGGCGTAAACTCGTCCTATAGTGCAGTTTATAGTTGCTTTCAGAATGTACGATTTTCATTTTTAGAGTAATCAACAGAACGCAGAGTTCAAAATGCAACAATCTGGAATGTTTTATTTTCTTTAATTAGACATGACAACCGGTTCAAAAAGGAAAACTTATGACAGCGCCTGGCCTTGTTATTAATTGAAATTGCTAACTCTAGAATTAAAAAGAATTAAATAAACACAATGAACACAGGTGTGAATCGATTATAATTGTACTCATGTACTGCTAAATGTGACGGAAAAGTAAACACTTCAGATTTGAAAAAAACATGAAATCTTTTACGATTTTTCCCCAATTACATGGTAAAAATCGTGATTTTATAAAAAATAAATCGAACTTTACGATTAAATCGAAAAATCGCGCAAGCCTAGTTCGAAGTATATAAATCGATCCTAACCCTCTCACGGCATGGGCGGAGCTTAGCTAGAGATGGGCGTGGCATAGGTAAAAGTGGATTAATCCATCTCTGCTTGCAGCTATCATCATCGTCCTCCTCCTCCTCCTCCTCATCATCATCATCATCATCAAAATCCTCCTCCTCCTCCTCCTCCTCATCATCATCATCATCATCATCATCATCATCATCATCTTAAAATCATCATCATCATCATCATCATCATTATTATTATAATTATTATTATTGTTATTATTATGACACTTACCTTTCTTCCCCATTAGTTCTATTCCCTTATGCTGTATCCAGGACAGACATATATTACTAGAATAGTACTATTACTAGAATAAAATACGTGCAATTGTCGCGTACCTATCTAAATATAACGGCCAGACCTTTCCTCATAAATAACCGCGCGGATTAAAGAAATAATATGCTAATCGTATTTGTATTTGACTAATAAATAACCTGTATATTATTGAGGATTTATTTAAGTGGAAATCTGTACTTAACTGTCACGGATATCTCTGTCTGGCACATCATTTGCTAGCATTAACGGCCCTTTAACCATGTCATGGCGAAATCAACCAAAACTGGCCTATGCATTGGTCTTGAAGACAATCCATTTACAGGCAAAGAGAAGAGTAATTTTGAAAATTTAAGACTGGAATGACTGGCTCGGTAATCGAGCCAGTCATTCCAGTGGTAAATTTTCGAAAATACTCCTTCTCTTGGCAAGCAAATGGACATTCAATAATAATATTTCGGGTTTCTTGACCAAAATTCGTAATTAAACGATTAAAGGAGCACATTCACGCTAATATAAATAAAAATAAAATTGTTAAAATTGTATAGTTTTAGACGCTTACATTGTGTACATCAACGTAATGAAACTAAATAAATCTTAACGTGTGATGATTTCATTCCGTAGTTGATACATGTCTCTAATTCGATTTCACGACTGCAAAAATTATACAATAACATACAATGTTAACAATTTTATTGTCGTGCATTCTGATGTGAATGTGGCAAGTTTTAATGGCTAAATTTGAGCAAGATGCCAAAATATTTGCTTATTGAGTGTCCATCATATGGGCGCGTGTGCACGCGTGCGAGCGAAAAAGAAGAGAAGACTGTTTTTGTAAATTTACTACTGTCATGCCTGGCTTGGTTATAGAACTAGTCATTCCAGTGGTAAATTCAAACAATATTTATTCCCTTGGTGAGCGAATGGACATTCCTCTAGGTCACTGCAAAAGCAGGGTTTGGTCAGAGGAGGCCAATAGCTAATCCACATTTATCTTCTATCGCGCTGACAAATAGTTGACGACCTGGGCCGGTACTGTTTGAGCACTCGCCTGTTCTTTATTCTTTTCGTTCGCTGATCATACCGCCAGTCCTGTAAGTGACTATCGACATGATCATAAGCTCCCCTGTAATGTAATACGATTCTTTACCGATACCTTTGTGCACATATAGACTTATGGATTTAAATCTCAACTCAAATATTGAAATGTACCGTTTGATCATGGTATATATACATATGTCGTCTCGTCCTAGTACAGTCCTGTACCTGTGTCACAGTGGAGGAATCAAATTTCTCAGTCAATCATATGCCGTCATAAACAACTACGTGACGTGTAGGATGGCGTCATAATCAATGTCGTTATGAATGAAGTTCGTGGCGAACGCTAAATTGATAACGTCCTAAGCATTGTTCTACGAATCGTATGTTTGTACTATTTAATAAACATGCTGTTGAATATTTTGAAACTAATTTGACTGGGCGCTGTTGCTGCCATAGGCAGCAACATCACCCAGCCCAATTAGTTTCAAAATATTCAACAGCTTACGTGCATCGTTTTCTGGAAATTAATTGTCAGGAAGGTCAAGGATCGATCGATCCCAACACGGTGTGGGTGGAGTTTAGCTAGAGAAGGGCATGGCATAGGTAAAACTGGATTACTCCATTGCTAATGCTAGTAAATTAATTGGATACAATTTTAATTGACACAAGTAATGCTCTGTGCGCCGCTCTATGTGTCTCTCAGCGCTGTTTTCTTAAATGATACAGTTGATTCTTGAGTTGGTAAAACTGTGGGGACAAAAATCGTCGTCATGGCCTACAGACACTTGTTGAAAATCATATAGGAAAGTTTCAAGTTTCCGAGGAACTGTTGAGCTTTATGTCGTCAACCACTTAGCAGACATCGATCTCAGTACTGTATCGAATGTCGGACAATATCAATCACAGTTCGCATGCGTCTAACATAGTGAGATTTGACTGTATAACCCGAATGCCTGACGAATGTGATGCGCATTGTATATCAAATAACACAGTACACAATAGGGCCACATTGGCCGATTCAGTTTATACATCAATCATATGACGTCATAATCAACTGCGTAACGTGTATGATGACGTCATAATCAATTGCGTCAATCGCTTAAATTGATGACGGACTCAGCGTTGCTGTGCTAGGCAGTAGGCAGCAACAGCACCCAGTCAAATTAGTTTCAAAATATTCAACAGCTTACCTCTTAGTTTTCGGAAACTGATAGTCAGTGAGTTCAGGGATCGATCGATCACAACACGGGCAATATGTGGGTGGAGCTTAGCGAAAGGTGGGCGGGGTATAGCTAAAACTAGATTCCTCCATTCCATCAGACTATTACTAGGCTGGTGTTATCAACATTTACATTTGATAGTCTACAACAAAACAGTATCAAATTAACAATAACCACTCTTATTGCCAGCGCTGTCCTCCTCCAATGAATCTTGCGCTGGGTCTACACAATGGACCTCTCCGGTGTTGGTTATGCCCCGCGCATCTCTAGCTAGGCTCCACCCATACCTCGTGTTGGGATCGAGCGATCTCTGAACACCATGACTATCAATTTCCAAAAGAAAATTACTCAGGTAAGCTGTTGAATATTTTGAAACTAATTTGACTGGGCGCTATTGCTGCCTAAGGCAGCAACAGCGCCCAGTCAAATTAGTTTCAAAATATTCAACAGCATGTTTATTAAATAGCAAAGAATTAGAAAGACATACAATTCATATAACGCGTCGTACAATTTGAGATTTGATGACAGACTGTATGGAACCCTTTGTGGCGTAATGATTGTGACGTCATCATACATGTGCTGAGCTGATTATGACGTCATACGAGGTCAGATGATGGAGGGACACTGGAAAGGTGAATCGTCGTATTTCACATTGTCACAAGTTTGCAAGCTACAGGTTGCCATACACTTAAGCCGATTTGCTCGACATTTACAATCTGACAACTGTCAGATTTCGTAAATGTAAAAAACTTGAGAACTACATCATGAGCTGGAGATCCTGCTGTCACATACATGGTAAGATGTGCATCCTCTTCCATCCACCCATGAGCAGCAGTATGATTTCGATTGATTGAAGTAAGTTCCAGATTGTGATGCCTTATTGCAGCCTGGTAGTTTGTTATCAGCGCATGCCTTTAGAGATGTAAGCAGTCGTGGCATTATGATTTGATTTATTGATTCCACATTAGGCCATAGGCCCTTGAGTGTACAGAGTATAAACCTACAATGACGGTCAGCTATTATATACGTTCATAAACAATAAATTAATAAATACATTGATTATCCCTAAAGTCGAAATATGTACACTATGCAATAGATTATGCCTGATTATCGATTTCCAGAAAGCTATACAGATGAGCTGTTGGGTATCTTGATGCTAAGTTGACTGGGCGCCGGTGCTGCCGAAGGCAGCAACAGCGCCCAGTCAAACCAGCCTCAAATCATCCAACAGCATGTCTATTAAATAGCAAAGAATTACAAAGACATACAATTTATACAACGTGTGAGACTCTTTGAGATTTGATGACTGTCTATATGGAACCCTTTGTGACGTAATGATTGTGACGTCATCACACACGCGCGGAACTGATTATGACGTCATACTAGGTCAGATGACGAATGGATACTTTGGAAAGGTGAATTCGTACGTGTCAGACTATGAATCGTTTAAGACTGACTATATTATGGAATACTGGCATTGACAGGGAGTCGAACTCACAACCGGCGAAAGCGCCAAGCACCATACGCACAAATACTTCCACCACACCAACGTTGGTATGGTTGAAGCGTCTGTGGGAAATGCTGCTTGGCGATTTCGCCGGTTGTGGGTTCGATTCCCTGTTAATGCTTAAAGAGAGGATCTAACTGATTGAATGCATCCTGGTAAATGTTGTTATTTATAAGCTGCTTTAACCACTTTATGACCAAATTTTGTTAAAAAATCAAAATATATTCTTATTGAATGGCCATTTGCAGGCCAAGCGAAGACTATTTTTGAAAAGTTAACACTGGAATGGCTGGCTCGGTTACCGAGACATTTATTCCAGTGGTAAATTTTCAAAAATATTATTGACTTTGTCTGCAGATGGACATTTCTAAAAACCATCGCACAGGCCGGTTGTGAAGCTCGCGGGGTCGCGTCGGGTCGTTCCACGATGTCCGTCGCGTCGTATGTGCGTGACGAACGCGGATGATGGCTATCTCTCGGTCTCGGGGTAACTGATTCTGAGCGACGCTGACCTACGGGGAACAAAAACCGGCTCCTAAGGCCGATGGAACTCAATCGTTCCGGTGGGGCCGTGCGACTATTGTCGCTAACATTAAATTGCACAGTATCTGCCCATGAGTTTGTGTCACCGGTATGCCTGTTCATAGCGATTTTGTAATCTATGAACTCACAAGATTTTGATGGTGACCTAAATTAATTAATTAAACAATTGTTGAGATATAATATTATAAGAATTATACATAACATAGAACAGCCATATGACCCTTTAATGTGGAGTCACCGGAGGTACCACACAGACACGCAGGTCCGCAGAGGTACCCCTACAAAGGAGGCTCCCGCATACGATATCACTAATTAACTTAATATAAGTTTTTATACCTCTAAGCTGAAAAAGAAGCAGAGAAAGAAACTCTTGAGTGGCGAGAGGCTTCGTACCTCACGCTGGCATTACTCCTAGTGCTGAGGGTTAGTAGCCTGGCGCGTGCCGCCGTCACTGGGTCCTTGCCAGAGGTAAGTGCCTCGCGCGGGCCTCCGTCAAAGGAAAAATGCTGCCACCGCCGAAGTGGAGGGACAGAGATGGCCACAAAAGCGGCCATCCTGTGTTCAACCAAAAAGGGCTACAAGAAAAGACCATCCCAGTGAAACTATAACTAAAAGTGTTGCGTGCTGTTTTACATGAAGACGAGACAAGCGATTCCCATAGGATTCCCAAGTCACCATCTTATGTAATTCCAAGAATACTGAATTAGTAGGTGCCGCATTTATTTATGCGGGCACCCTTCTATGCCTAACCTTTCATTTAGGTTTTAATAAGACAAGAACTAGTTTAGGCCGCAAATGGCGGGTACCCTACCTAGTTTTAGATATGGCTGTCGTTAAGAGCAGATACCCCACGGCATCCTGCTCAAGACAGTATGCGTATGTCACTTTGCAAGACATCTGAGCCTGATGAGAATCCAGACATCTTGCTCCGTGACCACATAAAACATCACAGGACGATGGCTACCTTTTTACACAAGCAAATTTATTCCAACTGGCCTGTCATTACGGTGGGGGTTAGAGAGACGGATACCCACCGTAAATTCCCTTCCCGCAAGGGCGTGGTCGATTCCATGATCTTGCCCAGATATTTGTACAGAAATCGGCGGAGATACATATCTCGTCCGTCACCAAAAACTATGGCACTAAGTTATTGACCTCACATTAGATTTATATCCAAGTTGCCTAAATATGCACTGCGGTGCGGGATATATATCCTAAGAAAGATAAAGAGCAATAACAATAATAACAATGTTTTCGCAGTGCTTCCTACATTGGCAAGGGTAACTAACTAACAAGTATCCTAAGATACAGGGGCGGTTTATGTGACACCGTAGCTTGGCCATCACCGCTCGGAATCCTCCTATACTTTCCCAGAGTCGGATCAGCCCATGGTGCGGATAGGGACATCCAATTAAGAAGCCATGAGGCTTAGTGGAACATGAAGAGAGACGATAACTTTATAAATATGAGGCCCTATAGGTAAATTGGCCAATTTTACACAACCTTGCCGGGGTGCGGGGCTAGATTACCGCACCGACTGGAAAAGAGGCGTACACTACATGTCTCCTAACGAAGAACCCGTCTCTAATCACATTAAACCTATCCTATCGAGCTAAATAGTCAGGTTTTAGGCGGTAGCATGCCAGGCTAAACAGAGTTAATAGCACGGACAGCGACCGTAGTGAAATATTGACGGTGGCTGGAAAACGTGATGCATATATAACGTTGCTGTATAGTATCTGCTAGGTGCACTGCGGTCCTAGGTTTTCTACAAATAAACAAAACATATCAACTGATGGCTACTTGCCATATACTAAACTAACTTAGTACGGAACAGCAATAATACATAAATTGATTAGAACAGTAATAATACAGGTTGATCGACCTAATACGGTGCGGTTAGTGTAACACCTTACAGTGAAACAAGGATAATATTATGAACAGTAATAAAGAAATTATAACTAGCGGTCCTGAGACCGGGACGGTACCTGTTAGTCATCGGTACCATTTACAGAGGAAACTTCGGTAATTAAGGTATAATTATATGAATATCTTTAAGAAGTAATTAATGACGGTGTAGTTAAATATATCATGTATAGTTACTTGAATACCCAGTAGCCTTTCTTAATTGCGGCTACCATGTTACTGAAATTGATACGTCACTAGGCTCGTGACGTGAGTTGACACGTTCTCTGTGGACAGGATCAATTCCCGCATGTAGATGTTCCGCATGATACGGTCTCTGTAATGCTGGTCCAGGACGGAAGCAGTACAAACTCAGAACATTGAAACACAGTATAAGAATAGTCTACTGATTATCTAGTAAGTTATACACGATGCGGTATGACTAAAGTGTCCGATAATAATAACGGTAAGTGATATGGTTAAAATAACCCATTAACAGGGAGGGTTATTGATACAGTTGTAATTAAGCGTACTATTTAAGCTTAACGGTGCCCGGTGTGTCAATTAGCTCTTAAGGTACACAGAGCAAAGTTTACTTGGCTGCGGTCAAAACGTTAAATCATCACATACGACAAGCAGTATGGCGGTTGAAAGTCCACTTTTCAGCGTGGCTGGCAGATCAAGGGAGTTATCCACCGAGGAGCATTGCTGCCTCTACGTTATGTAGAATTACATATCTGGACCGTAAGGGTCCACCGTACTATTAGTTCCTATACAGTTGGTAATTAAAGCAGGAACAATGTAACACTATGAAGAGGTCGTCCACAGTGCGGTGGCCCGATTTTTCCCGCGGTCCGAGCGGTGCTGGTAGTTAAAATTGTGCCGAGATGCTGTGCGGTGGCCCGATTTTTCCCGCGGTCCGAGCGGTGCTGGTAGTTAAAGTTGTGCCGAGATGCTGTTGGATTCAGTCTTCGCCACTCCAGTTGTTCAGTCAGGTTTCCATGCTTGGAAAGTTCCTGACTGGTCGGCCACCGGCCCACGACGCTCTCGATCTTCATAAATCATCATCCCCTTTTATACTCATGGTGTTATGTAACTGGCTGCCTCAACCAATCAGAATTTGATGAAAAATAAGATATAAGATATAATAATAAGTAAAAAAGCTAGTTTATCAGGCAATCAATGCGCTGTAATCCTGTGACGTGTACACAATTATCTAAATATCGTGATAGATATAGATGTGAAGACGAGGTAGTGAGTCACATGTTACACAAGTCACTGATTATTTAGCTATATATATATATATATATATATATATATATATATATATATATATATATATATATATATATATATATATATATATATATATATATATATATATATATATACACCTGTGCAAAAGTTAAGCACCAGCAAAAACAATTGAACGTAGAAACATGATGGTACAACTAGGCTGCCATACTTTTTGTCCCCGCGTTAGCTGACATAATTCCAAGTACGAAATGCACATGCATGCATGACTTCACGCCGCTTGATGTCCGTGCGTGGCGGGAAACAGCACACGTGTTCAGTTATGTAAAAGTCCAGTTTGAGGTGTAGAACATTACATACAGATTTAGGCGACAAGATTAGGAATTTTGTGTTCATGACCGTGGTTTATTTGTACAGAGAGAATTAGCTCTTGATTGTGAACCGCTATGGCAAGACGAAGGTTAAGTGATCGTGTGAAATGGCAAATCATAGGCATGCATATCACTGGTATGTCATGCAGAGAGATTGGCAGACAGCTGAACATTAACCATACTGTAATCAGTCGTTTGATTGCAAAACATGGGCAAACTAACGAGGTGAAGGACAGGCCTAGATCTGGAAGACCGAAGAAGACTACTGCCCGTGATGATCGAGCCCTCGTACGCCTTGTTAGGAGATCTCCATTCACCAACAGCAGAGTGCTCAGCCAGCAATGGGAAACGCGCAATAGAGTGTCAATGTCTACCGTCAAAAGGAGACTGTATGCTGCTGGGATGAAAGCTAGGAGACCTGTCAGACGTCCTCTCCTCACTGCACACCACAAAGAGGAGCGTCTGAGGTGGTGCAACGAAAGAAGACACTGGAACATGAGATCCTGGAGACGGGTACACTGGTCCGATGAAAGTCGGTTCCTGCTTCATGCCACAGATGGTCGAACTCGTGTATGGAGGTCCAGACGCACGGCGTACGACCAACGTAACATCATGGAAGAAGTTCCATTTGGTGGAGGTTCCGTTATGATATGGGGGTGCATCTCATTTGATTGTAAGCTGAATCTGTTGACTGTACCTGGAACACTAAATGGACAAAGATATCAAGATTCCATACTGGATAGAGTTGTGGTCCCTCATTTTGTAAATCATGCACCTGGAACCCACCCTATATTCATGGATGACAACGCCCGACCACATCGTGCTAGAGCTGTGCATGAATACCTCCGCCAGAATGCCATCGAAACCCTACCATGGCCAGCAAGGAGCCCTGACATGAACCCTATTGAGCATATCTGGGACATTCTGGGAAACATGGTGAGAAGGAGGGATCCTCCTGTGCAGCACCTACAGGAATTAACAGACGCACTCCATCTTGAATGGCAACGAATACCACAATGGCGTATCAGTCGGTTGGTGACCAGCATGAGACGTCGTGTCCAGGCCGTCATCCAGGCACAAGGTGGATATACCCGGTATTAATAATGACAGTCTCAAACTCGTGCACAGATGTTAAACTTCGTTTTCAGACACCATTAATGACAATCTAGCCACGTGTGTCAACTGTAGGGCAATAGTTGTCAGTTGTGTCAACGTAACCATATTCAGGCCTCGTTTTCAAGTTCAAACAAAAACATACAGTGTTTTCCCACCATCATAATCAGCATTCCTCTAGTTGCATTATTACCTCTGGCACTAAGATGGATGGGTACATAAATGTTTATGCTATTGCTTTCTTCATAGCACATGAATATACCCTCGCATGTGCGTAAAAATAGGGTGGTGCTTAACTTTTGCACAGGTGTATATATATAAACGCGATTACGACGCTATGGAGATATATGGAGCATAAGAAGGAGGAAAACGGCCATTTCTTAACCGATTTTAAAACAGTTAACAGATTTGAAAAGGCCGTCGACTTCTGGTCTTGGTTGATACCAGATTCAGCGGAAACGACCAAGTATAAATAATTACAATGTACCTACTCGGCACACTAAAAGCACTACCCGCTCTCGGACGCGCTACACGTGCTCTGTCAATGCAGCGGATAGCGACCCCGCATGAGCGCTACGCGTCTTAATGAAGTTAGTTGTTTTGACAACAAAACTCTCTGTGTGTGTTGTAATATTTAAGGCGTTTATATGCTAGTTCCCAATGCTAGGGTCTAGACTCACGCCTGGCCTTTATGGTTTCTGTTGAATTCTTGTGAATTCTTGTGACGTCGGTTTGTGCATTAGCTTGTGTGTGTGTGTGTGTGTTGATCGTTGTCTCTCGATTTTGGCTCATGTTGCTGTTCTTGTCCATGGCTTTTCTGTTGCTCCTCATGCTTGGGCGTGGATGATGGGGATGGGCTAACCTGGACCTAACGGGGGTGGGGAAGGGATGGGGCGGGTGCTGGGTCGGGAGGGGGGGGGGGGGGTAGGTGCGTACGGTCTTATGACCTTATGTACCCAAGGGGGGGGCTTTAGGTAAGAGACCTCCTGGCCCCTTTGGGGGGAGGGGGAGTTGGGGTGTGGGGTCTTTCGGGTCCTGGGACCCATTTGCTCTTCTGGCCATCATCCGAGCAGGCACCAGCGCGCACTTGTTTGATTTTGATTGATTAGGTAGCCCGTATGGTGACTGTGTCCGTCCGAGGACGAACTCGATCAGTCATCCGGGTTGCATCCCTCCATAGTCCCATCGAAAAGTCCGAAAGATTCTAATTCTAGCAATTTTGTTTTGATTTTGTAATCCGTATGTTGCGTGGTTCCATCCGGGGACGAATCCATTCAGCATCCGGTTTACTTTGATTATGCCAAAATTTCTTGCCTACCTAACCCTAGCTCACGTTCACACAGTGATGGGCACTGTATGACGGGACCTCAATTTAAAGTCCCGTCCAAGAAGACTGAGCAAGTGGGGCCAAGTACATTGCTTAAGCGTACTCCAGCAGCTTGCTGTGCCCAGAGTTGTCCGTCAGTCTGTCCATTTGTTGATTGGTTTGTCAGTCCGTTCGACAGACAAGCATACCTGCCTACGGGCCACGAATGAGATGGACACACGTCCATATCCCTCGCGGTCCGCCAGCAGGCAGGCCCATCTGTTGTTCTGTTGTCCATTCCAGTCCTCCATCTGTCTTTCTGCTCGTCTGTCATTGTTGTGTTCGCTGCTGCATTTTAGCTCCAGCTCCAGCTCTGGCTCTGAAAGAAAAGGAGGGGAACAATGCTGAAAGAAAAAGAAGGAGAAAAGAGACAGCGTGGACAGGTGTTTTGGGGCATGTACTCACATACTCTGGGTCATCAATTCATGACAATGTCACGATCCTTAAGTGGATAAGTCAGGCCAGATAAAAAGTTTTCAAGAATTTAATAACAATTCATAGAATGACATCACAAATAACATACTATATATGCCATGCACACAGCAAATCATTCGCTTACACGTATTTCCCCTCGGACCTGACACCTCATGCGCCTAGGGGAAAAAGTGTGATGCGATTCCCCTCGGACCTGACACCTCATGCGCCTAGGGGAAGTGATTTACGTTTCTCCTCGGACCTGACACCTCACGAGGGTGGTGAGGCAGTAAATGCTGCAGTGACCATAGGGGTCGGTGGTGGGGTGGCAGTAAATGCCGCAATGGCCGTAGAGGTCGTAGAGGTCGATGGTGGGAAGGCAGTACATGCCGCAGGAGAGGCCGGGGATTGGAAGGCAGTAAATGCTGCAGGACAGGCCTGGGTCGTAGAGGCCGCAGAAGAGTGCTTCTTGCGCCGTCTCACGTGTTTGCTTTTTTGACATCACCAATAACATACTATATAGGCCATGCACACAGCAAATCATTCGCTTACACGTATTTCCCCTCGGACCTGACACCTCATGCGCCTAGGGGAAAAAGTGTGATGCGATTCCCCTCGGACCTGACATCTCATGCGCCATGGGGAAGTGATTTGCGTTTCTCCTCGGACCTGACACCTCACGAGGGTGGTGAGGCAGTAAATGCTGCAGTGACCATAGGGGTCGGTGGTGGGGTGGCAGTAAATGCCGCAATGGCCGTAGCGCTCGTAGAGGTCGGTGGTGGGAAGGCAGTAAATGCCGCAGGAGAGGCCGGGGATTGGAAGGCAGTAAATGCCGCAGGACAGGCCGGGGTCGTAGAGGCCGCAGAAGAGTGCTTCTTGCGCCGTCTCACGTGTTTGCTCTCTCTCTCATAGGCCCATACATGCTTATGGCTCTAGCCAGGGGGCGCGTTCATGGAACGAATCCAGGATGGGTGGCGCGTACCGAGCTTAGCTGGTACGGCCCGCATCCGACCGGTCGATCCGAACTACACCACCCCCTCCTAGTTTGACATCCGTGGCAAACAATCACTCACCGCGGATCGACACATGGATGCACGCTAGGCAGGAATTATAGACTTCCCGGGTAGGCGCGTGGCCGGAGAGGAGTAGTGACGCAATATACGCGTGTTATGAGAGACAGAGCACATAGCGGTGCCGAAGAGGAGCGTGAAGATATACTTTTAGTTTTAATTTTTGACCTGGAATTATTTTTCCAGGTCTTTTATTTTTTGTTGTGTTGATATTTTTTGTACGCGCTTTTATTATTTCAAACAATTATCGCTAAAACAATAGCTGGCATGGGTGTTCTCTTTGGGTGCGGGTAATCATAATGTCCGCAGAGAACACCCAAGCGCCAACTTACCATAATTAAGTTTTTATAAAATAATAGTATAAGTAAGTTAAATATAAAAATATAAGGATAAATATGCCTAATACCCTCAGACGAGTATTAAAGTTAATTACCTGCATACCCGGGTAAATAAAGGGTACGCAACATGTATACTGATTAAACAGGTAATATATTAAATTGCGGCTCATTATAGCAGGTCTGCAAGGGCAGCTCTCGCTGACCCCAAGCTGTCCTGACATGCTGAGACAGGAAAAAAAATAATAAGAAAAATAAGATATAATAATAAGTTAAAAAGCTAGTTTATCAGGCAGCCTCAGCATAGCTGAGACTGCATGATGGGACTATGACATTATTGCACTGCGTTGTGTTGTTTACTTTACGCTGCACACGACGTTCTTACAACGCAGGAATCCACAGTGCTCATATTTGTGTGAGACACAGCTGAGCAAACATGCTGCGCAGCTGTGTAGGATAACCGTAGTCATCCTGGGGATGGGATTCAATTGAACAAACATTTATAATAATAAGAAAAATATTTCAAAAATAAGGTTAAAAATAAAAAAGGAATGTTCCACTCCTCGCATCACTCCAGAATCCTGCTAGATCCTTGGCAGAAATGCCCACAAACATTGGGCACGAAATTTCCCCACCGTGTCTGAGTTCCACGGCTGGTGGTGGTGGGGCACGGTGGGTTCTCTTGAACTGCGGATATTTCACTACTATATGTTGGCCGTCTGGAAATGTCTAAAGTTATTAAGTCTTCACCCGTGGTACTAATGTTCCTTGCTACACTGGTGGCTGGTGATGATGTCATGACTGTTGGTGTGCAGGCAGGTGCGGCTGCGGCTGGCGTGGTGATGGCTGATGATGGTGTGGTGATGGTGCCAATTGTTGTTCGCGGAGGAGATGAATCTGCAGCGGTAAAGTGGAGGAGCTTGCACGATTTTGCGGCCTTCAGAAGACGGCAGGCTGTGACATGCGGTACTGGATTAATATCCTGAGTGTGGGCGATTCCCCTCTTCCCCGAATATGGACGGTCAGGTGTGTTCTTTCATACGGCTGGGTCCTGTAGTGGGTGAAGTGCTGATGATGCTAACTTGTATGCCGATGGTGGCGACTTGCGGTGACGGTGTACTGGCGGCGGTGTGGATGCGGTGACTGATGCTGACAGTACGTGCGGTGCTGCTACGGCGGGCGACGTTGGTGCCTGGCTTGCACTGGCTACCGGATGGACTGGTGCTGATGATGGTGTGGTGTTGGTGGTTAAATGTCCAGAAACGTGACGTGCGGTGGCAACTGTTGCGGTGGTGATTGAGCGGTGCCTCGTGACTATTGCTTGACGTCTGGTCGTATTCTTGTCGGGAGTACAATTACGGGTAGTCTTTGTTCAAAAGTGCTGGCTAACACTATCGGATCTTCAGTTTCTTCTCCCAGAACTATCGTTACTTTAAGCACACGATGTTTATGTCTAATCGCGTGTGTTACACCGTAGCGCATTGTTGGAAACAAATGCTGGCAACTGGCACAGAAGGCTCGCTGAAGTAGATGATCCCGATTGATGTGCAGTTTCCGATCTAAATTTCTGTTGAAAGTTCGGTGACACTGTTGTCCATCATGCAAAAGAACGGTACAGGCAGACTTCTTCGCACATGTAGACGCGGTCGATTCTTCAGATGAATCCGTAAGAGCTAAATCTTGCTCGAGAGACATGTTACTCCCGCATAGTAGCGGTGAGTGTTACTTAACTTGCACCTACGAAACTAATAATAACAGACTAAAATAATAATAATAATAATAATAATAATAATAATAATAATAATAATAATAATAATAATAATAATAATAATAATAATAATAATAATAATAAAGTAATAAGAACGATGTTTTAGTAGAATTTAGTTTGAGACACGAAAGTAGCCTGTGATCGTCCCTTGTGTCCAATTTTATGGGAAGACGAAGTTTCCTTTTTATACAGATTAGTGACGTCACGCCCTACAAGGAAAGTTCTGATTTTAATTTTCCCGTAGTCACATAAATATTTCCTCTCGCACAGAGGGGGTATTTTTAATTATAAGAAGACTTGCCGATTAACTTCGTCTCCATTCTGGTTAAAATATAAGTTCCCGATCAACACAAAACCAAGAACTACTTATTCCCGCGGAAGCTCACATTTTAATTAGAATGAGTCGGTATTTCAGATTGGATGCTTATAAACTTGCCTATTCCAATTTTATGCTGGAGCGCCCGATGGAGTGTGTGGGAGCATGGTGACGTCAGCAGTAATTACCCCGACTCACCCTCGCCACTCCTCCATCACACTGTGGTAGGCGCGTATTTGGGCGGCTCCTTTGTTTAAAGCTTGTTGATCCAATTTACTGGAAATAGAAGTAATGGTCACGTTGTTGATCGGAAACTCAGATGCCGTTTATGGTGCCGATGAAATAATGATGCTGATGTATATTCTATGTAGATGTGAGAAGTGAAAGGGGGGGGGGGGGGGGGTTGGAGGGGTTGGGTGGACGTTTCTCCCGTAGTGAGTACTGTAGATGGCTGCGGTGTATTCATTCTATCCATATGACCAGTTTTTTCCCATAACTGGATAAGGTGTGTGCCGGAGAAATGTTGGCTATTGTTGTTGACGCTTAGTGAATTGTTGTAGGAAAATCTGGGCTGCTGTAAGATGCTAATGTTATGCTACGCTGGTGAATGCCGAGTCTGTTGCTATTGCGGTGACTCGGGGCTGTGGTGAATAATGCCTTCACCGCATCTTGTTCGGATGTATTGGTTGCGGTCATTTTTATGTCTCTAACGGTGACTAATTAAAACTGATATGTGCTGCTAAACGATGTTGTTGCCGGTGTTGAATGTCTCCGTTATGCCGAGTATGTGTGTAATATAAGTGCAATGGTGAACTGACGTATCCAGTCCTGAAGGCAAGTGTGTTCTGTATGTGATTGACGGTCTGTCTGCAGTGTGATGACCTGACTGCTCACTGGGGAGTATGATGGGCCTTATGGAGAGGGTGGCCCTTGGATAGGGGGATGTGGTCATCTCCCGTTACACGCCGGTTGGTGCCTTGTCATAGTTTTTAGACACCGGGGAAATTCGAGCCGAGAGTCTGCTGAAAAGGCTGCCTCCCCGCCAACCACAGGGGTTATTGTTGGTCAGGGCGGTGCGGGATGCCACCTCCTCTGTAGCAGCAGTCTGTGGGAGTAAGCATCCACACGAAGAAACAGGTTCACGAATTGGCGGGAGAAGACAGAGAACAGAATAGTACTTGATTAAACTACTGCTAGACCTGAACTAACTTTATTTACAAAGGCGGTATACAATCAAGGCGGTAGATCCCGCCCCACAAATTTAATGACTATTTTACTGTGATTGACATCCTCTCACAATGTATATGCGCTGGTGTCGCTGCCGCAGTCGCTGCTCTCTACACTATGATGTATATCATCCCCAACATACTGCCGCCTCTAAAGGTGGAGCTGAACGCTTGAACTATTAATAAATGCAACGTATAATTACTTGAAAATAATAAAATGTTGCATTTGACGACACAGTACATAATTAGACGTAATCAGCGTAATAAGGTCCGAGTTGAGTAATAATGGATAGGCACCCTGTACACATGATACGTGTATGCACACTTCAGTTTAAACATCTTAATATGTTCAAACATCGGGTTTCAACATTTAATATGTTTAAACAGAATCTGCACATCTGCAAACTCAATATAGTGTAGAACAATGATGTGAAATGAAAACCATATCTGCAAGTCATTCCAGTAGTAGAATTTTCAAATGAAACTAAACAGGAAAGCAATAATGCAGTGAAAACACAATCAACAATCTTATGAGCTAGAGATAATCTTGATTTTCTCTCTGGCAATCACTGCCGCATCTCTAGATGGGCGTTTGTTTGAATTTTGTTGTTGTATCGAATTGTAATAAGGATTAATGTCTGGCATGACATGGTTAGTATCAGGCGTTACTACAGCTGATACTTCTAGGGGGTATAGCTTATTTATCGGACGGTTTGTAACACCTTTGTCCATTTTGATTTTAGCAGATCGAACGAGATTGTCATTTCCGTAAATAAGTTCCGTTACAACAGCTAATTTCCAGTTAATACGAGTTTTACTGTCATCCTGTACTAGCACGATATCTCCTAGAGCTATAACATTGTCAGTGTTAGACGAATGTCTTTTACGTGAAGAAATGTGACTTTCTCGTAACGCCGTTAAGTATTCTCTAGACCACCTCTGAATGAAATGTGTCTGTAACATAGAGTCGTTGGGCACGTTTTTCAAGTTCAGTTTGTGAATCGCCAAATGTTGGATCGTCTATCTGCTTGTCTGTTACACCCATGTGTGGTAGATTTGTGAGGACACGACCGTGTAATAGATGTGACGGTGTTAGGGGGCTAGGGTCATCAATGCCAGATGAATAATATGTTAATGGCCGGTTGTTTATCACCGTTTCTATTTCCGTAACCACAGTTGTAAGTTCTTCTAGGGTCACGAACGCCCTGCCTAGGACCTTCTTGAGACAAGTTTTCGTTAAGCCGATCAACCTTTCCCAAAAACCTCCATGCCATGGCGCTCGTTTCGTAATGAAATGACCAAACATCGTCGTGTCGTG
>CM067360.1:64764829-64819829 GCA_034401795.1 Chaetoderma sp. LZ-2023a
AGCAACTGCATGCTATTAACATAACTACAACATATTCATCAGTTACTCGTAGGCGTACTTTGAAATGTATCTAACGAGAACCAAAGTAGCAGAGTGTTAAGATATATAATACAGTACAGATCAGAACTAACTGAACATATTTTCAAAACAAAGCCGAACGTACAATATAGCTGGATTTCAAGACATTGCTGCCCAACAGAACATTTCTTGCTAGCTAACATGTTTAGGTTTTGTTTTGAAACCCCTTACTTAATTTACGAGCTGCACTGTACACCTCAAAGACATATGATCAATGCAAAACGAGCAACATTATCTTGTGTACTAATCACAAGAATGGACCTTTCCAGTTTATCCATCCATCACATGACTTCATAAACATCTAAGTGACGTGTAGGATGACGTCAGAATCAATGACGTCATGAATGACGTAGATAAGTATGCCACGAATGCATAATTGGTGACGGACGAAGCGTTGTTGTACAGACTGTAGGTTTTCACTATTTAATAAAGATGCTGTTGAATATTTTGAAACCAATTTTACCGGGCCCTGTCGCTTACCTGTATAGCTTTCTGAAAATTGAAAGTCAGATAGTTCAGAGATCGATCGACCGCAACACAAGCGAGATGTGGGTGGAGCGTAGCTGGAGATGGGCAGGGCATAGCTAAAACTGGACGGGTCCATTACCGATACTATCTGAGCAAGCGTATGAGCATCATGAAATCGCTGTAGATGAATTCCATTAGAGCAGGCAGCTAGCTAATTGATCGCGGGACATATCAAAGGGGAAAACCACAGGTAGACGCAAATTGAAAAGCATGGAAAACCCCAGTGATGTATTTACTATTTCGATTGCCTGAGTCCTGAAAGAAATAATCTCTAAGAGAAAGAGTAGGATGTCCCATTAATCGTGAAGTGCCGAGTATACGATGCTTTAGTTGTTGAGATCTGTGCAACAAATAGTCCACGAGCCACACACGTTTTTGGTACCACCTCGGGTGGGGGGGGGGGGGGGGCGGGTTCTAAATCTATTGATATTTTTTCAGATCATACGGTCCCTGTAGGTTAGAAGAATGTAAGATAGATTTCTCTGAGTGCTAGTTTAAAGGGATGCTAATCCCATCTCAAAAGTTATACTGGGCCGACAGATTATGGTTTATACATTCCATTTCATTCATGTCCTGTCACATTACCTTATCCGTATCAAAATTATCTGCTTTGTAATATCGCGTAATAATAATAATAATAATAATAATAATAATAATAACATTAATAATAATACTGATTGTGCTGTATATAGTTATGTAACTAATGCTACTGACGCTACTGCTGCTTCGCTGTTGCTGTTACTAATGCTACTACTACTGCTACTGCTACTACTAACACCACCACTGCTGTTGCTGAGGCTACTACTACTACTACTACTACTACTACTACTACTACTACTACTACTACTACTACTACTACTACTACTACTACTACTACTACTACTCCTACTACTACTACTACTACTACTACTACTACTACTACTAACTACTGCTACTACTACTACTACTACTACTACTACTACTACTACTACTACTACTACTACTACTACTGCTGCTGCTGATGCTGCTGCTGCTGCTGCTTGCTACTACTACTACTACTACTACTACTACTACTGCTGCTACTACTACTACTACTACTACTGCTGCTGCTGCTGCTGCTGCTGCTGCTGCTGCTGCTGCTGCTGCTGCTGCTGCTGCTACTACTACTACTACTACTACTACTACTACTACTACTGTTGCTGATGCTGCTGCTGCTGCTGCTGCTGCTGCTGCTACTACTACTACTACTACTACTACTACTACTACTACTACTACTACTGCCTTGGTTATTAGTACCAAAACTGTTACTGTTGCTTTCGCTACCTTTCCTGTTGCTTCTGCTGTTACCGCCACTGTTGCAACCCATCCTACTGATACAAAGACTGCTACTATCATTGACGCTGAATAAGTTGACGCTGGAACCACAGCAACAACAACCACCATCAAAGCCACCACCGCCCACCACCGCCACCACCACCACCACCACCACCACCACCACCACCAACAGTCACAACTAGAAAATCCTCAAATAAATTTCAATAATTTTCTATTCCTAGAAATAACAATTGATTCGTGAATTGGGCCACATATGATACTTATCGGGCAGGTAAGCCGATGTCACGAAAACTGATAGCTCTTGACAAAATGAAATTCTGCACACGCGATTCCTACAAACGTTTAGCGATTGCTTTTGTTCCTGGGATTTAACAAAATAATGAAGAGACAACTAAAAAGAGGCTGTCAGAATAGATTTAACGTTGTTAGCGTTGTAGCATTGATGGCAGCAGCTGTCGTGATATGCGTAGTGATAAGAACTAGGTGGAAATCAAGAGTCAATCCTCCAGCAGCGAAGCGTCTAAAGACAGTTATCCAGAGACTAATTGATCTATGCGTAAGTAGGCCAGGTAGAGGTTTCAGATTGATAGCTCAAACAAATAAAAACTAGATTGAGCGGTTCACAGTTTTTAACTTTAATTAACACCACCACCCCCACAACCCACAACCCCCGCCCCAATCCCGGGGGAGGGGGGCAAATGTAAATGTCCCTTTGCACTACACAATCATATGGGTAACTCAATCGGTCGAATTTCGTCCAACAATGTCAGAGGAGTTGCATCATTACAACTAATTTCATAACCATTTGACCTCATTACCACCACTTGGGGATGGGGCCAAATGTAAATGTGCTCACCCACTCCACATTGATATGGGAAACTCACATACTAAATCTGTTTGAATTCCGTTCAATGGTTTCGGAAGAGTTGCATTGCAATCAATTTTGTGACATTTTGACCCACACCCAACCCACCCCTGGGACGGGACCAAATACAAATGGGCTCATGTACTCCACATTGATATGGGTAACTCACATACCAAATTTTGTTGAATTCTGTCCAAGGGTTTCGGAGGAGATGCATTACAATCAATTACTGCAGGTAAAAATTTTACCTTCTGACCCCGCCTCCTGGGGGCGGAGCCAAATGTAAATGGGCTCTTGGACTCCGCAATCATATGGGTAGCTCACATATCAAATTTGGATGAGTTCCTTCCAACGGTTTCAGAGGAGTTGCGTTGCAAGTGATTTGACCTTTTGACCCCTGTCCCGGCCCCTGGGGGCGGAGCTAAATCCAAATATCGTCTTGGAAAGCGGAATCCTATGAGTAACCCACTTACTGATACTAAATTTGGTTGAATTCCTTCCAATGGTTTCGGAGGAAGTTCATTACGTGTACAATTAATTGTGTGACCTTTTGTCCCCCCCCCCATTCCTCACCCATCCCTGGAGGCGGAGCCAAATGTAAATGGACTCTTGTATTCCAGATTGATATGGGTAATGCACATACCAAATTTGGTTGTATTCTGTCGCACAATTTCGGATGAGATGCATTACAATGAATTTACGCAGAGCCAAATGTAAATGGCCTCATGCACTCCGCAATCATATTGGTAAGTCACATATCAAATTTGGTTGAGTTCCGTGTAATCGTTTCAAAGGTGTTGTGTTACAACTGATTTGACCTTTTGACACCTGCCCTGCCCCCGGAGTGGGGTGGGGGGGGGGGGAGGGTGTGGGCGGGGGTGTACGAAGCGAAATATAAACATTGTCTTGCAAAGCAGAACCACATGGGTAACCCACATAATTCTAATTCCACCCAACGTTTTGCGAGAACATGTGATGGATGGAGGGACAGGACGGAGGCGATTACAATATCCCCTTTTTTTAAAACGTGGGGATAATAACTACCCCATCCTCCGAAGCCTTTATTTTGAAATTACAAAGGCAAAATATGCCCACAGTGCCAGCATCGCCCACCTGGAACATAGATGCATTTGTCCGACAAACATACAAGCTAATGGAGCCCATTGATATATTGTCGAAAATTATAATGTTCGCCAATAATAAAACCAATTGTGGCTTCAAAATCCATCATATATTTCAATATGTCCGCCAACATGCTGAATTCTGATCTTTTTTTATAGTACTTACTAACCTTCCTTGGACAAACTTGAATGACCATTAGTTCCTAATTATACTTCCAAATTTCATCCTGATCCATTACGCCTTTCGGGAGAAGTCATTTCCAGGAAAATTAGGTCATTCATGATGGCTGCCGAAACATTTGACCAAATTCATGAGTTTCAATCGCCCCAGTTTGCCCTGTAGGTGGGGCTTAGAATACACCTTGCGTATCCTCTGCGTGTCGTAAGAGGCGACTAAAGGAAGTAAGGGTGAGGTAACCGTGACAGAAACCTCGAGTGCTGAAGACGGAGGTTTCAGGCCGCATGGCGCACTCTAATAAACCATGGATCCACGCACTTAACGCTTATGATCATGTCGATAGTCACTTACAGGACTGCGGTATGATCAGCGAACGAAAAGAAGAAGAATCGCCCCAGTAGTTTTAGATTTTTAATGAAATTTCTAAGAATCAACCAAAATCCAAGATGGCCACCGGCTACATTGGTCAATCTGCTTAGTTTGAACAAACTTGGATCCCGATGGCCCCAGGATGCTTTCTACCAAATTTGGTTAAATTTGGCCTGGCAGTTCTCGAGAAGAACTTTTATATTTCTCATTGATTTAGTATAGATTTTCGTGGAGGGAAAATGCAAGATGGCTGGCAAACAGTTAAATTCCAATATCAGGAATATGGCCACCAACATGCCGAAATCTGCTTGGTTGATGGTGGCCAGGTTTTAATGCACTGCCTTAGTCCCTAGTCATACTTCCCAGATTTCAGCCCGATCCTTTCAGAGATTCAGGAGAAGTAATTTTCACGAAAATTAAGTGATCCAAGATGGCCGCGAAGCATTTGGCTCATCAATCTCTAACACTTTGTTCAGCTGGTGCCCTAGATGTTGTTTTTTGAATTTCGAATCAATCGCCCAAGCGGCTTTGGGGAGGCGATTTTTATCCCTTTAATTACCAAATTTGGTCAATAAAATCTGAATATTTGCTTATTGAATATCCATTTGCAGGCCAAGATAAGACTATTTTTGGAAATATACCACTGGAATGACTGGCCTGGTTATCGATCCAGTCATGCCAGTGATACATTTTCAAAAAGTATTTTCCATGGCCTGTGAATGGACATTCATCAAGACTATTGCATAGGCCAGCTTTGGCATGAAAGGGTTAAAGACGGTTCTAAAAATCGGCCAAAATCCAAGATGGCTGCTCGTCATCTTTGTAGATTGGCTTCGTTTGAACAACCTTGTATCCCTATGGTCCAAGGATGGTCCCTATCAAATTTGGTTAAACTCGGCCAACTGTTTCTTGAGAAGAGATTTAAAATTTGTTGTTTATATTCAAGATAGCACTGGTCGCAAGCGGCCATATTGGATTTCGAGTGATCGTAGATTTCGATAGGTTTCTTAGTCCAGATATCCTATGAACTTTAAAGTGGTCTGAAGAACAATAGCGAAGGTATCATCAGTAAAACCATTTTCAAGATGCTGCTGATGGCTGGTGGCCATATTGGATTTTGGATCAGCGCCGATTTCGATCGGTTTCTTCTACAGATCCAGCCCAGTCATCATTTGAAGTGTTAAAGCGATCCAACAAACAGTAGCACAGTTATCGTCCGGAAACCAATTTTCAAGATGACCCCCCAACCCCCCACCCCCCCCCCCACCCCAAGGGCGGATCACAGTCGATTTCAAAAGTTGTATTGCACAGACATAAACAAGTCATCATTTTAGGGTTTAATGCAATAAACAAGAGCTCCGCAAGTGGCGCATAATACCCCACCATGATGACAACCCAATTAATGAGAGCTATCAGAAATAATTTATTCTTCCTCAGACCCAGACCAGTCATCCTTATTAAGTGTCAAATAGATCCGTTAAACGGTCAAGGAGGTATCGTCCGGAAACTAATTTTTAAGATGGTCGCCACTGACTGGCGGCCATTTTGGATTTCGGATCATCGTCTATTTCGAGAGGTTTCTTCCCAAGACCTAGTCCAACCACCCTATGAAATTTCAATGCGATCCGACAAAGGGTAACAGAGTTATCATCTGGAAACCAATTTTCAAGATGGCCGCCATTGGCTGGCAGCCATCTTGGATTTCGGATCATCATCGATTTCGATAGGTTTCTTCCCAAGACCTAGTCCAACCACTCTAGGAAGTTTCAATGTGATCCGCCAAAGGGTAACGGAGTTATTGTCCGGAAACCCATTTTCAAGATGACCATTGATGGCTTGCAGCCATATTGGATTTTGGATCGACGTCGATTTCGATACCTTTTTTCATCAGACATAATCCAGTCATCATCACCCACCAACCCACACACACACACATCTCTCTGAGACATATCGCAAAATTTGATTCCCCTCTAGATGCTATATTCTGGCTACATCACTGTTCCTGTCTCTGGAGTCGCCAAACCCTCTGACATGTCTGAGAGCCATTTCTAAATGGTATGGACACAGGCCCTAGAAAAGGGAAAAATCAGCTACTTTAAGCTACTGGTTTTGGAAAAATTATGAAAATTTGAAGCATTAGGAGTCTTACACGTCAAATGTAAACAATAACTGAAATATCAAATACAATGATGGCCTCTAAAGATTTGCTTTAAATGTGCACTGATTGTACATGTCATAAATGGGGCTGGAAATTTCTAAACGAAGTTCGGAAAGTCAGAAAAAGTATGAAATTATTATTCTTGAAAGCATTATGAAATATGAAAAAATAGAATTCAACTGGGCAGTATATGTGCACCCCACCAACTCCAATACCTGGATTTGGTGTAGATATTGAGCGATGAGAATTCCATAACATTTTATTGTATACCCACTTGTCATATCTTGCTGAATGACAAAAGATAGGTTGCTGCTTCTCTGCTGACATTCAATTGATGCCAATAATGTAAATTATATGTACTTAGTCTACGCTTGCTGATTCGATGTCTAACACGTCTAATGTATATTATTTATTATTTCAGGTAATCACTGATTTACCAACACTTAATCCTATATTCACAACTCCAGTTAACCAAATTTCCTTAACATCAGTCCACATCGATGATGATGATGATCAACAGAATGTAACCTGTGGGTGCACAACAGTGATAATGAGCTTTCCAATACCAGTACATATGACTTCCTGTTGTAAAGCTATCCATGTTGATCTAAGTGATAAGCAGCTCTAGTGTGATTTCAATTCCTTATTATTTGGTCTAATACACCTGCCGCCTATTCCGTAACATCAACAGCGCTGATATGACAAATAAGACTGATGATAATAATCCTCAGGATAGATACTGGATAAGCAAAGTGATACATATTATTCATCTAATGACAGGTTTTAAGAGAATTTAGAAGAAGACAGCGAACTGGTCAGTGAGCCAAACTATATGGGTAGAAACTTTCCAGACAGACAGTTTCTTGTTTAATCATGTCTATTGCAATCATTTTCATTTTGTCCGATTACCAAGTGGTTCGGTTTGCTACATTTCCCCACATGTGATATACGTGATCCTGATTGTGAAAGGAGTACATGTATGACATGGCGTAATTTGTTATCAACAGATTTCTACATTTGTAAAGACAATCACCATCAACTGCTTTTCATGTGCATGAATCTTTATATCAAATATACATTTCTTTAGCTATCGGAAATTCTACTGCCATGGTGTACTTAGATCTGTATTGCTAAATATGGGCTCAAAGGAGTAACATGCTCACCTGGACCATTTAGTGACTTCTTGTACTCTGATATATTGCATGGATAAACAGACAAACAGACAGCCCCAACCGCAATACTTACACCCGCGATCGGTAGCATAAATAACAAGATTTAAGTTTTTAATGAATTCGCCACAGCTGCAGAGAGTTATGGCACAGAAACTGAGTTTTGAAGATGGCTTCATATTAGCCATTTGGAACAATTTTTATAGATAACTCACATTTTACATGCAGATTTCAATAGTTTTACGATCAATGTTGCAGAAACTGTTATACAACCTGACTGCCTAGTAGGCTATTACATGTCGCTATTTTACGTGTATTGTAAATCCAAGCTAATTACTCACGCCACCAACTGCCAGTGTGAGTATTGCTGGTGGAGCTGCCTGTTCGTTTGTCTGCTTTTCCAAGGCATATCTCCTGAATCCTTTGATATAGAATAACCAAATTTGGCACATGAATTCATATTGTAAGTGGCTAGAAAGTATTTTAGTTTGAGGTCAAACAGTCAAACATAAAGGTCATGGGCATCAGTTAGTGCATAACGGAATACACATTTTCCTCGATCATGTCGATAACCCTGCAATGCAAGAAGATAGAATCACCATATCTGTATATGCATATATACAGTCATATATTGTGGCTGGATAGAAGCAAAACATAGCTTTAGGTCAAAAGTTCAAATGTCAAGGCACATGGTTATTTAGAGCATATTGGAAAACACATTTTCGTCGATAATTCTGCAATGCAAGAAGATAGAATTACCAAATCCATAACATACATGTATGTTCATATTGTGGTTGGTTAGAAGCAAAATTTAGTCTGAGGTCAACGGTTCAAATATTGAGGTCATATGGTCAGTTAGTGCATTGTCAAAACCGAGTGCAACTTTGGCATGAGTCAGCATCTCCATTGAGTGCATTCTAGTTTTATTTTACATAACATTGAACCACGATCAAAAGTCACTAATGACAGATGCAATTGGTAAATTTCCATAATTAATGTTATTTTGGTTCAGAAGATGGCGATTCATCAAAACAAGTAGGTGTTACATGTAGAAGTCTTGAGGAAACAACAACTTCTAATGCAAAGGACAGATGTGGTCTTTATATTGTTGATGCAAACGACAGATGTGGTCTATACAGTTAGCGTTGACTAAAGTATTCATACTAGACATATTATTGTTGGGATAGATGATAATACTTAACTAGTGAAAACCTGATACCTTATCTGGCTGATGTACCATTATTTACATTTAAAATATATAAACAGTAACGATAATTGACAATAAGTTGTAGTCACCGAAGACAGATTGTCTCTTACTCCACTTACATTTGAATGATGAAATAATCTTTTCATTCACAAGACTAGATTGCTCGGTCGATGACGCGTCATCACAAATTTCCACGTTCACAGCTTTTAACACACACTCACGCACGCACGCACGCACGCACGCACGCACGCACGCACGCACGCACGCACACACACACCTCTGGGTGGAACTAAATGTAAACGTGATCTTGCACCCGCACCCATATGGGTAACATACATATGTAACAAATCTGTTTGAATTCCATCTAATGGTTTCGTAGGAATTGCGGTGCAATCGATTTGACCGTTTGACCTCTCCTGTACACACTGCCCCACCCCCATCCCACTGGGGACGGAGGCAAAAGTACATGTAATAATGCTCTTGCACCCCCAAACCGATATGGGTAACACGCATACGTACCAACTGTGTTTGAGTTCCATCTATTGGTTTCCTAGGAGTTGTGTTGCAATCGACTTGACCCTTGACCTCTCCTTTACACACACCCCCCCCCCCACCTCTGGACGGAGTCAAAAGTACATGCCACATTCATATGGGTAAGATACATACCAAAGTTCGTTGAATACATGGTATCTTGCATGCCACAATCATATGGGCAACTCGCATACCAAATTGCATCCAACAGTTTCAGAGAAATTGCATTACAATCAATTTCTTGACCTTTTGACCCACCCACCCTCCCACGACATGGGTGGGGGGGGGGGCGAGCCAAATATAAATGTTGTCTTGCATGTCACAGTCATGTGGGTAACTGCCGCAACCATATGGGCAATGCATATACCAAATTTTGTTTAATTTCATCCAACGGTTTCAGAGAAGTTGCATTACAATCAATTTCTTGCCATTTTGATCCACACGCCCCACACCCATGGGACCGGAGCCTAATGTAAATGGCTTCTTGCACTCCACAATCATATGGATAACTCACAAACCAAATTTGGTTGAATTCTGTAAAACACTGCTTAGGCAGCAACGACTTCCAGTTAAATTATTTTCAAAATATTCAACAAGCTGAGTATTACATACTAACGAATGGCGTGCATTGGCACTTACACGACATCGCTCTCTGTCGCTTGGAGACAAAATAGCGGCGATCACTGTTCAACATTTACTTGATATTAAAAAGCAGATAATTGTGAGACAGGTAAGGAAATGTAACAGGATATGAATGGCATTCTATCTATAAAATCTATATACCATAATCTATGGGTGTACTACATCATTTGAGATGAGATTAGCATCGCTTTAAAATGACATCTCGACAACCAATGGCCCGATTTCAATTACACTTGGCAGGAAGCAACCTTAGGCCATAGAGATCGAAGTATATTCAAAGGAATATTCATTGGCCAATTTTGCCAGCAGCCATCTTATAATTTGGCCGCTTTTTAGAAATGTCTTTAAAAATCTTCTCCGAAACCGCTTCGGAGATCGAATCAAAACGACATGTAATGAAACAGCATCAGAGGGAACAGCTGAACCAAGTTTGTTCAAGGTAACTTGATTGGCCAAATGAGACGTCACATAAATGTATCAGCGGCCATCTTGGATAACCTTGTTTTCCTAAAAGCAACTTATGTCTCCAGTACCACTAAACATTCGAAATTCGAGAGATATGATTAGGGACTAAGAGCCATTAAACTTTGTCCATGGAAAGTTGATATGTAAAGCACATGGCCGCCGTTGATCTATTAACATTTAGCATGTTTGGCGGCCACCTTAAATTTTCTGGCCATTTCAGAGAGCATACAGAAGACTACTTATTAACCACTAGGCCAATTTTAATAAAACTTAGGTAAACCTTCACAGAAATTTGATTGGTAAATTTTTCCACTGGTTATCTTGTTTTGTTCGATTGTGGCCAATAATCCCAGGTGAACGATATAGGCCCGTTGGGCCGCTTGTATTATACAAATGTTGTCTTAAAATCTGGCATGCCACAATTATATAGGGTAACTCACATAAGATTACAATTGGAATTTGTTGAATTCCACCAAACTGTTTCGGAGTTGGAGAAATGGACAGGTAGATCGATGGAGACAAGTCATACAACCGCAATCATAAGGACAATAAAATGTGTTGAATTCCGCAATCGCTGGCATTTCCCCCCACCCCACCTCAATCCTGGGCTCGGAGCCTAAGTAATGTAAACATCGCAACAAAATCTGCAATCATATGAGTAACTCACACACCAAATTTAGTTGAATTTCAGCAACCTTGAGTATCTGCAAATTTCCTCCGCCTGTCTGTCCATCCATCTGACTATTTCCATCCATAATTTGCCCGTCACAGGACAGCTCAGAAATAACATAACATGTTTCCAAGACAAAATAAAATGCACCGCTGCACATTTTGAACATAATTGGATTGGAAGAGAAAGAGCAATGTCTAATTACATATATTTCCAAAATATTCAACACAACATTTCTTACATCGTTTTCAAAAGTGTACTAACTAATGTGTTTCTGTTTTTGGTTTGAAAACATGTTAACTTATTTATAAGCCGTACTATACATATAAAATACATGTACACAAGCCAGTGAAAGGGTAAAAGTGCTTTTAACCATTTAATGACTAAGCCGGCCATAAACCGGCATTTGTATTCATCTCGAAATATGTTATTTTTGAAAGTTTTCCACCAGGATGACTGGGCCGACGACCATCTTTGAATTTGGCTGAGTTTTTAGATGTATTTAAAAATCTTCTCCGAAACCGTTTGAGGGATTGATTCAGAACTCATGAAATATCATCTAGGGCAAGAGCTGAACCAAGTTTGTTCAAGGGAACTTGATTGACTAAATAGTTTGGCCGCCATCTTGGATGACTTAGTTTTTCCGAAAACTACTTCTCCAGAACGGCTGAAGGGATCGGGCCGAAACTTTGGAGATATGATTAGGGACTAAGTATCATTAATGTTTGTTCAAGGGAAGTTGAACCGTCAAAAAACCTGGCCTCCATGGGCCAATCAAAATATAGCATGTTTGGCGGCCATTTTGGGTTCTTTTATTTGATGGATTTTGAGGCCGAAATTGGTTTTATATATGCTTTTAAGTATTCTGATCTCAAATTTGTAATTTTTGAAACTGTCAGATAAACGGTTTGGTGGCCATCTTGGATCACTTTCCCGCCAAAAGCTCCCATACTAAAGCAATGGGAAATTTAAAATGTTTTCTCGAGAACTGCTGGGCCGATTTCAATTATATTTGGCAGGATGCATCCTTAGGGTATAGAAATTCAGGTTTGTTTAAACAAAGCCGATTGGCCAATTTGGCCTGTGGCCATCTTGGATACTACCCGATTTTTTAGAAATGTCTTCCCTGACTGTTTGAGCGATTGATTTGCAACTCATGAAATATCATCTAGGGAAAGAGCTGAACCAAGTTTGTTCAAGGGAACTTGATTGGGCAAATGGTTGTGCGGCCATCCAAAAAAGGCTGCCCTAGTTTTCATGAAAGCGACTTTCGCTGAACGGATGGGGCCAAAATTTGGGAGATATGATATTGATGACTAAGGGTCATCATTGTTTGTTCAAGAGAAGTTGATACATAAAGAAACATGGCTTCTGTTTTCTTGTTACAATTCTGCTCACCTCCTTATGGGTCTACTTAATGTTGATGGTCATTCTACATGCGGTTGAAATGCCTATGGATATGCTCCAGGTGAGCGATATAGGCCCCTTGGGCCTCTTGTTTTTAAAATATATAGACGGTGATCTAGCCTACAGTGATATCGAGCAATATACCAATTTTAAAAGGAAATGTCAGTGTTTACAAGCGATTGTTGTGAATGATCTCTTGACCATGCATAGCAGTATAACAATAGCCTGCACCCCATCTTTTCCATGATGTTGACATATTGCTGATGCCCACAAATATAAAGCCTCTTCATGGCCCTTAAGACCAACCTCCCAAAAAGTTTGTTGAGGGTTCAATCGGAACTGGGAAACTTTATATAGTGACACGCATGCATGCGTGTACGTGTACGCGCACACGTACACACATGCATGCATGTACGTGCGTGCGCACACACTTATTTGTTTAATATTACCAGTCATGCAAGTTGTAATTTACAACACCACCATGAACCAGTTGTAATTTACAACACCACCATGAACCAGTTGTAATTTACAACACCACCATGAACCAGTTGTAATTTACAACACCACCATGAACCAGTTGTAATTTACAACACCACCACAAGAGTTCATGGCAAAATTAATAGCACATGTACTTACTCAAATATATCAACTGAGAGACCACACATAGATCCTGTTAATGCGAAGGTGCTTGCCATCAGCTCATTTTGGCTATGAGGATGAGCAATTCCTGGTATGGGCAGCATCACAGTTGTAGAGAGGACTCGTCTGCTAGAAGGCTTGGCCTCCTGCAAACTAAGGATAAATAGCAGCCCTAGTATTTGTAATGATATTTACCAATTTAGTTGTGTCTGTCACATCAACCCTTTCATGGCGAAGCCAGACAAAACCGGCCTCTGTAGTGGTCTTGAAGAATGTCCATTTGCATGCCAGGAGAAGACAATTTACCACCCTATAGAATGACTGGGTTCAAAACCAGAGTTTGTCGGTAGATTTTATCATTTACGTTTGTGCCATGTTCCTCTGTTTGTTTTCTTTGATATTCGCGTTGAAGTCACGTGATACGTGATGACGTATCATTAATTTCCCCCTGCATTGTGTGTCGGGAAAACCCAGCGACCTCAGGTTCTCAGTCGAATTTTACTATCCGGAGTGAAATTAAAATGAGGAAATAATATGATCCATTACGGATAAGCACCATAAATAACTGCCATAAATGGTTTCAATACACAGAAATATACGAAATATGACATTATATGGATAGAGATGTATGTATTATTTTTATATCTGATGTGCCTGAACCAGTATCTTTAATTTTAATGGGCTACTTAAATGCAAAAACTGGAAAACTAAATGATTTCTTAAGTACAGACGAAGCATTACTCTCCTTCGCAGAAAATGATATAGGTGATGTCATAACCATCTCGGAATTTGAACCCCCAAACGAGTATCCCAGGACAAAAACCAGCCTAACACATATGGCCGAAGACTGGTAGGATTTTGTAAACTTAATAACATGTATATCTTTAATGGTAGAATTGGCACCGATGCCACCGTGGGAAAATAACAAGCCAACATGGCAGTGTAATTGATTATGGCACATCTACTCAAAATATTTTAGCGCACATATCAAATTTTGAGGTACTCGATTTTTGCCCTAGTATATAAAAATGGAATCCGGATAAAAGAAATGACTTTATACAGAAAATAGCGAATCACGAAACTCTAACTGTTATAAGTATGTTATTAGAACGAACATTAGACAAGCAAACAATAAATGAAATCACAATCGCAATCTCACACATGTTCTACGGCACGGCAAAGCAAGTCTTTGGAAACATTACAACATATAAAGTCCAAAGAAAAAAACAAATTCAACGCCCATGGTTTGATTACAACTACAGAGTAGCCAGAAAAGAATTCCATAATGTGAGATTCGAATTTAAGTTTCATAGAACAGAAGGAACTAGGATGGAAATGCTAAGGACAAGTAGAACCTACAAACAAACAATAAAACGTTCAACGACCAAATACCAGCAAAAACACAATACGAAAATCTGACTAAGGAGCAGTAATAAACCTAAGGACTACTGGAAATTAATAAAAGACAAAGATCCGCAGGACCCTTGTCTAGTAAGTCTTGAGAATATGTATACATTTTTTAGATCACTGAATGAAACAGAAGGCGATAATGTAGCTGCCAATGAACAACTGCAGCTAGAGATGCTAGAAGAAAATGATATATTAAACAGACCTATACCGAATGAAGAAATCTCAAAAGCCATACAGCGTTTAAAAAATAATAAAGCGGCTGGATCAGATGGCATAATAAATAAGTATATCAAGTCCACAGAACACATTATGATCAGCATATATAAACAACTATTTAATAAAATATTTGATTCAACAAACGTTCCCGATGCTTGGACTGAGGGTATTATAATACCGATTTATAAACGAAAAGGTGACGCAAATGATCCCAAAATCTACAGACCAATCACACTACTCAGCTGTTTAGGAAAACTTTTTACATCAATAATTAACAACCATATTAATGAATTATTAGAAAATACCAATAAATTATCAGAAAATCAAGCAGGCTTTAGGAAAGGATATTCCACAACAGACCATATATTCACACTGTCCGCACCAGTAGAATTGTTTAAAAATAAAAGAAAGCGACTATTCTGCTGTTTCGTAGATTTTGAGAAAGCCTTTAACTCAATATGGCATAATGGCCTCTGGACAAAGCTACTACAGCATAACAAAAATGGTAACGTATTTAAAGTAATACAGAGCATGTATAACAGCATAAAATCAATAATCAAGTTGAACAACAAATTCTCGGATGCCCTTACTTGCAAATGTGGAGTACGTCAAGGCGAGAACCTCTCTCTAGTACTCTTCTCCATATACTTAGATGACCTCGAACATTTCCTTAGTAACCAAAACTCTAAATCCATAGAACTAGGTAATACAGAAGACGAGCTAGAAACCTAATTAGATTTTTAATACTCCTCTATGCCGACGATACAATTATGCTAGCAGAAAACGCAACTGACCTCCATCTGATATTAAATGCATTTGAACATTATTGCAAATTGTGGAAACTAAAGTAAATGCAGACAAAAAAAAGATTATAGTCTTTGGTAGTACCAAAGCATACTGTAACAAACTTTCATTCTATCTAAATACTAAGAGATTAGAAATTGTATATAACTATAAATACCTAGGCATACATTTTGCATACAACGGACGCCTACTTTTAGCGGAGAAAAAGCTTATTTGAACAGGGCCGAAAAGCAACGTTCGCTTTACATCGACGAGCTAAACAATTAGATCTACCCATTGATTGTCAAATAAAATTCTACCACCAAATAATAGAACCGATCCTCCTTTATGGATGTGAAATTATTGGAATCCAAAAATGTAATTTAATCGAAAAAGCACATCTAGAATTTCTAAGACACCTTTTAAAAGTTAAGCGTTAGTTTCAAAATATGCAACAGCGTATCTGTATGATTGCTTTTATACCACATTGCTAAACTATAGCTGGCACCTCTATGACTAAGCGTATATCACGAGGCAGACAAACTAGTCTTTCTCTGATTGGTTGAAATGTAAATCATGACAGCCATCATAGGCTGTAGAAATGTAGCAACATTTAGCTACTTATGCATGAATATCTTTCTTTGGCGGGATGATAAAAGGCTTAAAATTCCCTGCATAGTTTATGAGTGGCCTATTAGATCACCTGAATAGCTCTATCAAGAGATGAGATTAGTTATGGTTTAAGATCAGAATGTGGTCAAACTAAGATGGATGCGTAACCTCTCCTGTGTTAACAGCGCCTCAAAGCGCTCAAAATACTGATTCATATATCAATTAAACATTTTAATGGTCAATATTTTTCAAGATATTTTAATTTTAGACTATTTTTGTAAATTTACCACTAAATTGAAAGGGGTAATGGTAAAGAAAATTTAAGTTTTTACTTAACCGGTGTCTATCTACAGGCCGAGAGGCGAGTACTTTTGAAAATTTACCACTAGAATGACTGGCTCGGTTACCGAGCCAGTCATTCCAGTGGTAACTATTAAAAATACTCTTCTCTGGGTCTTTCAAATAGCCATGTCGGAAGACCACTACAAAGTTGTTTTTTGGTCAGTTTTAAGCTGGGTTTACCTGGCACGCGGGGTGCGGAATGCGGAACGCGGAACTGAAAGCGGGTATGCGGAATGCTGTTAAAATATCGCGTGTAACATTTACCTCTCACGCTGCGTTACTTTATTGCATTTTTATTGGTGATATTGCGATATTTCTATCAAATTTCTTTCAAAATCGACAACACATTTTTTACGCTTTGAAAGCTAGCTTTCCACTGAGACCATTACAAAATTTTTATGTACGGAGGCGAAAGATGTAGATCCATAATGGACGGATACTGAGGACTAAATTCAAAATGATACTGTGGCCTAATCTAATAACATGTAATTATAATATTACTGATTTCCTAATGTTTTCGACAAATTAGTTCTTATAATTTTAGACGATGCATCAGCTTTAACTACTTGGATTACCCTTTGGTTGCTAGGTTACATGTGCTCTATCCCGCAACTAAATCTTTTCCATCCGGAAAAATCGCTACACCGAGCGATCTGTTTTTCCGCATCCCGCCGGTCCGCGTTCTGCATACCGCTTACCGCGTGGAGGTAAATGGATGAAGGAAAACAGCAAAGAGCGATCTGAAGTATATTGCGCGTTCCGTTTCCGCAACCCGCTTTCCGCATTGCGCGTGCCAGGTAAACGCGGCTTAAATGACAACAGATTTAACTCAGTTACATTCAAATAAATAAATTAAAAATGGTGAATAAATGGTATGATGTGTCAAAATTAGTAGTTATGCTACATTGTATAAGAGAAAGCCATCCTAGAACGAATAACACAGCCATTTTGAATTTAGAATCTTAGAACACTGTGAACTTGCTATTTACTGCATGCTGCAAGGTGAAACCAATCTACCTATCCTATCACGCAGAGATCGTAAAGTAGTCTTCTGCCTGGTGGTAAATCGATTCTAAGATAATGGTAGGTGCTATATCGATTTTTAAAATGGTACATAGTAGTAATCGATTCCAAGATGATGTTTCAAGTCGGTACAGCGCTGCCTTGCATCACAATTTAACGTGATATTTACACGCGCTGCTGGGCCGGATCAGCTGCTTCAGAAGATTGCCAAGAAAGTCCAGGTTTTTTATCCTAAGTTATCTTCAAGAGTTTGCTGCGGGAACACTTTATTTAATGATAACACAGAATACGATGCTTCTGTGAAATACAAAAACCTTTTTAATGGTCAAACTGACCAAAGAAACTGTGTAGTTGTTTTCAGACATGGCTATTTGAAAGGCCGGGAGAAAGGTATTTTTGAATATTTACCACTAGAATGGCTGGGTCGCTAACCGAGCTAGTTAGTCTAGGGGTAAATTTTCAAAAATACTTTCTTCTCGTCCTGTAGATAGACACTGATTGGGCAAAAACATTAATTTTCCTTTAATGGTCAGGACGGCGAAAAACTTTCAGCGGTAAATTTACAAAAGTTGTCTTCTAAAATTAAAATATCTTAAAAAATATTGGCCATCAAAATGTTTAATTGATATGTCAAGTAGTATTTTGAGCGCTTTGAGGCACTGTTGCCGCAAGAGAGGTTAAACTGAAACTGTACGGTTCACAAAAATTGATACAGTTACGCGTGCAATATAATGTATGATTTAAATCAGATGCTATCCTATCAGGCTATTGAAATATGTTAAATATGTCTATTTGAATTTGGAAATAATTCTATGTCTGAATATTAACGAGAATGCACCTCGGCATCCTTCGGATCTTAAATGTACACGTGCGTGCACCTGAGGGCTAAAATGCGTTTAAGTAAGATGTCCAGATCCAAAGCCAATTGGGATTCTGGCATCGTCCTTACCCAATCATAGCGCCTGGAACATCTCGGTTGTGCAATGAAAGATGGCGGACACTCTGGTTGGAACCGACTCAGTTTGATGCATTTTTTGGCACTTTTCTATAACAAACCTGTTATGATGCATGGTCAAAATAATCGATTCCAAATAATTCTCGGATTCCGATCTAATTTGACAATCCATCAACAGGCAGTTCGTGGAGTGAAAGTGATTCCATCCTGGAACGTTTCGATTGAACAGCAAGGTAACAAATTCGTTATCGGTGTGGAAGGGTTAGTGTCAGGCCGGATTTACAGAAAATATTTCATCACGTCTCAAGTCTCATTCTCGCTAGTCGCTCTCGTACGTGTGAACTAAAACTGAACAGTAATAGCCCTGACACAAACCGTTTCTATCCGAAGCAAATGAATCAATGGTTGTCTTTGAGCCACACTCCATTAGTGCATGTCCACCTACAACCACTTCATCCATCCTTAACTACAGATGATATGTATGCGCGTGTGTGCTCGTGGTAGTACACGTGCATGCTCATGCATGCGCGAGTGTATGTTCATGCGTGTGCCATGATAGCCCACACTGCTATGTCCAAAAGATAAATTTAATCATAATTGTCTTGATTGTGTAAGTCTTTATGTCGGTGATCGGATGCTAACTATGAACAGCAATTTTATGTCTCATTTGTGAAATAAGCATCAGAACGCATAATGTATAGCAAAGCGACTGCAATTGCCTGATTATTAGATAAGTCATTAATTCGCCAGCTCCTATACCAATCGATGTGGTCTATCTATATACATGGATGCTAGCGTGTTGTAAGCTCGTCCGTGCGTGAGTGTGTATGTCGGAATACCATAATCCCTATAACATCCATAATTTTCAAATGTGGTTGTATGGAAAATGTATCGCAATTAGAGAAAAATATACATCTACTGGTGTGTGCGTGTGTGCGAGTATTAGGCAACGGCAATGCACACACGTTGCAATAACTAACAGCAGCTATAAAATAGCAAGTGTATATACATAGATCAGAGAATCAACCATGTCATAGTATATCAACAAGGAGGCAAAACCAATTCGCCTGTCACTCAAGTAGTTTACGTCATTACAAAAGATGCCATACATTGTATCTGACGTCACAATCACCGTGACGTAGCAACAGTTTACCGTCGTATTCAACATCGTGCCTATATAATTGTGTAGAAACTTGAGATTCTGGTTTCAAAAGTTCCAAATCGATTCGATCACACATAAAATGTGGTAGGATGTTAGCTGGGGATGGGCGAAGCATAGCTAGATATGAAAATGTTTAAATATGGTGTGCCAGTGTAGATGAATTTGCACTATTGAGCCAAAGTAATATAAGAATAAAACGGTGCCATAAATTAATTCTCAGAAATTTCCAAGGAAATGGACCTTTCCAGTTTGGCCCATTCCGATTTAATACTATATATTATGTATCTCTATAACTATATATAGTTCAGAGAATAAACCGTATTAATCGATAGGCCAAAGCAATTATCCGGCAAAACACTTGTAGTCGAATAGCGAATGCATTACTCGATAAAATAAAAATAGCCATGAAAACGGCGAGTTAATTATCGATCCCAATTTTGTACATGTGACGTGATAATAATGATCCGCATGACGAGCATGTTACATACGGAAATCAACATACCGATGTGAAATGGATTACGCATAGAATTAATTGTAGTAACAAAAAACAACATTTCTTGTCAATGGGAAGCGGGTTGCGGAAATGGAACACGGAATATACTTCACATCGCTGACGGGCTTCTATTTCAATTTCGCAACTTAAAAAAATATATTAATTTATATGGAATGGAATCATCATATGCTAAGATTTATTTCGTTTCATTACATATAGGCTCACAGTTTAACCCTCTAAAAGTGTATAATTTAAAAAAAATTCTTTTCAGAAATTTTAGTGTGAATATTATTATTTAAAAGTGTTATTCAACTTGTTTCTGTCCATGGGGTGTGGTGGTGGTGGGATGTGGGGGGGGGGGAAATGAAATTAGTACCATTAACACAAGGGGTTATATTAGCCCTACCGGACGAATCCAGTTTTACCTATGCCACGCCCATTCCTAGATATGGAACATCATGCTTTGCCAGTGTTGGGATTGATCGAGCCCTGAACTCCCTTACTCTCAATTTCCAGAAAACTATGCAGGTAATCTGTTGATTATTTTGAAAGTAATATGACTGGGAGCTGTTGCTGACATATGCCCAGCCAAATTAGTTTCAAAATTGTTAATAGAAAGGTTATTAAATAGTAAAGACATACAATTCGTACAACTTAGATACGTCATTCATGACGCAATCGATTATGACGTCAGCCTACAGGTGACGTAATTCAATATGACGTTATATATTTGACTGACAGATTGGACTACTCTATGGGTGCTATAAAGTATATTTCCATATATCCATCGAACCTGTTTGGTTCTTAGAGGTAATACAAGGTTCCATTTCCAGCTAAGCCCCGCCCATGTCCAGCTAAGCTCCGCCCACATTTTAGTTGTGTTTAGAAACTTTCCAAACCTGCATTCCCAGAAGATAAATTTCAAGGCAACTATACAGACAAAATGTAATACTTTCCAACTAATTTGAGTGGGTGCTGTAACTGTTGCTGCCAATGACAGCAACAACTCCGGTCCCAGTCAAAATATTTTCAACATATTCACAATAATGTTTATTAAACGTAAAATATATTATACGTAATGAAATCATCGTATGTTTCGTTTCATTAAGTCTAGTCCAACAATATAAGCCTCTAAATATATACAATTTTGACAATTTTATTTTTCAATCATTCTGCTGTGACTGCACGATTAAGTTGTAAATTCAGCAAGGACATTGTGTGTAGCTTAGCTAGAAATCGGCGTGGCATTGCTAGAAATGTATTCGTCTATTGTTACACACGAATAATTTCTCCGTATTTATGGTATCACGGACAATAGTTGCGCAGAATATTCTGCATTGTTATGGATGCGGACGCGCGCTTATATGGCACAAATTATTGACGGGCGACAGAACAATTCCGGTGTTCGATCGTTGTATTAATTATTTGCTGTCTAAATTTGGTCAAGAAAAGCTAAATATTTGCTTATTGAATGTCCATCTCTAGGCCAAAAGAATACCATTTTTGAAAATTTACAACTGGAATGACTGGCTCGATTATCATGCCAGTCATTCCACTGGTAATTTTTCGAAAATAGTATTATCTTGGCCTGCAAATGGGCATTCTCCAAGACCGGGTTGCGATAACCATTGAAACCAAGGAAACCAGATACGAAAAACACATATACAATGTAAGTCATATTCGGCAGCATTTTTTGAAACTAATTGGACTGGAAGATTTTGTTGCCAATTTTGATTCAAAACACCAAACAGCTTGCACGTATTGACATGAATTTCGATTACAATTCACCATGTTACTACTTGTGGGCCGGTTGATTACGGGTGTACAGTTTTGCTTGTGAATGCTATGGGAAACAAAAACGAACATTTGCTTATTGTAGCGTCCCGTGTTAATCCTCCTCCCTTCTTCCTGCTCCTAGGTAAATTAGGTTCAAAATATATTTGTTAGATTGTAATGGATAGATCCGATCTGTCACTCAAGCATATGACTTCATACCTAATTACGTCACATGTAGGCTGGCGTCATGATCAAAATGCGCATAAGCTGTATTGATGACGTACCTAGCTTCGCCAGGAACATTGAATAGTGTAAGAATTGTTTGACTTTTCTATTCAATAAACAGTCCGTTGAATATTTTGAAACAAATTTGATTGGACGACGTTGCTGCCACAGCACCCAATCAAATTTGTTTCAAAATATTCAACAGCTTACCTGTATAACGCCCCTGAAATTCAGACTCTGGGAATAGAAGGTTCGGCGTATAAAAATCGATCCCAACACGCGTCAAGCACGGGCGGTGCATATCTAGAAATGGGCGGGGCATAGCTAAAATGGGCATTTTTACCTGGCCTCCCAGCTCCGGTTCGTATTATTAAAAAAACAAATGCTGAAATCGGATATGTCATTTTTGCCAATCTATTGATTGTAAACGGAATTCTGCTATTTCCACCCAGTATAACGATGGTGAGCTCAAAGGCGTTGCAATAAAATGATGCTTGGACAATAGCGCGGTCAATAAAAGCGATTTCCGTTAAGATAATAGCGTTAGTCGTATTATTGTCTTTTGTCACATGCATTACTACAGCATATGTTAGCATTTCTGTCGTATAAACACTGGTTGGCTGACAGCGTCGTTATAATGAAACATTGCTCAATGTTAATCAGAATATTTGAATTCAGCGGCAGCTTTAGAAGATTTAGAGGTAAGCTTCTATTCAAATTCGTTTGAAATCTTTTAATCTATCGCACTAAATATTTCTTACACAATTTTTTTAGGTCTTTAGCAACCATTGTAACCTTGAGTATACGTAAACAACTAACGCATCATCATCGACATCGTCGTCGTCGTCGTCGCCGCCGCCGCCGCCGCCGCCGCCGCCGCCGTTGTCGTCGTCGTCATCATCATCATCATCATCACAACCACCACCACCATCACCACCACCACCAGCATCATTATCGCCTCGATGCACCAATATGTTGCAACACATTGAGTTCCTTCTTCATCTAAGACCAGTTGCCTTGATATCACCAAATATTTCTTTGAGCGGCTCTCCAATTGTGATACCAGCGATCGAAAAGAAGAAGACTAAATATTACTTAGATAAGTTTTTTTAGGTTTGTAGCAACCATTGCAACCACCAAAGTAACCTTGAGTGTACGTAAACAACTAATTCATCATCATCATCATCATCATCATCATCATCATCATTATCATCGTCGTCGGCGTCGTCATCGTCGGCGTCGTCGTCGTCATCATCATCATCATCATCATCATCATCATCATCATCATCATCATCATCACCATCCACACCCACCACCATCACACCCACCAACACCACCAACACCAGCACCACCAACACCACCATCATCATCATCGTCACCTCGATATACCTATATGTTGCAACACATTGAGTTCCTTCATCTGTCATGACATCTACACTTTCCTAACGTGATAGCAGCTCAGGGATGTGGGTGGTTATTGGAATAGTGATTACATCGATATCTATCACCAATGGACGACGTCATAATCAATTACGTCATAAGCGTGACAAATCGGTGTGACAAATCAGATATTCATTGGAAAAGGTGATATGGTGTATTGTAATATTTGTCTCTTATTGTGATGAAGTTAGATTTCTGTATAGTGAGTATTTAGTGTAGGGTTGGTTGGTGGGAGCTTGGCGCCCTCTAGAGATTCTTAGTTCAGTATTGCTTCCGTCTAGGATGTATTTTTGTGGTACGCGTGTTGGTAGGGACACGACAAGCAAATTAAATCATTCTAACACATTAATATCAGACTTTTAAATACTGAAGATAGAAAAAAAAATTCTTTGTAAAATGTCTCTACATACTCATCTGTTTGTTGGTGAAGAATGACAAAATTCCGGTGAGAAACTAGGACTACCATTTAGGTTTCACGGCATGTCCATACTTAAATCAGTAAATTTGTTATGAATTCACAATGATATTTTTGTTTAAATTATCTGTGAACAGTAATGAAGTTTAGTTAATCTGGAATGTGATATGTATCTAAAAGTTCTATCGATAGCAGGAAGAGATCAGCATCTCGAGAAGATACAGACATGCTTCATAGAACATCAGAGCATTTAATAGCATCGAGAACATGGAGGAAATCAGTGTATCCGCCTCGTCAAGGTCATATTTCGTGAGAGTTCTAACCAACAGTTCTGGTCCGGTTCAGCAGCGGATCACTGTTTGGAAAGCAATCGTGCAATAGAGGATGCATGTTTTTGCTATGTCACGCGCATTTCCGTCTAAGCTCCACCTTCCTTTTACGTGCGTTTGTATCGCTTCAAAGTTTAGAGACCTGAAATCCCAGAATTGTGCCGGACTATATCATGTCATTCATGACGTAATTGATTATGACGTCAGAATCTAAGTTTCAAATAACTATACAGATAGGCTGTTGAATATTTTGAGACTAATCTGACAGGGGGTTGTTGCTGCCTATGGCCTATATCAAACTGTATCATATAAACAAGCCTTCTAGCCCGTTCCATATTTTTCGATATGAGCACACGTGCCATATTCAACGGAATATTTTCGTTGGCTGTTGCAACCCATTTAAATCGACCAATTAAAACATCGATTGATGTGAGCGTGACGCGTAGGGGTTACTATGCGGTACTGTTTTATTACGATTTGTATACTACGATTTGTCTTTCATGAAACGTCATCGCAAAATCTCATCGTTTGACAGTTTATCGGTTGGAAGCGAAGTAACGATTGATGGCCGTGGCTATAATTTTCAATGACCAGTTAAAATACTATTTAACGGCTGACATCGCCCGATTTTGTGTTCGTCACTATATTTTCCTGCGCATTCAATATCTGTTATCAAGTAGTGGTGCGTCACAGCGGCGGTATCGATTTCACGAAAATCAACAATGAGAAATCAGGTAAAAGTCACATCAGCAACTATTGGCAAATATTTCAAAATTACAGTTTATATGATAAATAAAATCTCAAAATCGGTGGCATTTCATATCACTATTATGAACCTCGTTGAAAATTATCAATTTTGTACTCGCTAAAGCTCGTGCAAATTGATAATTTTCAACTCGGTCCATAATAGTGATATGACAAGTGACCTCGTTCCAGATTCTCTATGTATATTCATCAAAGACGTCCAGATTCTCTATGTATATTCATCAAAGACATACAATTCGTAACATCGTGACGGATTTTTAGATTTTCGTGACGGAGTCTACGCCATTGTTATTATAACGTCAGCTAACATGTGAGATAATTGATTATGATGTGAAATACGTGAATGAAGGATCAGATACTCAATTATTAGGTAGTCTGATACCTGCAAGTTGGATTCTGTGTGAGACAGGGTCGGTTTCTCTGATTATGTTTCCCTCTATCTCCCCCTCTCTCTCTCTCTCTCTCTCCCTCTCTCTCTCTCTCTCTATCTCTCTCTCTCTCTCTCTCTCTTTCTCTTTCTCTCTCTCTCTCTCGGTTGTTTCGTCTTTCCTTGCATTTTAGCTCTACACTTTATTTCTCAATGATACATGAATTTTGCGATCAGAAATACCCTTACCAACTCACCTTAACAGAGTATCCATATATCAATCTGACGTCATATGACGTCATAACTAACTAAGCTGCGTTTATGATGAAGACAGAATCATTATGCCATAAATGATTCTATATGGCCCGTCTTTAACTCTTAATAGTCCGACACGTGTTACGAATTTGTATGTCTCTACTATTTAATAAACATGCTGGTGAATATTATGAAACTAATTTGACTGGGCGCTGTTGCTGCCATAGTCAGTATAGTTTTCTAGAAATTGATAGTCAGGGAGTTCAGAGATCGATTGATTCCAACACGAGCGAGGTGTGGGTGGAGCTTAGCCAAAGATGGGCGGGGCATAGCTAAAATGAAAAGGCCAATTATATTCCCCATGTCGATTGAGCTGAATCGGTTAACTAACAATTCTGCAATATCTGTAATATTCATATTACATGCTTTCTTTATACTCCGAGCCACAGTGTTTCTATCAAATATACGTACCCCGTCCAGTAATGGAGGAATCTAGGTTTAGCCATGCCACACCCATCTGTAGCTAAGCTCCACCCAGATGCTGGGATCATTTGATCCCTGCACTCTCTGAATCTCAACCTCAGGCAGCAACAGCGCCCAGCCAAATTAGTTTAAAAGTATTCAATAGAATGTTTATTAAATAGTAAAGCCATACATTTCGTATTTAATAGTAAGGACGGACTATTGCGCGTTTGTGCCGGACTATATCACGTCATTCATGACGTAATTGATTGTGACGTCAGCCGACATGTGACATATTTGATTAAGACGTCATATGATTGACTGAGAAACTGGAGTCCTCAATTAGCATATGTCTCTGTATGTAGTGGAAACTCATCTTCTGATACACGATCAGTCACGTGACTCATTGCATCTTGCATTCTGCAATTCATATTCCTATGGAATCTTCTTGCTGTTGTTTCACAGCAAATGCCTTAGCAGTTGGTGTATGCGCAGACTTCTCAATGATTTTCATAGCCGAACGCTTGTCTAAAATTGTCAATAGTAGGCCCTACATAGTCATATAATACAGAAAGAGAATGTGGATTCATAGCTAAAGCATAATTACAACGACCTTGCCAAGTTTTTACAATTTTCAAGCACATATGCATGCGCGTGCTCACTGAATAACAAGAGAACACGCAACTGACAACAAACATCATGAATCGGTTTATTGCTATCCTTTTGTCAGGTTGCATTCGGTTTCAGCTTTATTCCACCACCCCACCCCCCCCCCATTATTTGCAACATGTATGTCTACGTCTTTGTTATTTTCGAGTAGACTGCAAGCGATGAAAGCGATATAGAGCTTTATCATTGCCTATGTGATTATCGTTATTGGCCTGAGCAGACACCGTCGTAATTGATCCGATGTCAACGAGAGCGATATTAAAGGTGAAAGGATTAGCACGACAATGCCGCTCTTGGTTGTTTTTTGCATCCTGTGATCTACATTGTCCGACGATAATAGTGTTCCTGCTGCCTGGTAGAAGAATTCGCGCGGACTCGGTACTGGGCGTGGAGTTTGTTCTCAATATCCGTTAGTTCTTGAGCAGTGGGCATAAATCTGTTCATCGCTGCTTCACTCTGCGTTAGGCCAACAATAGCAGAATCCATTTCTAGATATGCCACGCCCATTCCTAGATAAGCACCACCCATATGTACGCATGCTGAGATCGATTTAAAACATTAGAACTTTGATTTCCAGTATCTAAATTTCAAGGTAATTATACAGATAATAGGCCTATGTTGAATATTTTGAAAACGATTTTACGGGGTTGTTGCGTGCGTGCGTGCGTACGTGCGTGCGTGCGTGCGTGCGTGCGCGTGCGCGTGCGCGTGCGTGCGTGCGTGCGTGCGTGCGTGCGTGTGTGTGTGGGGTTGGGGGGTCTGTTGCAGCCTATGGAAGCGACAGCTCCCAGTCAAATTAGATTCAAAATATTTAACTGAATGTTTACCAAAAGGTAAATTTATCAACGACATAAGCCTACAATTTGCACACTCGTGACGAACCTTTTGATTTTCATGACAGTGATATACGTCATTATTATCGTGACGTCAGCTAAATAGTGTTGTAATTACCCTCGTCCCGTAAGAGGAAGATGTTATTGCGATAGTATCTGTCTGTCGGTCGGTCGGTGGTCGGTCGGTCGGTCAGTCAGTTGGTTGGTTGATCTGTCAGCCTGCCTGCCTGCCTGCCTGCCTACCTGCCTGCCTGCCTGCCTGCCTGCCTGCCTGCCTGCCGGCCTGCCGGCCTGCCGGCCTGCCTGCCTGCCTGCCTGCCTACCTGCCTGCCTGCCTGCCTGCCTGCCTGCCAGCCAGTCTGCCAGCCAGTCAGCCAGCCAGCCAGCCCGCATGCCTGTCTGTCTGCCTGGCTGTCTGTCTTAATACTGAACTAAGCATTGGCACAGGAATCTAATTTAAAATTCTTTACCTAAATTTGTCCTATCGAGACCAAGTTTAGATTTACTTATAGTGCCCCACCAGCCACTTTGAGCTTGGTTGGGGCAAAGTGTACTAAACTGTAGGTCGCTTCAACAGGTGATGACCGGGATTGACCCTACATGATTGATAAACCCCACACACGAACGCACGAACGCATGCACCCGGGCACACACGCACAAACACATGCACGAATTCATGCACGAATGCATGCACGAATTCATGCACGAATGCATGCACGAACGTATGCACGAACAAACAAACAAATGCGTGAACGCACGCATGCATGAACGAACGCACGCCAGCATGCACGCATGTACGAATGCACGAACCCAGACATGCTCTCACACAGGCATGCACGCGTGAATGAAGGCACGTACGCATCAATGAACGCACTCACACACGCACACACGCGCGCGCGCACAAAGCCACACACATTTGTACATACAAAGTTAAGAGATGTCTTTCGGGTATGATTTCAAATTGTTCAACCATTGAATTTGGTTGGGTTTTAATTTATTTAAGAAGAGAAATGGAGGGATGAAACCGTGTCATTGTTATCAGGAACTATGAGGTTTAACTTTGATCCTATTAGCAAATCTTTCAGGTTAGGATTTTTTTTGTAAAGGATTACTGGTTGTGCTTTGATCGGTTCAATTAATTTAGCTTACAACTGTGAATATCCATCTTTCATGATGTTCGCTAATTCAACATTACGTCTATTGTATATGAGCTGAAATTCGATAATTTTGTTCTTTTGTGATATTCCTGAATCTACATTTACTCCAAATTGCGCTTTTGTTTGGAGTGATCTACTCCGATCGCCTTCTCGGATTTTGCGAAATATACTTGTTTCTTCATCACTATCTAAAAGCGTAATCTGTTCTATTGACATGATTTTATAACGATGCTCCACTGAATGATCAGGAAATTGGAAATGTTGAGCAATTGGTGCATCTGCTGAGGTGTCAATATCAGAAACGTGGCGTCTAGCACGCACTCTAAATGCATTTTTGTTTCACCAACATATTTTATGTGGCAAAGGGTACACTTGATCAAATAGACTACATTTTCAGAATCACAATGCATATTTGTCCGGATATGATATTAATTTTTAGTGTGAAAACTCAGGAATGTTTGTTGGTTTACAATATAGTTGTTTACTTTGTATCTGTTTGTGTCACATTTAAAAACTGATCTTTCACATATGTTGCGTTTAAATTGGACAGGTTCAAACTCGGGTCCACTATGTGGTTTTAGATTTTTAAGCTTATTGATGGTATCTGATTTAATTTTTCGAAGAAAACTGGCTGAATAGCCTCGTGCTTTCAAAGCATTAAAACACAGTAGAGAATGCATCATTCGGATTTTGCTCGTTTCTTGAGTTTTGAAAGGATCTTATGATTTGCGATTTGATCAGACCTTTAAATGTGTGTGAAGGTTGAAATGCTTTTTTGTGAAGCAGCTGATGTGAGTCTGCTGGCTTAAAGAATACTTTATATTATTATTTTCCAGAGGAATCAGATTGAGGCCCCTTATAGATCGTTACATCTAAGAAGTCAACTCACGGCGACCAGCTTATTATGATTTTGTGTCAGGAAAATAAGTTTGGATAAGCGCGAGAGCGCGCGGTTTGCGCCTTTCGGACATTGCGCGCGAGAAATCGATCTGTCTCTTCTACTGTTTGCATATGTGAGTGTGCAGAATGCATACAAATCATCAATTTAAACTATACTTAAATAGGCTCGAAATTGCAATATATAAAACGATAACTGGTAACAGATTTCTTCGGTTTGCATATTGCATGAATTAATGAATATTAAAATCGCCGATTGTCTCAGTTTGCAGAATTAGCAAAACGTGTTGCAATGTTTTCGCTTTTGAACATGGTGTATGGAAGACTGCGCGGTATGGCATACTATTATACTGGCGACGATGTCAACTTTCAAACCGGTTTATGGGGTGGGGATCAGGGCTCTGTCGGTAGAATTAGTGTATGTAATATTTTTTTCGAAAAATGTGTAGCAAGTATATTTGTGTTTTCGTGAACGTTTGACCCAAAATACACGCTCATGGCATTTAATTTCCTTATAAGCATCATCAATAAAGTAGACCTATATTAACTTTCCTCTCTGATTACGCCTCTGATTACGACAGTAATAACTGTTAAACCCTAGACGCCTTTTGACTACCAATAATATGTGTTTCATGTACATTCGTTTAACTGAGTAATTGATTTGCGATTATTTTAAAACTGTTGGGTGAAAACTGTTGCTGCCAAGGATAGAAACAGATTTCAATCAATTAGCATCATTGTAAAATAGCATGCGCTATTTGAGCTATTTGAGCGGTATCGTTTGCATAGAATACGATGCATCCACGTAATGCTCATTTTGGCCCATTAGAAAGCCATGGGGTGGGGGCATCGGTAACTGGGTATGGGCGTGGTTGGAGCATGTATGTCTATCGAAATACACCTATGATATAACACGAACTGACTGGTCAAGGTGATCGTTAACTTGTGATCTTAACATGAAAGACTTGTCTAAGTATGGGGTGTGATCCGGAACTTTGTTGCAATAACTTCCGCATTCAGAAATAAAACAACAATAAACATGTATGTTTTGTATCTTCATCGTGACAATTTAAGATCACTCGCGATGTTGTCTACCTGTTTAGATGGTTTCATCAGTTTTAGATAAAGGTAATCATGTGACTTTATTGAATTATGACGAATGTCCATCATGTGTACACGAATTCAAGAACGAAATCATTTTATACGCAATTAGGTTATGTTAATATGTTATGTTATGCATAGCATTAGGTTATGTTGATTGCGAATGACCAATAGAAAATCAATCATTTACAATTTTTTAAATATTATCGAGTAGTATAGAGTACCATTCACCTCCGTGCAGGTAACTAGCTTAACAGTGTATACTCAAAATTTAGCGAAAAATTTTTTTTGGACGCGTGTGGATGAATACAAATCTGGATATTTGATAGGATGTCCGGATATCCAGAGGCCTGTTAAAAAATCCGTATTTTCGGATAAATCTGGAGAGATGGTCACCCTGTCAACTCATGTTCCAGTAATACTGGTTTTTAGCTTGATGTTTGCATCTTGGTTATTTAAAATAGGAAAAAGTCCCAAAAGTCTTCTTCTGAATGTTGCCAGATTATGAAGATATCATCTAGATGTCTGAGGTAAAGAAGAGGCCTTTTCCCACTCTGCAACATAGATCGTGGCAAAATTTGGGCTGAATCGTTTACCCACATTCACATATTTGAAGGTAATTTTCACTATTAATTTGGAAATCATAACGTAAGCTAAATAGTAACGTGTCTGTCCGTCCGTGCGTCCGTCTAGGCGTCCGCGCGTCCGTCCGTCCGCTTAGGCGTCCGTCCGTTCGCCCGTCCGTCCATCTTGCTGCCCGTCCGCCCGTCTCTCTGTCAGGAGGTGTATCTTAAAAACTACTGATCCGTTTTGGCTGGAATTTTAACGCAAGGAAGTAACTTGCTGTACATGGGGATTTCCAGACTATGGCAGTAAGCCAGATAAAACAGCATCGGTCCAGATCGGATCAAAATTGGGATCGGTGGATATCGCTGGAAATACTGATCTGAATTAACGCGAATTATCACAGATGAAAGGATGTGATTATACATAAGGATTAAAAAAATTGTACCTGATAAGAGAAAATCTTAAAACTTCTTACAATGCAACAAAAGCGGGAGGGCGCTGGTCTGTAAACCCTTACCTGCTCGTGTTGCAAGTTATTCAGGTTACCATAATCGTCAGGATGTTCATTCATCCAATATGAATGTTTAGTTCTTAAAATAATTTCGCATAGGAAAGAACTGGTGCGTTCAACCTAGTTAACGGAAAAATAACAAATAATAACAAATATGGGTGACAAAGCCTGAATTTCGATATAAAAAAACTAGCATTTCAAGACCATTATATTACCAGAAAAAGTTATTATTTCAAAATTTATTTTATCAAATCAGTTATTGTGATTATTACACTATAATACTATAACGCTGAAGTCGGCCAAAATTGGTTTCCGCGGTATTCATAAGAAATGTCCAGTTACAGAGCAAGAAAATACGATTTTTGAAAATGTACCACTGGAATGACTGGCGCGGTAACCGCGCCAGTCATTCCAGTGGTACATTTTCAAAAAATAATCTCCGCTTGGTCTGCAAATGGACATTGTTGCATGAGAAAATTGAAATTTTCTATGACAATATTCATAATTTTAAAAACAAATTTGACATTTAAAGTGTTAACATGAGATTTACTAGTGTTAATCTGCTACCGCCCTACATGCATGTATATCAGGCGACGAAGGATCGCAGCTCACTCTGTCATACCTTGCTGTTACTTTATCAACATCAAAGATCAGATATACCAGTCACGGGACGTGGATTCGATAGACGACACGTGCATTTGCAAATCATCAATTATTCTTCACTGCCAATAGAAACACACAGCAAGGCTAGCCATCAAAGATCAATGTTAATCTAGACCCTTTATAACTATAATTGGACATGCTTTACCAGGAAATACCGGCACGATAATTATAGATAGCAATCTCAAGAAAGACAACAGACGTCATTCAAAAATAATTGATAATTACAATGGGCATGTGAGTATCCGGGCTTTGACATTTCATTTGCGCAGTTCATGAATCGTTGTCAGGTAAGGAATTGTTATGTGCCATTTTGTGTGTTGAATAAAAGATTAAATAAGACTCGAGGCAAGATTCACAGCAAAATTATTGAAAATAAAATTGTCTGGATTGTAAACTTTAAGAGACTTAAATTGTGGAATAAAACGGAAATAAATCATAACATATGATGATTTCATTTCATACAAATTACGATAATTTTTTTAGTTGTGAAATTGAATTTGAGACACAAGTTCTCAACGAAAAGCGTACAATTTAAACAATTTTATTTTCACACATTTTGCTGTGGATATGCACATTTAATTGTTTATTAAAATAATATTAAAATAATGTATTTTTGTGGCTATTCGTACAACGCCGTGAATTTTACTTACATATTCATAAGATATGATTCTCTTTATGAATGAATCCAAAACAGAGTTCACCCACATATACCTATCTACAACGCATGAAACTATAGAAAATGACGACCCACCTCATGGCGGCGAACCATGGAGGAAAAGTAAAATCCTGGGCTCACTGCTTTGCAATACTGCTGACATTTCTGCACACTGCATCATGAGGAACATAGCTTTCCAGTCCTGGAAGCTTGGATTCGTAGATCAAAGATGCCCTGGATAAAGAGGCTACGCTTATACAATGCATCCTGCGTATCCTTGATGCCGTATAACTGTAACAGCTGGGCAGCTCCAAAAGCAGCTCTAGACAAACTCGATGCCTGCCACCGCAAACACCTACGCACCATCACTGGACACCGATGGCCAGACAGCATAATTTCCAATGATGCACTATACATGGTGTGTAATACGTCGCCGCTGTCTGTAAAAGTCGCCCAGCAAAGATGATCCATGTTTGGCCATGTGCTAAGGGTGCCCGAAGAGACACCAGCACAGAGAGCCTTGGAATTCGCCCTACTCGGAGCCAGCAAAGACAGAGCCAGGAGAGGATGCCATTGCATAAATCTGCTAAGCGTGCTACGTGGTGACCTCAAGAAAGCAGGACTCGGTACACTCAAGTTCAGAATGGACCTGAGGAAGCTAATGATTTCGGCTGAGGACAAGACACAGTGGGCAAAAGCGAAGACGACTGATTGCAGCTGTAGGATGTTCCTACTACTACAGCCGCAGAATACAGTAATCATACAATGGATTCCAATGGATGAGTCCAATGGATGAATCGAAGCTGTCGCTCAAGCAAATGACGTCATAATAAATTAGCTCGCAAATAGATGACGTCGCAATCAAAATCCGTAATGAATGAGGTATTTAAGTCCGTCATGAACGCTTAATAGGCTGACAAGTGTACGAATTGTATATCTTTACTATTTACTAAACATTTTATTGAATATTTTAAAACTAATTTTGCTGGGCCCTTCCGGTCAAACTAGTTTCAAAATATTCAACAGCTTACCTGTATAATTACCTTGCTATTGGGATTCTGAGAATTCATGGCTTGATCTATTCTAACATGGGCAAAGCGTTGGCGGGGTTCAGCTAGAAATGGGTGGAGAATAACTAAGGGTAAGATATTAGAGATTGAAGACGACAATGTCTTAATTGTAAAAAAACTTACCGATACGTGTCACTCAAGATACAAATAAAGTAAACCTTTTCGGCCGGCATCTCATAAATATTTACATGTATAATAATTTGTGTATTTACAATGGAAGAATAGGTGCGGACAAAGGGGTGGGGAAACTGACATGTAAAAATGTTAGTGTAGTAGATTATGTCATATCATCTTATACACTTTTAAATTATGCAGTACTTTTTAATGTTTTGAATTATAATCCGTTACTCTCAGACATACACTCTGCCATCAAAGTGTCTTATTTATTCCCCAAAAGTACAGCGTCAATGTCTCCTAATAACCAAGAATACAACTCAGGCACTGACGCAACAAATATTACATCCGCACAACCACGATCTAAAAGATGGAACCCAGACAAAGCTTCAGAATATACAGAACATGTGATAAATAACGAAATTTGTACTAACTTGCGCATCTCATCAGATAATATTACCGACGATAACAGAACTATTATAGCTTCCTATTGTGTGTCTGAAATATCTGCTAGCATAGCCACATTATTTGAACAATCGGCTCGAAATACATTTGGATGCGTGAAGCCTCGTCAAAACCAGTCTAATAACAAGAAATATAACTTGAATCGCCCATGGTTTAACAAAGATTGTCGAATAGCAAGAGAAAATTATCACAAGTTGCGAACCAGCTATGGACCTAGTAAAACAATCACAAACGTTAATACCCTGATTGATGCTAGTAAAATATATAAATCCAATATGAATAACGATATTGCTAATTATAAATGAAATTTCAAACTAAAAATAGAACACCTATGTAGCACCAATCCACGAGATTATTGGAAAATTGTTAAGTCCTCGGATCCAATTCCAGATCCGTGTAAAGTTAGTATCAATGATATGTTTGAATTTTATAAATCTGTAATGCAAAGCGAGCATGCATGTGTAACTGACACAGATAACGCTCCCGACCAGCCAGTTCCTGATACATCAATTAATGACGCCCTTAACATGGAAATAAGAGAAATGGAAATTAGAAAGGGAATACGCTCACTTAAAACTAATAAAGCAGCTGGTGGGGATAACATAAGAAATGAATACATTAAGTCAACTGACAATAGTATGGTTCCTGTATACCATACGCTCTTTAATGTTTTCAACACAGGAATAATACCAGGTGCATGGACAGAGGGACTAATAAAACCTATTTACAAAGGAAAAGGCAGTCCAGAGGAACCACATATCTTTAGATCTATAACCTTAGTCAGCTGCCTAGCCAAATTATTTACTAGTATATTAACTAATAGAATAGACGATTACTTAGAACAAAATGAACAAATAAAAGAAATTCAAGCTGGCTTTAGACGTAAATATTCAACAACCGATCACCTATTTGCAATCCATGTCCTAATAGAAATTTTCAAAAAAAGAAAGAAAAAACTGTTTTGTGTCTTTGTAGATGTAGGAAAAGCTTTTGATAAAGTTTGGAGGGAGGCACTATGGGGGAAATATTTAAAGAAAATATCAATGGGAAAATCTTAAATGTCATCCGTAATATGTATAGAGGCATACAATCTAAAGTATTTATGAACGGCATTGCCTCTGAAACATTCACGTGTAACTTGGGGTTACGGCAAGGTGAAAATCTATCTCCAATCCTATTCAATATATACCTAAACGATCTCAGCGAATTCCTGGAAAGCTCTGGTTGCAGTGGACTGGCTCTGACAGAAAACATCGATCTCTATATCACACTGTTAGAGCTATTATATGCAGATGACACTGTTCTTTTCGCCGAGAGCCCTACAGACCTGCAGTCAATACTAAACGCATATGTGACCTATTGCCAAGTATGGAACCTTCGGATAAGTAAAGAAAAAACAAAAATACTAATTTTTGGCAGCAATAAACGGGGGTGGGAAAGGCTAAATCTTAGTATTGAAGGTGAACAAATCGAAATAACTGACATGTACAAATATTTAGGAATACATTTTTTCCACAATGGTAGATACCTCAAGTCGATGAAACACTTAGGTCAACAAGCTACTAAAGCCCTCTACTCACTATACAGGCGAATAGAAAACATTGAATTACCCTTAACGTGCCAACTAAAATTATTTGATTCGATGATTATACCAATACTTACCTATGGATGTGAAATCTGGGGGATAGAAAATCTTACTTCAATAGAAAAAATTCAGGTACAGTTCTATAAGCGGATACTAAATATTTCGAAAACAACGCCTAGTTATATGGTATATGGAGACCTAGGCCAAATTCCATTAGAAATTACTATAAAATATAAATTAATTAATTTTTGGGAAAAACTCCTAAACGGCAAAGAAACAAAGCTATCATCTTTACTATACAAGTATATCTACAATGACTATACTCAAAACAATACAGAATACAAATGGTTGACCACAGTTAAACGTATACTTGAAAATGTCGGAATGGCTCACCTCTGGGAAACGCAGACCATAACAAATTCTAATATACAATATTTGAAACAAGTACTTAAAGACCAATACATGCAAACTTGGTCAGGGCAAATTACCACCTTGCGTAAAGCCAGAATATATGGTATTATCAAAACCGAACTAAAATTAGAGCCGTATCTTAGAAAGCTAAATAAATTAAACAGAAGAACTTTAGTCAAATTTCGAACTAGTAATCATAAGTTACCTATAGAAAAGGGAAGGTGGGAGGGCTTAGGCAGGGAAGAAAGAATATGTAACCTATGCGACAAACGCGATATTGGGGATGAGTATCATTACCTATTCTTATGCGACTTTTTCTGTGATGACAGAAAATTATTTCTTCCAAAATATTATCATAACCGCCCAAACCACTACAAATTCGGACAACTGCTCTCGAATACAAACTTGTCGGTCCTAACAAAATTGTGCGCCTTTATACGGAAAATCTTTAAACAATTTGCATAACGGAGATTATTATTTTATTATCATATTGTAATTATTTCAAACACAATTATCACTACTACTACTACTACTACTACTACTACTACTACTACTACTACTACTACTACTACTACTACTACTACTACTACTGCTGCTGCTGCTACTACTACTTCTACTCCTACTACTGCTACAACTACTACAACTACTACTACTACTACTACTACTACTACTACTGCTATTACTACCACTGACTAATCAATAACGTTGCTACCAATAATGGTTATATACAATGTTTAGATCAATAATGCCACAATTAATTTTTATAAAATGCTTGTTAAATTTGGTTAACTTTAAAATTGGTTATACAAATATTGTGTAATAATGTTTATATTAATAATGTGTAATGTGGAATGTGTTTATATTGTCTTTGTCTATAATGCTGTCACCGATGTTGATAACAAGAATGTCTACACCAATAATATTCATATTATAGCGCTGATGATAACAATAAGCTTGGTATGAATACTAATACTAATACTAATAATAAAAATAATAATAATAATAATAATAATAATAAAAATAATAATAATACCTTTTAATGGTAAATGTCAATCAGACATGTAAAAAATTACTATTATTTTGTAATCCCCATATGTCACATTGTGACCTGGGGGTACTTTAATAAACTTGAAACTTGATAATTCTCTGTAGGATGTTGGCGGTAAGATTACATTGTAGTCATGACCATCGCTACCGCACAGTAAAAATAATTTTATCAACCATTAAACATCAGATAAGTATTCAAATCTAGAAGTATTAATTCTATTGATACCAAAAGGGTTGGGTATAAAATGCGAGCCAGTTTGGGAAAAATGGTAGTAAAATAGGTTTGAGGTAGAATATCTCCATGACCATTGGTCCGATTGTCACCAGGTTTGCTGTGCAAATGTGAGGATGTCTCCTAAAAATAACTCTCTAAATCTTTTTAATATGCCCAGTGAGCTATGGGTAATGGCCTGCTGGCCACGGTCACTTCCTAGTGAGCCAGCGGTTTTTGTAGGCCCGTTTTCCACCGTCATGTAACATATTTCCAAAACTAGATGGTCGCCAGTAATAAAATTGATTGCGCAAATTAATGTGAGGTGCATTTCTGAGTTGGATTATATAAATATTATTAAATTACTCAACACGCACCCCTCCCCCCCCCCACCACTCCTGACAAATCGCCTGCTAAACTCGACCATCCTTATAGAGAATATTTTTGCCGGTTTTAGAGTCCTTTTCACAACTTTGTAGACGGATAAATAAATATCCTACCTGGTCGCCAGTAAAATAATTTACTGTGCAAATGTAACATTCACATACAAATATGGAGATTCAAAAATTATTAAATTCGGTCAAGTGGGTGACCAGTGTACCCGCCGGGGGCGCGCGTGGCTCCGCCGTTTGCCGCTGTTGCTGCTGCCGGTCAGCCAGCCTCTGGGCTGGGGAGCGGTCGCAGCGCACCTCCGGTGTCTGCAAAAACCGACCCACAGGCCCGGTGGAACGATTACATTCCAGTGCAGCCATTGCCGCGAAAATTAAACACTACCGTATCGTCCCGGCTGTTCGTGTCTCCGGTGTGCCTAGCCGACATTTCCAAGATGGAAGGAACGGTGCTTGCACAATTTACGTACTTAATTACGGTGACAAATACTTTTTGTATGCCTGCCACTTATGAACGGTGTATGTAAAACCAGAAAAAGTGGTGTGTTCATTTTGTGTCTCGCCAGCGGTACCTAACCGATCTAGTCCCATGTAGACGGCATCGAGAAGGTACCACTGTAGGCGGACGGTCCGAGCAGGGCACCGTCAGTTGGTTTAATATAAACTATATCTGCCTCAAGCCGGCCAAAAACTATTGGTCTGCGAGAGCGCGGTGCCTCATGCGGGCCTCCGTCACAGGAAATTCCCACATCACCGTGCCGGAGGAAGAGAGATGGTAGGAGAGAGTGAAAGAGAGGGCCAACATGGATATGCAGGGAAACGAGCAACGGTGCTCTCAACAGGAAAGAGAGAGAGACGCCCGACAATAAACCTGCAGGGCAATAATGGAGAGGCCATATTCAAAGGTACCAATAATGATTGAATCTTTACTGTTTGCTTGGGAGGATATTTACGAATGTGCAGTACCGTGCTCCGCGTGGGGAACGGTCGAAAAACGAGAGTGCCCGACTGTCACAATGAGGGGGGAAATGGGAAACCCATACTTCTTCAGTGCCAAGGATAACTATGTTCTTTCCATTCGATTGAGAGAAGGCCACCGTTGGGAAACTGACTATAAAATGTGAAAAAGTGGGTGGATGTACCCTCGCCGTTTGTGTGCAAGCGTCAGAGAAACATTCCAGGGTAACGAAAAATGAGGAGGAAAATCATGTTGGTCTTCATTTCAGTACCGTTGTATTAAGTTAAAGATGCTATTGTAGTTAGTAAGGTTAATTTTTCTGTGTGCCTAAAATGTCCTAGACTAAGTTTTAGTCATGAGTTCAAAAACACATATTTTAAACCGCAAATGGCGTAGCACCAACTGTCTTTAACGAATACGTCTTCCTGGTGAGGAGGCCCGGCACTGTTGCCGATACCCAACGGAGCATCTCTCCTCAGACTGACAGCGTTGTCTGGTGTAGTTTCAGAATCGCAAAGCAATCCCTCTACATACCACATCACAACCACAAATAACAACACATGGACAAATCACATTGACAGAAGCGTGTTTAGAATACGATTTTAGCTTACTTACGGTGGGGAGAGAGAAACGCATTTCCATCTATGGTGGCTATCCCGTAGGCATGGCGAGCTCTATTCTTGTGAATTCTTGTGACTTCGGTTTGTGCATTGGCTTGTGTCTCTCTCTGCGTGCGTGCGTGCGTGCGTGCGTGCGTGCGTGCGTGCGTGCGTGCGTGCGTGCGTGCGTGCGTGCGTGCGTGCGTGCGTGCGTGCGTGCGTGCGTGCGTGAGTGCGTGCGTGCGTGCGTGAGTGCGTGAGTGCGTGTGTGAGTGAGTGAGTGAGTGCGTGCGTGCGTGCGTGTGTTGATCGTTGTCTCTCGATGTTGAAGATGACATGTGCTGTTATTGACCATGGATTTGCTGTTGCTCCTCATGCATGGGCGTGGGGGGATGGCGCGGGCCTAACCTTGGCCTAACGGGGGGGGGGGGGGGAGGAATGGGGTCGGTGCTGGGTGTGTGTGTGTGTGTGTGTGTGGGTGCGTGCGGTCTTATGACCTGATGTACCCTAAGTGGGGTCTTTAGGTCAGAGTCATCTCGGCCCCTTTGGGGGTTTCGGGGAGGGTAGGGTGTGGGGTCTTTAGGGTCCTGGGACCAATTTGCTCTTCTGGCCATCATCCGAGCAGGCACAAGCGCGCACTTGTTTGTTTTTGATTGATTAGGCAGCCCATATGATGACTGCATCCATCCGAGGACGAACTCGATCAGTCATCCGGGTTGCATCCCTCCATAGACCCATTGAAAAAGTCCGAAAGTTTCTAATTCTAGCAATTTTGTTTTGATTTTGTAATTCGTATGTTGCGTGATTCCGTCCGAGGACGAATCCATTCAGCATCCGGTTTACTTTGATTATGCCAAAATTTCTTGCTTACCTAGCCCTAGCTCACGTTCACACAGTGATGAGCAATGTTTGACGGGACCTCAGTTTAAAGTCCCATCCGAGAAGACTGAGCACGTGGGGCCAAGTACATTGCTTAAGCGTACTCCAGCAGCTTGCTGGTCCCAGAATTGTCCGTCAGTCTGTCCATTTGTTGATTGGTTTGTCAGTCCGTTCGACAGACAAACATACCTACCGACAGACCACGAATGAGATGGACCCACGTCCATATACCTCGTTCTCAGTCGGTAGGCAAGCCCATCTGTTTGTCTGTTAGCCGTTCCAGTCCTCCATCCGTCTCTCTGCCTGCCTGTCATTGTTGGGTTCGTTGCCGCATTTTAGCACCAGCTCTGGCTCTGAAAGAAAAAGAAGGAGAAGGAAACTGAAAGAAAAAGAAAGAGAACAAAAGAAAACAGACAATATGGACAGATGTTTGGGGGCATGTACTAACATACTCTGTGTCATCAATTCATGACACAGGCACGCATGAGTATGTTACTTATATTTTGAATATAAGTGTTTGCAAGCTTGTTTGAACGTTTACGACCACAGCTTATCGACACGCTTGGATAAGACTGATGTGGCGTAATTTAACGCTAACGTTTACTGGTCGAATTTGTAAGATTATTCATTGCGACCACAGCTTATCAACACGCATGAATAAGACTGATGTGGCCTAAGGAGCACCAAACAAAATGCCTTTCGTTTCTCCGGTGTTCATTTTCTCTGCATTTCGGTTGTGTCCTTAGAGGACGAAGGTGATAAGTACTTGTACTACAATGGTGTTAAGTCCTTAGAGGACGAGGGTGTTGAGTTCTTGGAGGGCTTCTTGCGTCGTCTCACGTGAGACGTCTTCGGATTCCTTTTAGCGTTCGTGTTTTATATGATGGGTTCTGATTATATGATGTGTTTGTCCGATGCACGCACGAACTCGTTTAATTCGTGGTTGATCTGTCGGCAAGGCATCGCTATAATGTCTTCTATAGGGTCAAGATTGAAATTTCCCTTTCTCAGCGTATCAATGAGTTCCTTTCTAATGCCTGTATATTCAGTGCATCGTAGAAAGAAATGGTCTAGATTTCTAGTCTCCTTGCAAGCCTCACATTGGTCTGTGTCTGACAGGTTGTGTTTTTTTGTAGCTGATTCGACCCAATCTGATGTGGCGTAATACAATATCGCCTTGGCGTCCTGGGATGTGGTTTTGGTAATTGCGTTTGACTCCAGGGACGATTCTGAACGGGAATCTGCAAGTTGTCCCTTCGTCTCATTGTTTTTGCCATTTGCTCTTGATGTGCCTTTTGACTAGGGCGTTCACATCGGACTTTGACAGTCCTATGCTGGTCCTAGTACCATCTTTGAGCGCTTGTTTAGCTGCCTCGTCGGCCTCCTCATTGCTTTTGATGTCAACGTGGCTTAGGACCCAGTCGATGTCCACAGTTTTGTTGTCAGTCACCACAGTTGCATACAGCTGCCGGATTTTCTTGATTAGGTTGTCCCAGCTCTTGCTGCTGCTAGATTTGAAGCTCTTCACCGAGCTTAGTGAGTCTGTGAGGATACAGTATTTGCCTGGATTTGTTAATTTAATCCATTCTAGAGCCACCGGTTTGGCTGCGTATATCGACAGGTGATTCGGAAGCTTGTACTTGAGGACTTCTTCCTGGTCGCCAATGACAACTCCTGCTCCGCATTCGCCGAGTTGGGCATTTTGGAGGCGTCCGTGTAGATTTTCCTGTGCTCCTTCCATCTGTTGTCGATGTTTTCCAGAGCGTAGCTCCTGATTAGCACTGGCGCATCTTTCTTGCTTATTTGTGAGGATAGACTGTCATGTGCCTTGATTTGCAGTAGTAGCCATGGTGGGTCAGAGCCGGCCTTGAGCTTTCTATTTCGACGTTTACCAGTTCAGTGGCGCTGGCGAGCTCTGTCATTAACAGGCCTGGTGGTTTGGTCTTTTTGGTCATTTTGGGCAGTACACTGTGTCTTAGGTGCTCCTTGCATGGAAGACATACCTCCCTAGTAGGGTGTGAGGGCGCTTAGCTTTGTAGGTATGTCCAGAAATTGAGAAGACGTTCCTCTCTTAGCAGATCTAGTGGTATTTCTCCGCACTCTACGTTGATTGCGTCTCGAGGGCTGCTCTGTGAGGCACCCCAGCAAATGTGCAGGCATTTTGATCGGAGGGTATCAATGGTTTCTAACAGTGACTTGCTCGCCGTGGCATATACTTCGCATCAATAGTCTATCCTTGACATGATTAGGCCATGGTATAGCATAAGCATGCTCGGAAGGTCTGCCCCCTAGGTGTGTTTTGTTAATGAGCGAAGGAGATTTACTTGCTTGAGGCATCTCTCCCTCAGACTCTTGATGTGGGGTTTCCAGGTGAGCACTCTGTCGAATGTTAGTCCCAGGAATTTGGCTTTAGCACATGCCTTGATTTCTGTCCTTTGAGGAACAGGTTTGCATCTAGCCTATGTATTTAACATTGGTAAAATTGATTTGAACTGTTTTTTCCACAGACAGTTTGAAACCATTTTTTTTTCACCACCGTGAGACTATGTCAAAACTGTTTGCATGGTCTTTCGTGCCCGGTCTATCTTCGCATCTTTGTTCCACAATGCTGTGTCATCGGCGAAAATAGACCCACCTTTTGCATTGGGACCCAGTGCTTCGTCTTTTTCAATGTCTTTGGGTAGATCACTCATCATGATATTGAACAGTAGGAGGCTTATCACACCTCCCTGCAGGATGCCATTTTCCAATGTTTGTTCCCTCGACATTTGTCCATTGACACAGACGCTAATCCTTCTGTTATCGAGAAAATCTTGTATCCAGAATAGGATGCGGCTGCTGTAACCAAAGTCATAGAGCTTTTTTAGAACTCCATTTTGCCACATCATATCAAAGGCTTTCTCAACGTCTAAGAAGACGCCTATTGTTATGTTTCCTCTTCCCGCATCTAGAGCTTTCTTGGCTGCCTCTATCAATCTGACTAGGTGATCAGTCGTGCGTCTGTGCTTTCTGAAGCCACTCTGCCAAGGGTGGAGTAGACCGTTATGTTCGAACTCATGTTCTAGATGGTTTTTTATCATCCTCTCCATGACTTTACAACTCGTTAGGGAGATTGGCCGGTATGATCTTGGATCAGTTTTGTCCTTCGCCTGTTTTGGAATAGGCATCCCGACTCCAGTTTTCCAGACTGAGGGCATTTTGCCAGAGCGCCACACGAGGTTGTAGAGATTAAGTAACATTTGTTTATCCTCCTCTGGCATATTACGAAGCATGTCGTATTTCAGGCCATCCTCACCTGGTGAGGAGCTTTAGCCTCTGTCAAGGGCTTGCTCGAGTTGAATTCTGTTGAAAGTTTTGTTGATGTCTTGGTTGTTAAGGTCTTCGCATTTCCCTGTGCTGAACAGGCAATTAATATGCTCATCGACCTTGGTTTTGGTTGCTAGAAAGTTGGGGTCATGGTTATCATTGCTGTTGGTCGCAATGAAGACTGAAGCAAGTGCTTCAGCTTTTTCCATGTCATTGGCGTGCTTTACCCCATTTGCTATGAGGGTGGGTAGGGGGTTTTGGACTTGGGTTTTCACTGGCAATAGCTTTCGCTTTGCGCCATATTTGGTTCGAGGGTGTGAACCGAGTGATTTCAGAGCAGTATTGCCTCCAGTGATCGCGTTTTGCCATTTTGATGGTTCTTGTGTCCAACTAGGCGTTCAATGCTGAATTTTCTCATTAGTCTATTCCAGGCTATTTTCTTGAGCTTTACTGCTTCTTGGCACTCGTCGTTCTACCAAGGCACACGTTTGTGTTTGGGGTTATTGGGGGCTGGCTGAGTTGGCAGTTGTAGAGAATCCCCATGCATTGTTCATAATATTCCTGTGCTGGTACTAGTGATCTGTGTCTCCAGCTCCGTAGCTATTATGTGCTTGTATTGAGCCCAGTTGGCCTTTTTCAGATTCAAATTGTTCCTGTGCAGTGGCGCCTCGTTCTTGCTCTCTTGGCTTCCTACCTGTATTTTGAAAGGGAGGTGGACACTGCCGAGGAGCTGGTCTTGAATGTCCCAACTGGTGGTTGGTCGAAAGCTGGGTGTTATGAGGCAAAGGTCCAGGACCGACCATTCACCATCACTAGAGTTATGTCTGATGGGTCTATGGTCGTTTAGATCAGGGGATGGGGGAGTTGAAGTCGGCCAGAAGTATTGTTTCACCTTCTAGGCCTTCAAGGAGCTTGTCATAGTCCGAAGAAGAGTGCAACTTGGGACTATAGACGTTTACAATATTAATAGGTTCGTGGTTGATTTCTATTTCTATTGTAAGGTGCTCTACGCTACTCTCACGTTGTGGCAATCTTTTGTAGGAAAGATTACTTGTTATGAGGGTCGCTATGCAGCCACTGCCTTCGCCCCTAGAGGTGGTTGCAGATTTTGCGGTACGGTCTTGTATTTCGACATTGTAGTTGTACCTTTTGAAATCCTGGTTGGGTTTCAGACGGGTTTCCTGTAGACATATAATGTCTGGGTGGTTATTTTAGCTGTGAAAAGTGTTCCACAATTTGTCAAGGTTGGTATTAGACCGGGTGCCTCGAACGTTCCATTGAAAGATTTTGACCCCCATGATTAGTTTGCAGGGGAGCAGACTTCTACGAATCTCGAAACGAGACCGTCGACATAAAAATTGCTCCTGGCTGCCTTGTTGCCCATGCAAACTGATGATACGATCGTCTCTATGATCAATCTGAAAGTATGAATATTTAGAACAATTTTAAGATCTCCACCAGCGGCGGTGGGACTTACCTTGTTCGCTGGTGTCTCTCTGGTAACCTCAGCTGGAGGGTCTCTGCCACCGCTAACACTGCTAGTGGAGTTTTCAGGTTTGTTAACCGGTTTGTCCACTAGTGTTACCTCCATTTTACCAATAGGCTCAGCCCTCTGGTGCAGGCCCCTGCTACTGCCTGTGCCTTTAGGCCCTGGGCGGACGGGTTTTTTGGCGTCTTTCGTTGTCTTGTGGCCTGTTTACAGGCTTTGCTGGCCATACTAACCAGAGGGAGGCTGGGCGTGGCCGTCTCTATTGTGGGTGGCTCAGTGGGAGCCTCCTCACCTTTTTCCTGCTGTCTCGTCCCTGAGCAGTCCCTCCCGGGGTGGCCAGCTTGCTCCTTATGGATTCAGCCCTTTTCCGCCATGCTGCTCTTTCAGGAGGTGTGGCTGGTCCAGGTGCTGGTATTCCAGCCGGCCGTTCAGTCCCCTGCATATTTGCTGGTTGACCCTCTTCGGGTTTGGCTTCGAGACTGCCTTTTATACTCAGTGAGAGGCTGCGCCAGCCGGCTCCGCCAATCAGAACGCGTGTTGCGTGCGAGACAAGGTAGCTAGAGCAATCGTGCCTACCTCTCTCTCTCTCCTTCAGGCAAACGCTCGGGCGATGTCTATGCTCAGTTGGAGCTTCAAAAGAGTCCGTCTTAATTTTGTCATATCTTCGCCAGATCTGAACCGATTTATTTTCTGTTCAGTGTGTTAAGTTCTCACCCAATTCTGATATTAATACATACCAAAATCTTTGAGGACGGTGCCATAATATAAGCAAGTATATACATAAGTTGCCAGTCTCCAATGGCCAATGCGTCAATGTGTGTTTACCTCTCATGGCCACGCATGCACGTAGGGAAAATCTCACAGGTTCTATTTCTCCAGTGGAGGGTGAGCGGGCACCGCCCTGGGCCGCGTAAGCACCCGACGGTGATCCGTGCTACACCACCCCTTCCCAGTTTGGCACCGGTGCTGAATGGGCACCGCTGGGTGATAATTATAGACTTCTTGGGTAGGCGCATAATCAAGAGGAGAAAGAGTGGCGCGTGAGGTGCGTATTCATGAGAGGCAGGCACATAGACGTGCGAAAGAGTTTAGGGAGAGAGGCATACTTTTTATTTTTATTTTTGGACTGGTTTTTATTTGTCCAGGCCGTTTTTCTTTTTTTGTTATATATACACCTGTGCAAAAGTTAAGCACCAGCAAAAACAATAGAACGTAGAAACATGATGGTACAACTAGGCTGCCATACTTTTTGTCCCCGCGTTAGCTGACATAATTCCAAGTACGAAATGCACATGCATGCATGACTTCACGCCGCTTGATGTCCGTGCGTGGCGGGAAACAGCACACGTGTTCAGTTATGTAAAAGTCCAGTTTGAGGTGTAGAACATTACATACAGATTTAGGCGACAAGATTAGGAATTTTGTGTTCATGACCGTGGTTTATTTGTACATAGAGAATTAGCTCTTGATTGTGAACCGCTATGGCAAGACGAAGGTTAAGTGATCGTGTGAAATGGCAAATCATAGGCATGCATACCACTGGTATGTCATGCAGAGAGATTGGCAGACAGCTGAACATTAACCATACTGTAATCAGTCATTTGATTGCAAAACATGGGCAAACTAACGAGGTGAAGGACAGGCCTAGATCTGGAAGACCGAAGAAGACTACTGCCCGTGATGATCGAGCCCTAGTACGCCTTGTTAGGAGATCTCCATTCACCAACAGCAGAGTGCTCAGCCAGCAATGGGAAACGCGCAATAGAGTGTCAATGTCTACCGTCAAAAGGAGACTGTATGCTGCTGGCATGAAAGCTAGGAGACCTGTCAGACGTCCTCTCCTCACTGCACACCACAAAGAGGAGCGTCTGAGGTGGTGCAACGAAAGAAGACACTGGAACATGATATTCTGGAGACGGGTACACTGGTCCGATGAAAGTCGGTTCCTGCTTCATGCCACAGATGGTCGAACTCGTGTATGGAGGTCCAGACGCACGCGTACGACCAACGTAACATCATGGAAGAAGTTCCATTTGGTGGAGATTCCGTTATGATATGGGGGTGCATCTCATTTGATTGTAAGCTGGATCTGTTGACTGTACCTGGAACACTAAATGGACAAAGATATCAAGATTCCATACTGGATAGAGTTGTGGTCCCTCATTTTGTAAATCATGCACCTGGAACCCACCCTATATTCATGGATGACAACGCCCGACCACATCGTGCTAGAGCTGTGCATGAATACCTCCGCCAGAATGCCATCGAAACCCTACCATGGCCAGCAAGGAACCCTGACATGACCCTATTGAGCATATCTGGGACATTCTGGGAAACATGGTGAGAAGGAGGGATCCTCCTGTGCAGAACCTACAGGAATTAACAGACGCACTCCATCTTGAATGGCAACGAATACCACAATGGCGTATCAGTCGGTTGGTGACCAGCATGAGACGTCGTGTCCAGGCCGCCATCCAGGCACAAGGTGGATATACCCGGTATTAATAATGACAGTCTCAAACTCGTGCACAGATGTTAAACTTCGTTTTCAGACACCATTAATGACAATCTAGCCACGTGTGTCAACTGTAGGGCAATAGTTGTCAGTTGTGTCAACGTAACCATATTCAGGCCTCGTTTTCAAGTTCAAACAAAAACATACAGTGTTTCCCCACCATCATAATCAGCATTTCTCTAGTTGCAGTATTACCTCTTGCACTAAGATGGATGGGTACATAAATGTTTATGCTATTGCTTTCTTCATAGCACATGAATATACCCTCGCATGTGCGTAAAAATAGGGTGGTGCTTAACTTTTGCACAGGTGTATAGTATATGAAAAACATATTTAAAATAAAACATGAAAAAATGGTGTATCTTTGTATGTACAAATGTATGTACAATTTAAGTGGAAATACTGTCAGGCAGCCCCAGCTTTCTGCTGGGACGGTATGACCAAGTTATTTCCATTTTTATGGTGGGTCATATTAGTACGCCGCATACGGTGTTTTTGGTGGGATATACAGCGTAAGAAGAAATATATGTTGCAGAGCTATATTGCATATAGTTATGCAGGATCTGTATCAATGAGAATATTTGTATTTCTTTCGGTAATTTTGACTGTTTAAGTTTTGATGCTGCTTTTTATTCAGCCCGCTATTTCATGTATAATAATTGCGGTAGAACTTATTCAGTTCTTAATCAAAAGTATGTCTTGTCTTATTTTCTTGTCTTTTTACAAACCTATGTCTTTTAAGCGTCAAGTTACTGACCACCGTGTTAAACATGGTTGTTTTGTTAAACGGCGTGAGGCTGGTCAAGCATCCCTCTTCGTAAGAGGGACTTGTCCTGTCACACCGTGCATGATAGCAAGCAGTACAATCCAGCTTACATTAAACGTGCCAGTTACAATAAATATCACAGTCATGTTTACCGTTGTATGGAGATTATGTGATTTTAATCAACCCGAGTGTCCGTATCTTCTGACGTGTTGATGAGTGTTTTTAGTTATGCTTGGCTGGTAATTTTCTATTAGTCCAGCGCAGTGGTGGGATGCTAATTTTCTTGTGACAGGGGTGCATTGTTATGGTGTTAGCGGTGATAACTTTAACGGACTTTAAATAGTTTTCGCTCCGTAATGGCCGAGCCTTTTAGTAGGCGGGACGGGGATAATCATTTGGATTGCTGCCGTTCTTGAATCAAACCATTGTCGAATTTCGCTTTCGGTAGCAAAATCCTACTCGTTACCGATGGCAGACTGCTGTATATCCTGCTTTCTTATTAAAGCGGTCTGGTATTACGTATATAGCTGATGCTGTGTACCGTTATTTGATTTTTTTTATGTCGTTCCTATGGAGTAATGTACCAATTATTGTAGCATTGGATGCGACGGGTTCTGATTGCTATGCGTTTCTGTTTGAAACGGATAGGTGTATGATGGTTGGATGGATGTTGGCGTATACCACATTATATGTGGTATGCCTGTTGCCTGTCCTCACCGTATGTGGCAAATAAGGTGTGTGTGTGAAGGTTCTAGCGCGGTACGGATTTTAGTTTCCTGGCCTGGTGGCAAGTGGTGTTGGTGAATTTGGTGTTTTGTATTTGGTGCCTTGTTCTGATTTAATCACGGCGATTTGGGAAATGGAATAGGGAATCGGTGTAGGGTGTTGGACTGGACGAGTAATCTCTGTTTTATTTCGAGATAAAAGTGACGATCTAAATTCATATCCTCAGATTTAAAATACTATCTCTTCCAGAGTTTTGCTCAGATGAATTCGTTACTCATGCGTGAAAACTCATTTTCCGTAATTTTGTGCAAGCGTATTTCTTTTACAGTACGTACGTACCGTTTTTTTTTATAATAGCAGCACTGAGACAAATAGAGAACAAACGTCATTATATCATATCATATACAGGTGATTAGTCCCGGGTGGTGACAATGCGGCTAAGCCGAAAAACTGGCAGTGATTACCTTATTAATACCTTTAACGATAGTTCTTGAGGAGGCTTGTGTCTATTGTCCAGAGTTGCTGGGCTCGGTCGGCCGATGTCAAATTCGATAGCTATAACTGTAATTTAGTTTTTTTGAAGGATTTCCTGAAAGTGGTGGCCGTAGTCAGCAGGCTGCTGGTCATCGACTTGACTGACATTAATAATCCTTGCATCGCTACATTCTGGGATGAATGTTACATTTACACAGCAAATCATGTTACTGGCGACTAGGTAGTTATTTATATATCCTTCTTGAAATTTGCGTAAAGACCCCTAAAATCGGCAAACATCGCATACTTCGCTAGAAGCTGGTTGTAGTCAAAAGGCGACATCTCAGGACTGCGCGGGAATAATTTACTGATTTTTATATGGTCGAACTCATAAATTGACCTCACATTTGCACAGTAAATTCCATTACTGGCGACCATCTTGTTTTGGAAATATATTACAAGGAGTTAGAAAACAGCCTACAAAAACCGCAGGATCGCTAGGAGGTGGCCGTGGTCAGTAGGCCATTACTCATAACCCACTGGACGTATTATGAAATTTCTAGAACGCTATATTTAGGAGACATTCTTACATTTACACAGCAAATTTAGTGACAATCAGACCAATTGTCATGGAGATATTCTACCTCGAACTTATTTTACTACCGTTCTTTCCAGATCTGGCTCGCATTTTATACGCACGCATGCAAAAACACGCATGCACGCATCCGAGTACACCGCAAACAATCGTTCACACGCGGATTGGTAATAAAACCAAAATGCTAGAAAATAAAATTGTTAAAATTTAATATTTTTAGAGGTTTAAAGGTGCATATTCACACCAGAATGGTTGAAAATAAAATTGTCAAAATTGCATACTTGTATAAGCTTAAATTATGTGCCTGGGTGTAATGAAACGAAATAAATCTTAACATATTGAAGATTTTCTGTTTCTTCGGGGTTCATTTACGAATCCCACAATCTCTGCAACAAGACTATGATGTATGGTTGCTGCGACAACCTCCTATATCAGACACTATGGAAGATGCCTATCGACTCGCCTCGTCAGATGGTTGACGATATTTGTATTGATAGACGGGCCTGTTTATTTATCAGAAGATTCAGCTTAGGAGCGGTGTTTTTCCACTCTTCAGAGTTCCTAATTAAGCACAACCAAACTCGTATCTTGAACTAAGCAAGACGATAATTTTATTAAACTTAACCTATCTATACACTTTTTACACTAACCATGAATATTTCAATGATGAAATGGAGTAACAATTATTAATACTTTATATTTCGCTAGCTTCTACCGCTAGATCACTATTTTTACTTTACTTTATTCAATCAGCACAATATTCTACCCACGGACTACTCCCAGACTAACTAGTATGTTTATCCTACTGACGTAGCAACACTGTGCTTACGGAATCATAGATGGTGAAAGATTAAAGATTTAAGAGACGAAGTGCCTCTTATATACATTTTAACATGTCCTAGGTTCTATACATATTACGATATATAGATCTATACATATCGTAATACATAGTTTCTGTTTCAATTACTCTTCTAGGTAAGTTATAAGCCCAGCTTGATTGGTCGGGACAATCAGTCCTCCAATCAACATCCGCTTATTTCCTCCTAGAAGTTTCTACCTATTCTTGTTGGTCGTCCTGACCAATCCATGTTCACTTCAACTCTCGATTTTACTTTGAACGCTGTTCTTCTTAATTCTCTGCCACAGAGTTTGATCGATGCTCATTGATTATGACGTCATCTCGACTAATCAAACTCTGGGCTTCTCTTCTGTGGAGATATTACAAAACAGGGTCAAAGCGGTGTTGGCTGGTTCTGATTTGATGTGATCTGTCAGCTAACTAACAACATTACGGAATGTGTTGATGTAGCGTGCCTTTCTATGATTGACATATAGTTGATATACAAATTTCGATTGTGTTATTAATTCCTACAGGACGCTACAATGCCTCTGTCATGTCCATTGCCTATCATGAATAAGCATGTAGGATACGAACGTTAATATGCACATGAGCTGTATGATCTCATTGCCAGCTGGTGTTGTTGTACCTTCCTAAGGGAGTCGGAATGCTTGCCATTATCCACTAATGTCAGTCTGTCACCTATAATTCCTATCGATTCTTTTCACTCGATTATTTACTAAACTACTGGTCGAAACAACTGCTGAATATTATAAAAGTGTGTGCCGATCCCACAGCAACAACTTTTACCTCAACTATTGGCAGATACATATCAACTCAGAACCGTCGGTCCTCTTTCATTTAATTTAACATGGATGAATAAACTGTCCTCAGTTTCTATTTGGTTTCGATGCGATTTCCTCGAAAATCTACATCAGCAGCACTGGTCGAAGTCAACCAGTACAGCGGTCTATTACATACACAAATATAAACGATGCTAACTCAGTTCATTAGCTCACCTGGTATTTTCAAACAAGAATTTCATTTAGGTCTTACTCATAAATATAAGACATCCGGTGGGGTCATGACTTCCCACAAGACAATCCCATATCTACAATATGATGATTCCATTCCATATAAATTAATATAATTTTTGAAGTTGCGAAATTGCCTCTATTTCAATTTCGCAACTTAAAGAATTATATTAATTTATATGGAATGGAATCATCATATGTTAAGAGTTATTTCGTTTCATTACATATAGGCTCACAGTTTAAGCCTCCGAAAGTGTATAATTTAAACAATTTTATTTTCAGAAATTTTACTGTGAATATGCACCTTTAACTACTGTGCCGCGATGTAATAATCGTTACATATGATGATTTTATTCCAGATAAATTAATATAGTTTCTTTTAGTTGTGAAGTTGAATTAGGGACTCGGGTCTCCAATTCAATTTCACAACTTAAAGTATTATATCAATGTATGCATAATGAAATTATCGTATGCTATGACCTTTCATTTCATTACATGTAGGCACACCATCTAAGCTTCTTAAAGGGATTCTAATCTTATCTCAAATCTTATAGTGTACCGATAGATAATGGTTATTATATTCCATTTGATTCATATCCTGTCACATTCCCATTTCTGTATCAGAACTATCTGCTTTGTAATATCGCGTAAATGTTGAACTGATCGCCACTTGTTTCCTCAAGCAATAGTGTGTGATGTCATGTAAGTGCCAATTCATTAGATTCTTGATTATGTAACACTCATCTCGTTGAATATTTTGAAACTAATTTGACTGGAAGTTATTGGGGCCTATGGCAACAACAACTTCCAGTCAAATTAGTTTCAAAATATTCAACAGCTTACCTGTATGAATGCTTTTATATCACATCACCAAACTATAGCTGGCACCTCTATGACTCAGCGTATACCCTGAGGCAGACACGCTAGGCTTTTTCTGATTGGTTGAAAAGTAAATCATGGCAGCCCTCATAGGCTGTAGAAATGTGTCAACATTTAGCTACTAAAGCCTGAATATCTTTCTTTAGCGGCATGATAAGAACCTTAAAACTACCCGCATAGTTTATGAGTGGCATATTAGATCACCTGAATAGCTCTCAAGAGATCAGGTTAGTTATCCTTTAAAGTATAATCTAATTTTTAAGCGTCTTCGTGTGAATATTCACCTTTAAGTCCCAATAATGTCTTCACAGACACGGAGAACTATTTACGCGAGTAACACCATCTGAGTTATTATATTATTTCAAGGTTACAAATCTAGAGATGAAGAAACTCAAACATGGTTAGAATTCCACAAAGCATTCCGAAGGAATTTGATCTTCGTGACAGCGAGATAAACAGGAAACTGACTGACAACGCGATCTTGCCTCTAATTTAGAAGAACGGAGAGATATTGGGCGCTGCGTAACTTAACCCTCTAATTTATTCTTAAAAATTTAAATTTTTTCATAGAGAATATCCATTTGCAAACCAAGAAGAATATTTTTGAAAATATATCACTGGAATGACTGGCTCGGTTATCGACCCAGTCATTCCAGCAGTAAATTTTCAAAAATAGTCTTCTCTTGGTCTTCAAATGGATATTTCGCAAGACCATTGCAGCAGCGGTTTTGGCTGATATGAGTAGTAAAGGGTTAATTAATAGCGGGATTCATTTCTACCTATGCTCTTCCCATTTCTAGCTAAGCTCTTCCCATTTCTACCTATGCTCCGCCCATTTCTACCTATGCTCTGCCCATTTCTACCTATGCTCCGCCCATTTCTAGCTAAGCTCCGCCCATTTCTAGCTAAGCTCCTCCAATTTCTGCGGGGAATCGATTTATATACTCCGATCATTAAATTCCCAAAATTGTCATAGCCCGCAACAGCATCCAGCCAAATTAGTTTCGAAATACTGAACATGTTAAATGCTTAGTTACCAATGCAATTGGGATTCTGTGATTCAGGATTCAAAGTAAATACTTCGATACCAATACGTGGAAACATGGGCGGAGCTTAGCTAGAGTTGGGTGGGTATAGCTAGATAGGGGCGGAGCTTACATAGTTATAGGCAGGGAATAGCTAGAAATAGATCCCTCTATTGTGTGGCAATTATCAAGTACCATCAT
>CM067360.1:64824829-64862329 GCA_034401795.1 Chaetoderma sp. LZ-2023a
AGAAGCGGGGACAGTGAGCAACCCTGTCTGACACCTCGTTCCAACACCACAGGTTTAGATAGATGATTATTGACTAAATAGCAACTTGTTATATCAGTATATAAAATATTGACCCATTTAATAAATCTGGAACCAAAGCCAATATGGTCTAAAGACTTAAACAAGAAATCCCATTCAAGTCTGTCAAACGCCTTCTCGTTATCAACTGCTATTATTGCTGCTGGGATGCAATACTGTTCAACAAATTGAGTAAGGTCTCGTATAAGCAATGTGTTGTTTAATATCGTTCTTCCAGGTACAGAGCACGTTTGATCATCATCAATTACTTCGCCTAGGACTGCGCCAAGTTTTAATGTTAGTGCCCGAGTAATAATCTTATAGTCTACACAGAGTAGAGAGATTGGTCTATATTTCTGTATTTTATTTCTTTCACCCCTCTTGTATATAAGCCGAACATATGCTTTGGCCATAGATGGAGGGAGATGCCCTTGCTTAAAAATGCTAGCTGCTATTTCTTCTAATACTGGACCAAATATGTGCCAGAATGTTTGATAAAGTTCGACTGGGAGTCCGTCGCATCCAGGAGACTTTTCTACCTTCATACCTTTGAGGGATTTTGTCAAATCATCAATTGTTAGTTATTGGTCACAACTTTCGCGACATACATCTGGAAGTCTTTGCGTTATATTAGCTAAAATATCTCTAGTTGCAGTTTCAACACTTCTCTCAGATTTATACAATGATTTGTAAAATTTGGATACTGTTCCATCATCTCTGCATTTGAGGACACTGATACACTATCATTAGTCTTCAGTGCGCGCATTAATTTCCCTATACCTCTTGCTTTTTCCAAGTTACAAAAGTAACGTGTAGGCTTTTCGCCATCGGTGTGCATTTGTGCTCTTGACCTTATTTTGGCGCCATCAAACTGATATTACTCTATTTGATTTAGTCTACCTTTTAATTTAACTAATAGTTTATAATAATTATATTCTCCATCATTAATTTTCTTATTAATTTTACACAACGACCTCTGAAGCGCCTTTTTACGCTTTCGCATTTCTCGTGCTTTCCTGATGGAATACTGCCTTGAAATATGTTTCAGGTCTGATTTAGCATCTTGCAACCAGTCTGTTATACATTCATACAAACTTCTTTTTTCATCGCAATGCCTCCAACAACTTTCTACACATTTGCGATAGCAACTATCTCGTAACAACGCTACATTGAGTTTCCAAAATCCATCTCCTCGTTTGACCCAGTCAGCATTGTCTAATGTGATGGAAAACATATTGTGATCAGAGAAAGTTACTGGTTTTATGTTAGTTTTACACATGTAACCTTTCAATGATCGTTCTACATAGATCCTGTCCAATCTGGATGCTTTTCTTACCATCGGTTGAAAACCAAGTAAAGTCCCTGCCCTCTGGATTTTCAATCCGATAAGTGTCTAACAAGCCTTTATATTCGCAGATGTGTTTGAAAATATTATGAGATGTGTCATTAAAATTAGACTTAGCGTTTCTGTCTTTAACTCCATCTAATATGCAAATAAAGTCACCGCCCATAATTAGGTTTTCAGGCGTTCTGTCTTGAATTATTGTGGATACATCATTTAGAAATTTACGACACAATTGATGAGAGGTTGGCGCATAAAGGCACATCAAATTTAAACTTGTGTTTAGTACATCAATTGATACACATATCCATCGTCCATTTGTATCAGATGACGACGATATAACATCAACATACTTGAGACAGTGGGGAAGGATAAGAATGGCCACTCACACGCTGTTATCTTGTGATAAAGAATAACAAATCTGAACGTTTGAAATATCTTTGAGAGATTCATACACTTCAATTTTTTTAATTTTGGTCTCTTGTAGAAAAGCAATATCAACTCTCTCATTTGCTAATTCTTCAAGCAAGTGGCGCTGCTTGAATTCGGTATTTAATCCTCTGCAATTGATGGTGCAGATAATCATAATTTGTAAAATGATGTTTACAACCGCCATCATTAGATTAACTTGATTTGTTTTTTTAGCTTGTTTCTTAGACCATTTACGTAATTTTCCTGCGAATTCAATGTTTCCTAGTTCTACCACAGACAAATATTCATATTTGGAAATATCAGAATCATGGCGCAGTAGACGATATTTCACGCCTCTCGCCCTTACATATGGCACTAACACTTCACCCCCTTCTGATCGGTACATTACCATTTCATCTTTCATCTGTGAATTCTGTGTTTGAATGGACACATCTGATTCTGCAACTGGCATTGTATCACCATCCATATCATTTACTTCAACCTCAGATTCCGAGCTATTGTCTTCTTTATGACGCTTATTGCTACTTATGTTACATTTGGCAGGAGCGTCATTTACCATATCTTCAAGCCGACTTAAATCAAGTGGGCTTAGCGGAAAATCGACTGAACTTTCCGTCTTCTGAGTCCTAAACTTATCCTGTCCTAATTTTAATTCATCTTCTAAGGAATTGTAAACTGGCTCTTCTGTAAGATCATCATTTTCCTGGGTGTCTTTTACAGCGACGTTTGGCTCCACTGCATTTTGATTTTTTTCTTGACTTAAGGTTATACCCTCCTCTTATACTTGAATTTCATCTACTATAGTTACTTTAACAGGATTTGATGATTTGTTGGTGTCATTTTCAGTGGCATGAACCAAAACAACAGCTTCCGTAGTGATTGCTCCAGAAGCATTTGACTCAGTTGCATCCTTTAATGGGCGATTATCTCCTGATACTGAGGGCTTGCTTTGATTTTTTGGACAGCGCCATTTAAAATGGTCAACTGAACCACAGAGCAAACATTTGCTTAGATTGGGACAATCTGTTGCCAAATGGTCAGTACTTAGGCAGATCCGGCACTCTTTAATTTTCCCTCTATACCATAAAGGCAGGACAAAGTGTGCCATCAAGCGTCAATCTGCTTGGTAACGGGCTATCCACTTTATTAAACCAGATTCGTCTTACACCGCTTTCTAGCGTTCTGTCAAAGGGATGCGTTTCCCGTTCAATCTTTTGCACTTTGCCATACTTCTTGAGTTCATTCATGATTCGGTCATCTGGAATTTCTAGTGGAACTTTCATCTTCACTAGCAACCTATCGGACTCGATTTCCTCTACGTTACAAACTTCGCCTTTTACAATAAGAACATCTTCTAGAAGCTTTTCCTTGACCCCCTCATTTGACACTTACATTCCATACAGTTTTAGTAACATTGATAAGCCCCTGCAAAGCAGCAGGTCCCGCGCCAACGACGTCCTTTAACCCATGATACACGTCGATAGCCGTGACACCCCGACCCTTAGTTGTTATCTTAAGGCTTAGGGTACGCTTATAGGTTGCCATGGTGTTTTATAAAAAGAGGAAACCCATACTACTACAATATATAATACAAAAAAATATATAACACCAAGACGTCGAGGAAAGAGCTAAACACTAAATAAATAGTGTCCCCTTTTGAAACCCTGACGTATACCAACACATATACGAATAGAGAGTACAGTCGTATATGTGTTAGTTTGAACCACTTTCTAAGTGGTTCACTATCACCTAACCGATTAAAGTGGTTCCCTAATGCATACTAACATATTACAGACATATATCTGTTAGTCTGTTCGAGTTGACCCGGGACAGCCAACTGACTATAAAGATTTATATAATCAAAGTACTAGGTTTGCGCTTACAAATGACAAAGGAATTAAATCCACTCACTCAAGCGATCTTGCCAAATATAATGCGCTAGTCAACGAACTATAGAAATAGCATACTGGAGCTGGGAGAAAAGTATTGCATTGACCACAGTAAGAGGCGGCCTATTAAATGGCTGAAACCGCCAGCTAAGAGGAGTGCCTTTAGAAAATGGAGACACAAAATGCGCTCCAACCAAGACAAGAATTCACAAATTAAACATAAAGTTTGAAAGGAAATACTAATACGAAATATATGTATAAGATTTATCTACAAAATCGCGCTAGAAACTAGCAACTTCGGGCAGCAATTGCAGAGCTAAATAAACGCGTGCGTTCACTTCGGCTACTACTACTACTACTGCTGCTGCTGCTGCTGCTGCTGCTGCTGCTGCTGCTACTACTACTACGACGACTACTACTACTACTACTACTACTACTACTACTACTAATACTACTCTTTTTGTTTCCGCTGATGCAATCCAACAAACTTCACGGAAGAACTTCTTTTAAAAAAAAGGCTTGCAAACCCCCATATAAAATAGCAGACTTGATTAATAATATACTATTAACACTAACAAATTAACATATCAAAACAGTGAAAGCTAAAATAATCTATTACAATATACCACAATCATGGCATAAATATATAGAAAACAAGCTTAATAAAGAGCTGATAACATAGCATAATTCAACAAAGCGTTTACTATTTGCACATTTGTATTAGTAAGCCCAAATGGCGAGCATAGTTTACCAACAAGTGTTGAAACAACTCGTCAAAAAGTAGAGGTAAGTTACGGCTGCTCAATGACGCCATTGAGCAGATTCATGACCGGCAGGCTAAATGTATTTTACATAGTTTAATGAAACAGACAGTGTAGTAGTGGGCCCAAATATTGACTATAATTCACCAACAAGTGGTGAAGCGACTCGTCAATAAGTAACAGTAAGTTACCGCTGCTTATTGACACTGGTGAACCAATTAATAACCTTCAGGCTAGGTGGATTTTACATAGTTTAATGTGTAAAGTGGCATATAGATGGCGCTCTGTATTCACGTTTAGATTTACCTTAACCTTGGGATTTGTAAGTTGCCCCGGAACAAATGTGTTTAAAATATTTACAGTTTGACAGCAATGGTAGCAACCAGCCAAACAAGCAATAATTGTTTATACTGAAATTAGTAAGGGACACTTAAAATTCAATGCGAATTAATTTCCGACAGGTTTCTAAAACAACATATGCGTATTGTAAGCCAACAAATAACGTGCATTAACTACAAGTTCCTCAAATTACCTGTGGCTATTTCAAAATTCATTAGCAATGTACTTTTATGACCAGTTTCTAAAATTACCCTGGTATGTTTAGTTTGTTAGAATTTTGTATTAAAATGCAGAGATAAATATCGAAATTTTAAACACCATTGCTCAAATAAGCGAGTCAGAATTGCAGCTTACAATAATAGAAAGCTGATTGAAATATAACCATATTTAAAACTGCCATAATTAGAAGAGGAAAGCAAACATTAATTTATTAATTTATTGCAACCATTTTGACATTAAAGGAAGTTTTACCCTTCAAACGTATATTTCAGTTCTAATACACAAACTAGAGTTTAAATTGAAGGCATAATGAGATTAGTGTATGAAAATGGTCCAGTGACCTTCAATAATCATTTCCAGAATCAATTATTTAGCTCAATTGACTCTAAATTAGTACCTTCTCTAGCATCTTAAAACATCATTTTTGGCAGAGACTAAATTGACACCAAACATTTTGGATCCACCCTTTTCTCCCACAACATGCCAGCCTATAAGATTCATTATGAATACATTGCACCAATAGGACACGGAAAATAGCCATTACTGCAATTTGTTGATTTCCTGTTAATTCTGACTAGTGAACACCTGTGTTTCCAGATGACATGCTATCCCAGTGATAAAACACACAGGATCAATTCTTTCTCACATCTTGCATTTCATAGTAGATAAATCCCTAAATAAAATTGCTTCCTTTGATAAATTATCCGGTGTTAATTTGATGCCAAATTTTGCAAGAATCCTTTTAGCGAATTCTCAAAAAGCAGTAGCTACAGAACACTGAGTTGAATAAATGTTCTATTGTCACTTACTCAATGTTGCATAGGAAACATCTATCAGACACTGTAATATCACATGTGTATGCCAAGTGTCCGCCCCACAAATGTCGATGCAACATGCGCCATGCTAAACCACGTGCATCATGTGTAATACAAATGAGAATTGATGATTTTCCATGTTGTTTTCCAGTTATTTGGCTCACATCCCAAAATTTTCAATGCATTAGTTGCCACTGGTGGCTTTACCTGAGTTAAGTTTAAGTTGTGATATCAACCTTTAGATCGTTATCTATAGTTAATAAGTTTATCATTCAGGACCAGTGTTGGTTGAAAATTATAACAGTTAGCATGTGTATTTGGTAACTGAAACCAATCAGTGGGAAAAGCATATTTTGTGCGACCAAGCAACCTTTGTTCATCAAAATTTCTCATTGATGTTTTTCGTGGAAGTTCATTCATGGAAATCCTTTTTCTGGAACTCTGCTTTGTCAAATCACTTAGAAACCGAATGCCCTGTTTGGCTAGAGAGGGTAAATATAAAACAGAATTATTGAAACGAATATTATCATTGCCCCAGAGGCATTGCTTTAGAGCATCTTGCCAACATTCCGGTGGAGATAGTCCTCTTGTAAATGCCTGTAAGGCTCCAAATTGCTCTTTATAAACAGTAGGAATTGTATTGTAATATGGTGGAGCTGTATTTGATATAAATAGGCAGTCAATAGAAAGAGGCTCTGTGTATCGCTCTATGAACGCTTGGGAAATGCAAGCCCATGGTGCACATAGTTGAATTAGCTGATTCAAAAACTTCAATTTTAATCAGAAACATTTGACTGGAATGTTAACTAAATCAAGCCCACCTTCATACTTTACATTATTTAACGCGGATACCAAATGGGATTTGTCTTCCCATAGAAATGAGAGGGTTATTTCTTTAATCTCATTCTCTACGATTTGAAGCTTTTGTATGACAGAAGCGGTCTACAACAACCAAGATAAATCTAAATTATTTATAATAAAGGCTCTGCCAAAAATAGAACGGCATCGTCTTTTTCAATTGCCTAATATGATTTTTAACTTGAACAACCATTCTTCCCAATTTAAATTTCGTGCTATGTTTGATTTCCTACTAAAATAGACGCCTAAAATTTTTATTGCGTCACTTGACCAACCAATGTCCATTATTGCATCTGTTCTCCAACTCCAAGGGCCCAGAAATACTCCGTTTGATTTCTCTTTATTAATTTTAAGCGCTGAGACTTGTTGAAATTCGTTCAATAATGATTTTAAAATCTTAAAATCTTTATTTGATCCTGCAAAATCCGTTGTATCATCGACATACTGGGACACCATTACCGGGTTACCAACTCCATAAACACATATCCCTTAAAAATGAGTATTTTGCCTCAGTGAAGCTCCCAGCGACTCTATAGCTATTACAAATAAAAGAGGTGATAGAGAACAGCCATATCTTACAACCCGCTCTAGTCAGATGATCATTAACTAAATAACAGCTTTTTATGTTGACATACAAAATAGTGACCCACTTAATGATATCTGGGCCTAAACCAATGCATTTTAATTTCTTTAGCAAGAATTTCAATTCAACGCGATCAAGCACTTTCTCGTTGTCTAAAGCTATGATTGCTGCTGGTATATAGTCTTTCTCGACTAACTGTATGATATCTCTGATAAGTAGAGTATTTGTTAAAATTATTCTACTTGGGACTGAACATGTTTGGTCAGAGTCAATCACAACTTATAGGACTGAGCCGAGTTTTAAATTTAGTGCCTTCGACATAATTTTATAATCCACACAGAGTAATGAAGTTAGTCTGTAATTCTGAAGTTTGTTTCTATCACCCCTTTTATATATCAGTCGAACATATGCTTTGGCCATTCATGGAGGAAGGTGTCTACATTTAAAAATGCATGTTGATAGCTCTTCAAAGGTTGGACCTAATAAATGCGAAAATGTTTGTTAAAATTCTACAGGCAGTCCGTCACAGCCTGGCGATTTTTGTGGTTTCATGCCTTTCAGCGATTTGTCTCTAGTAAACATTTATTTCCACATATATTTTCCAAAATAGTGTGTGACGTGTACATATATTTCGACTTGGATGTTCTTTCCTTGACGTCATCTAATACGCAATTAAAATCTCCCACAAAGTTTATGTTGTCAGACGGGTTATGGTCAATTGTTGAAGAAATATCATTAACAAATTCTTTACGTTGCTGATGCGATGTGGGGCATATAGACATATAAGATTTAAGCGCGTATTTGATACATTAAGTGTAACCCAAATCCAGCGACCATACGCATCTGCTATCAAGGAGATAATGTTTACAGAATCAAGACAACGGCGAAGGAAAATAATTGCTACGCCAGTACTGATCATGGGATAAGGAATAATAAATTTGTGATTTGGAAATATCTTTGAGGGAATTATACACTTTAGGTTTTTAAATTTTTGTCTCCTGAAGGAAATCAATATTGACCCTTTCGTTTTCTAATTCCTCCAAGAGATGTCGTTGTTTAAACTGGCTGTTTTAACCTTGACAATTGAGTGTGCAAATAATCATTATTATTATTATAAGTATTAATAGGTAGATGGTTACTGTCGCTATAATGTATCTAACTGGATTTATTTTTTCCGATGCTTTCCTTGCCCATTTGCCTACTTTTATGTCGAAATCAGTATTTCCTAAATCTACTGTTGACAAATGCATATATCTATTAATATCATGACGTAAGTGTCGGTATTTGACCCGTTTCCTGGTCACATATGGTATCAGTACTTCTCCATTCTCTGAACGATACATGCTGATAAAGCTCCGATAGCAAAACAAAACTTAACAAAGGCATTACTATTCAACCCAGGTGTAGTAGTAGACCCGTGTGGCGAGTGCAACTATCCAACAAATGAAAAGTGCCTCGTCAATCTATGACAAATAAGTCAATCATTGACGCCAGTGGGCTGATTCTCTAAAGATCAGCGGGCGTAGTAGCATTTGGCTAGTATAATACATATAGTCGGCAGAAAAATTCCAGAAAAATTGATGGCCCTCTTGTTTACATTTTCAATTTACTTTATTATAAGGTTTTGTAAATTACCATTCAATCCATGTGTGGTAGTAGACCCGTGTGGCGAGTGCAACTATTCAACAAATGAAAAGTGACTCGTCAATCAATGACAAATAAGTCAATCATTGACGCCAGTGGGCTGAGTCTTAAAGATCAGCGGGCGTAGTAGCATTCAGGTAGCATAACATATATAGTCAGCAGGAAAATTACAGAAAAATAGATGGAAATAGATGGCGCTCTTGTTTCCGTTTTTGATTTACTTTGTTGTAAGGTTTTGTAAATTACCCGGGAACAAATAACCCTATAAAACTCTGTGCAAATTCCTAAAATTACCTGGGACAATTTTATAATTCAATGGCAAATTACTTTATCGATTGATTATTAAATTACCCCAGTCTGTTTATTTCTTAACATGAATTATTAAACATAACAATATCAAAGTGCAGACTAAAATGAATTACATGACACAGATTAATTAAAAGACACAGATAAATCAGCTGTAGTAATTAAATGATTTAAGCTAGTGCAGGCTCATTTATTTTTACAGCTCCCAACTCTATTGAAACTATGTTTGTTTTGCACCATATGTCCTTGAATACTTTTTCTTTACCATGCTGCTTTAATCTAAAATATTCGCAAGGAATATGATTCAGCAGCAATGAACGAAATATTGCCTTTATTGCTCTATTGTGATTGCCCATAGATGGATTTTTCGTCTGTGCACACCGATGTTTCCAAATGGCCCAAACACCTATGGTTAGTATTGTTATTAAAATAGTCCTTTCAGACTTTATGATATTTACACCGCTTGATCCAAATTCTCTAAATAAGACTACATGCGTGTCTAGAACAATGGGCTTCGCTCCAAATTTTGCCAAGATTTGGCTGATATAGTCCCAAAATTGTGACGATATTGGACATTCCACAAATAAATGCTCGATTGTTTCCTCGTCTGTTTGACATAAGTAACACCTATCAGAAGTCGTAATATTGCACTTGTATGTCAAGTGTCCCACCCATAGACGTCGATGTAGTAATCGCCACAATAAATCACGAGCCATATTTGGTATGGATGGAGAATGTAAGATTTTCCATACATTTTTCCAACTGGATGGTTTATAGCTTGAGTCATCCCATCTCCTAATTGCTATGGGAGGTGTTACTTGTTTTCGTCTCATAATATGGTACCATTCCTTGGATCTCATATTGTATTTTAACATCTCATCATCAAGAACTAATGCGGGTTGTGGAGTCAAACTATTATTATTTACATTTGGCAGACGAAACCATTCAATTGGTACAGCATGTTTTATTTTATTTAGCAACCGCTGGACATCTATATGCCTCATATGTGTTTTTCTAGCTACGTCTTGCATTGAAATCCATCTACGTGTTTGAGGGTGTATCATATCCGATAAATGTTGAATGCCATATTTTGCAAAGGACGGTAGATAAAGTACTGCATTGTTATAACATATATTACTATTGCCCCACAATTGCTGTTCTAGTACTTCCTTCCAGCACGTAGGTGGAGGCATGTATCTGTCAAATATTTCTAACCCCTTAACTTGATCTTTAAACACATCTGGTATCATTTGGCTATTCGGAGGTGGCTTCTTTGAGGTAAACACATGCTCCGCCAGAAATGGTTCTACAATTCTCTCCATGAGAGCTCGTGAAACACATGCCTACGTCTCATCTGATGTAATAAGATCATCCAAAAATTTTAACCTTAAAGAAACACATTTCACTTTAATATCAATTAAATCAAGTCCTCCTTCTAACTTAGCATTATTGAGAACACGATGGGAAACTAAATGATTCTTTTCTTCCCATATGAATGACAATATCAACTCATTAACCTCCTTTTCTACATGTTTTGGCATGTGTACAACCGATGCTGTATACCATAGCCCAGATAATGCCAAGTTGTTGACAACAAACACTCTACCAAAGATTGAAAGACGACGACGCTTCCAATTTGCTAATATTCTCTTAAGCTTAGATACTCGTTCATTCCAATTTTGTATTGTATTCGGTTTCCTGCCAAAATAGATGCCTAAAATCTTAATGGTATCATTAGACCAATTGATTTCAAGTGGCTGGTCATTCCGCTCTTTCCATGGCCCCAGAAATAATCCTTTGGATTTTCCTTTATTGATTTTCAAACCAGATGCATTTTGGAACTTTTCTAGTACGTGGTTTAAAATTGCAAAATCATTGTTTGAACTGGTAAACACAGTTGTGTCATCAGCATATTGTGACAGCTTAAGTGGTCTTTCTATGCCACGAATACATATGCCTTGAAAGTTATTATTTTGCCTCAATGCTATGCCAAGTGATTCCATCACAATAACAAATAATAATGGCGATAGGGAACACCCCTGTCTAACCCCACGTTCTAAGACAATTTCTCTGGATAATTGATTGTTCACTAAATAGCTACTCTTGATATCCGTATATAAAATCTTTACCCATTTAATAAAGTTTGAGCCTAACCCAAACGATTGCAAAGAATTAAAAAGAAAATCCCATTCCACACGGTCAAATGCCTTTTCATTGTCCAAGGCAATCACAGCTGAAGGGATGCTATCCTTCTCAACCAATTGTATAAGGTCTCTTATTACCATGGTATTGGTTAGAATTGTCCTCCTGGGTACAGCACATGTCTGCTCTGTTCCAATGATTTCTCCTAAAACACTACCTAGTTTCAATGTTAGTGCTCTGGATATTATTTTGTAGTCTACACATAGTAGAGAAATTGGTCTGTAGTTCTGAATTAGACGTCTGTCATTTCCTTTATATATTAGCCTTACGTATGCCCTAGCCATAGTTGGTGGTAAATGGCCTTTCTCAAAAATTTCAGTGCCTAATTCTTCCATTATTGGACCTACAAGGTGCCAAAACGTTTGGTAAAATTCAACTGGAAGGCCATCACACCCCGGTGATTTTTCTAGTTTCATACCTTTAAGGGATTTAGTTAAATCTTCTAGTGTTAAGGGTTGATCACAAAATTCACTGCCTGTGTCTGACACCTTTTTGTCTATATTTGCTAACAAATCCAATTTTGCATCTTCATCAATTCCCTCTGACTTGTACAATGACTCATAGTAATTGCATACAATAGTACTCATTTCATTGTTGGTAAAGACGGTTGAACCATCCGGCATGTTTAATGAGCACATCACCTTATCTATTGCCCGTGCTTTTTCTAATGCGCAAAAATATCGGGTTGGCTTTTCCCCTTCTGCGTGCATCTGGGCTCTTGCTCTAATTTTTGCACCCTCAAACTCATAGTGTTCTATATCTCTTATTTTACTTTTAATTTTAACCAGTAATTCATAATAATTCTCTTCACCATTATTTACTTTAGCATTAATTTTCATCAATGATCGATGAAGTGTTTTCTTGCGTTTGCGTATTTCCTGTGCTTTTCTAATAGCATACTTTCGGGAAACATACTTTAAATCCAGTTTAACATCCTCCCACCATTGCAATGTGCTCTTATATGATGCTTTCCTATTAATCCAATGTTGCCAACAACTCTCTATATTATTCTTATAAAATTCTTCTCCCAACAGTGTTGTGTTTAATTTCCAAAACCCGACCCCTTTTGTTACCCAGTCAGCATTGGCAAAGGTTACACAAACCATGTTATGATCAGAGAATGCAACTGGCTTAATATTAACATCTCTCCAGTACCCTGTTAACAAACTATTCACATAAATTCTGTCGATCCTTGAACCAACTTTACCATCTACCGAAAACCATGTGAGATCTTTACCATGAGGTTTTGATATTCTATAGGTGTCCACTAAATTTTCATTATCACATATTTCTTTTAAGAGTCTATGTGATGTATCAGTATAAGTTGAAGTTGCATTCCTGTCATTTTCTTTGTCTAAGACACAATTAAAGTCACCACCCATTACTAAGTTTTCAGTGATGTTATCTAGTGCTGTTTTAGACATCTCCTTAAAAAAATTACGACGTAGTTGATGAGATGTAGGTGCATATATACACAGCAACGTGATACGTGTTTGTTGTATATCTAGCGTAACTCTCACCCAGCGACCATTTGCACCTGATACTGAAGAGATTATATTTACATAGGCTGAACAACGAGGGAGTATAACAATTGCTACGCCTGCACTATTATCTTGAGATAACGAATAAAATATTCTGGATCCAGAAATCTTTTCTAAATTATCGTATAATTCTGACTTCTGAATTTTTGTTTCCTGTATCAAAGCAATGTCAATCTGCTCATTTTTCAGAGTCTCTAGTAAGTGACGTTGCTTTATGTCACTATTTAAGCCTCTACAATTGAGTGTGCAAATTAGCATAAAAGGTAATAAAATGCTGTGTAAAACCGCCATTATTAAGCTAACTAGATTTTGTTTTTTTCGACCCTCTCTTAGACCATTTACCTATTTTACTCACAAACGCTGCATTACTTAGCTCAACTTTTTCCAAATGCTTATATTTTAATATATCTGAATCATGACGCAGATGCCTATATTTAACACCATTTGCCGTCACATATGGAACTAACACCTCTCCTGCCTCTGACCTGTACATGACCATTTCATCAGGTGATTTAGAACTCTGTGTTTGAATGGATATATCAGATTCAGCGACTGACATATTATCGTCTTCTATATCACTTTCCTCTATTTCTGATTCAGAACTCTCTCCATCTTTCTGTCGCTTTGTTCCACTCAATCGATCCGAGACACCAATTACTTTCTCTATATTATTTAAATCGTCTAGATTGAGTGTACTCAGTGGAAATTCAAAGTTAGTTTCAGTATCTTGCGACCTGAATTTTACTTGTCCTAAATTAAAACTCTCTTCCAGAGGGTATTGATCATCATCTTCAACTTGTGTGGAATTAGCCTCTCTGTCATCAAACTTGGATTGACTTGTTACTGGAGCAAGACTTAGCCCCTCATCTAGAACCTCTATTTCATCGCCTGCAACTACAGCGATTGGATTCTTAGTTTTTTCCCCATGCTTCTCATTAACATGGACTTCAGCTACAATCTCAGCAACTACTGGTTCGATGACATTTTCCTTAGCAGCGTGCTTCCCATTAGTATGAATTTCCGCTACAATCTCAGCAGCTACCGGTTCTATGACATTCTCTTTAGAGACAACTTGCTCTGCACTTTTATCAGCACCCTTTTTGACATATTTGTTCTGCGGGCATCGCCACTTAAAATGATCAGATGATCCACAAACTAGACATTTGTTTTTGTTAGGGCAATCTGTTGCAAGATGTTCTGTGCTTAAGCAGATTCTACACTCTTTGATTTGCCCCCTGTACCATAATGGCAAGATAAATCGACCATCTATGGTGACCTTGCTTGGGAGAGGTTGTTCTACCTTTTCAAACCAAATTCTTCTGATGCCATTTTCTAAGGTTCGATCAAATGGATAGGTCTCGTGTTCTACTTTGTCCACTTTGCCATACTTGATCAATTCAGTGATAACCCGTTCATCTGGAATCTCTAATGGAACCTTCATCTTGACTAATAGACGATCAGAATCTATTTCCTCCACATTACACACCTCACCCTTCACGACAAGGACCTCGTCGAGCAACTTTTCCTTCACACTTTCATTAACTACGGTGACATTCCATACAGATTTGGAAACATTAACGAGACCTTGAAGGACCCGTGGCCCTGCCCCAACTACATCCTTCAACCCATGATACACCTCAATTGCCGAAATACCCCAAGCCTTTGTCGTGATTTTAAGACTCAGGGTACGCTTATATGAGGTTGCCATGGTGTTTTATAAAAAGAGGAACCCCATACTACTACAATATATAATACAAATATATAACACCAAGACGTCGGGGAAAGAGCTAAACACTAAATAAATAGTGTCCCCTTTTGAAACCCTGACGTCTACCAACAAATATACGAATAGAGAGTACAGTCGTATATTTGTTAGTTTGAACCACTTTCTAAGTGGTTCACTAACACCTAGCCGATTAAAGTATGCTAACAAATATATGATTAAATAGTCAAGTCATATATTTGTTAGTCTGTTCGAGTTGACCGGGGACAGCCAACTGACTATAAGGAGTAATATAGTTAAAGAACTAGGCGTGTGCTTACAAATGACAAAGGAATTAAATCCACTCACTCAAGCGATCTTGCCAAATATAATGCGCTAGTCAACGAACTATAGAAATAGCAGACTGGCGCGGGAAGAAATGTATTGCATTGACCACAGTAAGAGGAGCCCTATTAAATGGCGGAAACCGCCAGCTAAGAGGGATGCCTTTAGAAAATGGAGACACAAAATGCGCTCCAACCAAAACAAGAATTTACAAATTAAACATGAAGTTTGAAAGGAACTACTAATACGAAATATATGTATAAAATTTATCTACAAAATCGCGCTAGAAACTAGCAAATTCGGGCAGCAATTGCAGAGCTAAATAAACGCGTGCGTTCACTTCGACTACTACTACTACTACTACTACTACTACTACTACTACTACTACTACTACTACTACTACTACTACTACTACTACTACTACTACTACTACTACTACTACTACTCTACTACTACTACTACTACTACTACTACTACTACTACTACTACTACTACTACTACTACTATTACTACTACTACTACTACTAATACTACTACTACTACTACTACTACTACTACTACTACTACTACTACTACTACTACTACTAGTACTACTACTACTACTACTACAACAACTACTACTACTACTACTACTACTACTACTACTACTACTACTCCTACTACTACTACTACTACTATTACTACTACTACTACTACTACTAATACTACTACTACTACTACTACTACTACTACTACTACAACTACTACTACTACTACTACTACTACTACTCCTACTACTACTGCTACTGCTACTGCTACTACTACTACTACTACTACTGCTGCTACTACTACTACTACTACTACTACTACTACTACTACTACTACCCATTTGCGCAACTGCTACATATAATTATTTTTCATTTCAGTATTCTGAATGACTAAGAGGAAGATTGAATTTCGGCTGAATCAAATATTTGCACAGATGGGCACCGAATTTTGTTGCAACTACAATTGACGAAGACGAATGGGGATACGAAAGCCTGTAACACTGGATTTGGTGTAGCGTAGTGCATCGCAATTACTATTATGTGCTATATATTGATTGTGCTATGACAAAGTTACCGTAAAGACAGTACATTTCTATTGATGTTTAGAGAAATCAAGAAAATATATAAAGGACAGGTAAATATGGGAACGATTTCACCAGCCTTCATTTTCTTATTGACATTTACAAGTTCAAGACTAAGTTTCACGCTAGGCCTTGCCGATACCGGTAATGCAACCGTCAGCGTGACTCTTAATGCTTCAAAAGAGACAACCGAATATCTTCACGAGGATTCATCACACGTGTTCTTTCATGATGTGGTTGCTGAGGCAATCTGGAGGTATATATCTCCTTTGCTTATACTTTCGGGCACAGTTGGTAATATTATATCTGTGAGAGTTCTAACGAAGAAGGCCATGTGGAAGCTATCCAGCTCGCCTTACTTAGTGGTGCTAGGTGTGGTTGACGTGTGGGTGCTTTACACCGGTTTGCTGAGGCAGTGGATACGAGTAGTGGCAGAGGTAGATGTTCGTGAGTTGTCGGAAGCAGGATGTAAGATACACATATTCGTCGTCTATTTCACTGTCGATTATTCTGTCTGGATTCTTGTGGCTGTCACTATTGAAAGGTTCATCAGCATCTGTTTTCCATTCAAAGCAAGACGAATCTGCACACGAACGAATAGTATGTGCTTAATGGGTGCTCTCGCCGGTGTGTTTGTTCTTCTTAACGGACACTTTCTATTTGGATATGGCCATACCTATGGGGGTTCGCCAGAAAATATTACATTAATCGATCGATGTTCTTCCCAAGGCGAAGATTATACATATTTTGCGTCTTATCAATGGTCGTGGATAGATTTCTCAGTATTCTCGATTATACCTTTTTTAGTAATCATAATTTGCAATATATGTATTGTTACAAAAGTCGTATTCTCGAAGCGGAAGAATAAAATTGGAGCGGCAACCAGTGAAAGTTCGCAGCAACAGCGAGCAGTGAGAGCGACATACATGACCGCTCTTCTACTCACACTAAATACGGTGTTTCTCATAAGTACCGCTCCAATATCGATTTTTCTACTATGCGATCCATATTGGTCAGCCGATGCCACAGAGGAGGAAACAGCAACATTGATGATGTGGTGGGCTATTGTGAACATGCTTATGTACCTGAACAACTCATCAAACTTTCTTCTCTACTGCATCAGTGGGCCAAGATTTCGTCGAGAACTAAAACAGTTATTTTGCTGGGGTGGTAGAGTTATTGCTATTGAACAGAGCTCCGCGCATACGTTGATGCCAGTACGACCAGCACCATATAAGGAGTCTACCGCATGAAATCTTGTACCTGGTGTGGCGACGAATGGCGGGGTAGTTGAATGACTTTTGACCCTTTTATGGCAATAGGCAGCAACAGCGCCCAGTCAAATTAGTTTCAAAGTATTCAACAGCTTACTTGTATAGTTTTCTAGAAATTGAGATTCAGATAGTGCAGGATTCGATCGCTCTAAATACAGAAAAGCGTGGGTGGAGCTTAGCTAGAGATGGGTAGACATAAAGACTAAAACTGGATTCCTCCATTATAATAGATGGGTAAATTTGGGAATGATTGAAGGGAAACTAATCTCATCTCGAAATGATGAGGTAAAAGGCAATTCATCTTTTCGCCAGAGATTATTGTTGTTATGACCTTGACCTTGCTCTGTATCCTTTACCGTCTACCGCCATGAAACCAATTCCAAATAATCAGGTATCTTTGAAATATCTCCAATAGTCTAACATCATGCAGAGTGATCAATTCACCTTTCCAGAGTATCAATCGATCATCTGACGTAATATGACGTCATAATCAGTTACGCGGCGTGTAGGATGACGTCATAATCAGTACGTCATAAATGATTCTATATGGCCCGTGCTTAACTCGTAATAGTCCGACACATTGTACGAATTGTATGTCTCTACTATTTAATAAACATGCTGTTGAATAGTTTGAAACTAATTTGACTGGACGCTGTTGCTGCCATAGGCACATGGCAGCAACAGCGCCCAGTCAAATTAGTTCAAAAGTATTCAATAGATTACCTGTATAGTTTCTGGGAATTGATATTCAGGGAGTTCAGAGATAGATCGATCCCAAAACGAGCGAGGTGTGGGTGGAGCTTAGCTAGAGATGGGCGGGGCATAGCTAAAATGGAAAGGTCAGTGTAACTCTAGCGGTACTTATATTTCTACGAGATGCCAAAAATGGCCATGACCTTGAGCTTGCTCTGTGACCTTTACTTCCTATCGACATGAAACAATATTCCCGATGATCAGGCGTGTCTGTACACCCTAGAATAGATCTAACATCGTGCAAATTGATCAGTTTTACTCCAATCTTGCTTATATTTCTACTCCGAGAGGCCGAATATGACCTTGATCCTGAGCTTGCTGCACGACCTTGACGTCCTGTCGACCTGAAACATATTTTACATGATCAGGCACATGTGAAAACCAGAAAATCGACTCTAACATAGTTGAAATTGGTCAAGTGATTCCGGAAATATACCATTCTCTGTAGTTTCCAGCAGCGACGGCGACTATCTTGGATTTCTTGGACCCTCCTTATTCCCCGCCCATCTCAATCTAAGTTCCACCGACACCTCACTCGTGTTGAGATCGATCGATCTCTGAACTCCCTGACCATCAATTTCCAGAAAACTATAGATGTAAGCTGTTGAATATGTTGAAATTAATTTGATTGGGTGGTGTAGCTGCCTATGCTTCCTATGTTTCCGCCCAGTCCAATTAGTTTCAAAATAATCAACAGCATGTTTATTAAATAGTAAAGGCATACAATTCGTACAACGTGTCGGACTATTAAGAGTTACAGATGGGCCAAATAGAAGTATTTATGACGTAATGATTATGACGTCATCCTACACGCCGTGTAGCTGATTATGACGTCGTATGACGGCAGATGATTGATGGATACTCTGGAAAAGTGAATTACAGCATGAATGACTCGATTTAGTCCGTTATAGAAGCTTAACTCTTTAACCCTCGAATTTATTCAAGAAAATTTTAATTTTCTCATATATAATGTCCATTTGCAGACCGAGAGAAGAATAGTTATCGAGCCAGTTATTTCAGTGGTAAATTAAAAAATAGTCTTCTCTTGGTCTGCAAATGGACATTTTGCAAGACCAATATAAAAGCCGTTTTTGCTGATATGAGTGTTAAAGGGTTAATAGTCCGACACGTTGTACGAATTGTTGTTTAATAAACATTGCTATTATTTTGAAACTAATTTGACTAGGCTGACATCACAATTAAAATGCGTAAGGAATGAGATATCTATGTCCGTCATGAACGCTGCTTAATAGTATGTCAAGTTTACGAATTGTATATCTTTACAATTTAAACAAGCATTCCATTTAATATTTTGAAACTAATTTGACTAGGTGCTGTTGCTGTTCTTGGCAGCAACAGCGCCAAGTCAAATTAGTTTCAAAATATCAACCAGCTTCCCTGTATAGTTACCATAATAGTGGGATTCTATGAATGCAGGCTTCGATCGATCCTAATACGGACAAACCGTTGGCGGAACGTATCCAGAGATGTGCGGGATATAGTTAAAAGCGGAATGCCCCATTGCCAATGAATCCCTATCGAATCAATACTGTTTTTTCATCACGTACTTACTTGTCAATTTAGTATCATTGTCGTGAAGTTGTTGCTCGTGACAGAGTATGTAGAATAATAAAGTTATTAAATTCAATCAGTTTGTCATCTTAGCATATGCCCACCTCACACGCTTGCATGCGCGCGTGCACTCCCTCACGCGCGCGCGCATGTGCGCATGCACAAACGAACGTTCGCTCGCTCACTTGAACCCACTGAAATACTTGATATAATAACTCAAAAGATCATTAATATATTCTATCATTTACATAACGATATAGAGGAAAAAAGTTTTAAATGATACCGATGTTTTCTAAGATGTGTATACGGGCGTGGTAAGAATTGCGTTGTATTTACGCAAACATACTACACAAGTGCGGTATCTTCACAGTGGAACTATACAGGCGTGTTAATACAAATAATATACAGAATATTATGAAAATATGTTACGGTTATACAGAGAACGCTTTGATGTGGCGCCATACCTATCGTCATGTTAACAGCTTTTTCATTGATCAATATTAACCACGTTGAGCCTTGAAATTCCACTGAAGTACAAGTTCGAAGTGGAACGTGTCTTCCAATTTGCCTAGCTATCGTGACACGGCGTGGGATATGTCACAAGTACAAATCTAACAGAACTAAATGCCATATGTTTGATTACATATTTGAGTGTTTCTTTATCATCTAGATTTCTCAGGCAGAATCATCGATTAGCACCAATTAGCGTCAATATACCATATCTAGCATCAAAGCATAATATAATTAGCTTCCTAGATCGAGCGTAATAGACCTTTAACTGTGTAACTGTCGTCTGAGTTTTTGCAGACGACATATCCCAAGTGCTATATCTCTGGATATGCTAAATATTTTGAAAACAAGTTGACTGAAAGTTGTTGGTGGCTAAGCCACCAACAATGTTCAGTCAAATTGCTTTCAAATTATTTAGCAAGTCAAGAATATTTGCTCATTGAATTTATTGTTTGCTGGCTTGTAGATAGACAGTTAAAGCTTGACATTTCAGTGTCTCAATCTCAAAGACGAATATATAGGAGATCTGATGAATATTGTGAATCTACTTTGACTAAAACCTCGCTGCCATAGGTGGCGACAGCTCCTAATCAACTTAATTTCAAAATATTCAGCAGAACATTCCATATATCATAAAGAATGTATCATTTCTGGTCTGTCTTCAATGGTTTGGTAACTAACCTATCTTTTTATCACATATGAGGTATGTGAAATGGCCGATGCTTCTCATGGCATCACAATTTTGAGGATCCCATGGACCCCATACGATAAAATGTTGTGGGGGTGGGGTGGGTTGAGGGTTGTTTCAAGATGAAATCTGGGGGTCCCAAGCTGAAAATCTTGGCCTCCAAAACTGCTATACTATATTACCACACTAACATTAAACATGACCGTGAACTCAGAGCTATACATTATGGTGGTACCATGCTAGATATTGTAGGTATTTTGTGCACCCCTACCACCCACCCCCACCTCTCCCTCCCCCACCCCTATAAAACATTAATATTTAAAGACCACGTACTTGATCGCGGGGTCACATGGGACCCGTTGCCACCAAATTTGGGAATCCCAAGTTGCGTTTTCAGGATATACACACTCAAAGGATCCTTATGAGAATCCCTGGATATGGCCATGCATACATAGCTGCACTCTATTTAAGGTCTAGACCTATTGCGTGGAACACCCACACCCACCAGCCCAACCCCTTAACAAATTTAGGATGCATAATTTACAAGAGAGGGGACCATTTCTAGATAGGACGTCATTGCATAAATCTGCTAAGCGTACTACGAGGTGACCTCAAGAAAGCAGGATTAGGTACACTCAAGTCAAGAATGGGCCTGAGGAAGCTAAGGATTTCGGCTGAGGACAAGACACAGTGGGCAGAAGCGAAGAAGGACTGATTGCAGCTGTAGGATGCTTTTACTACTACAGCCGCTGAATACAGTAATCATACATACACGCCTATTTCCTGTTGGAATCGATTTGGAACGTTGAATCTTGAATACCCAAAACTAGGCAGTTATTAAAGCAGTTGACTATTTAGAAATTAAATTGACTGGGAACTGTTGCTGTTTATTAAATTGTAAATTAATCAAAGACATACAATTCATACACCTTCACGACGGATTATTGCAGTCTTCATGACGGATTATTGCAGCCTTCAGGGCGGACTATTGACGCCTTCATGATCTTCCACTTTCTCAGTCAATCATATGACGTCATAATCAATTCACCTTTCCAGTTTATCCATCGATCACCTAACGTCATATGACGTCATAATTAACTAAGTGACGTCATAATCATTAAATCATGAACGATTCGATATAGTCCGTCTTTAACGCTTAATAGTCCGACATGCTGTACGAATTTTATGTCTTTACTATTTAATACACATGTTGTCGAATATTTTGAAACTAATTTGACTGGGTGCTGTTGCTGCCATAGGCAGCAACAGCACCCAGTCAAATTAATTTCAAAATATTCAACAGCATACATGTATAGTTTTCTGGAAATTGTGTAGTCAGTGAGTTCAGAGACCGATCGAAACGCGGACGTGGTGTGGATGGAGCTTAGATTGAGATGGGCGGGGAATAGTTAAAAGTGGAAAGGTCCACTACGCGTTGTGTAGGCTGACATTATAATCAATTACGTTATGAATGACGTAGCTAAGTTCGTCACGAACGTATAATTGATGACGGACTAAGTATTGCTGTTGTACGAATTGTATGCATTTACTATTTAATAATATGCCGTTGAATACTTTGAAACTAATGTGACTGGGCGCTGTTAGGCAACAGCAACACCAGGTCAAATCAATTTCAAAGTATTCAACGGTTTACCTGTATAATTTTCTGGAAATTGATAGCCAGGAAGTCCAGGGATCGATCGATCTCGACATCAGCGAATTGTGGTCGGAGCTTAGCTAGAGATCGGCGGCACTTAGCTAAAGCTGGATTCCTTGAACTTGAAATCGCATACTTCTTCATGTGTCGATCAATACTCACTTATCTTACAGAACAGTGGATATACCTATGAGATTATCCTAGCACATATAGTATTTATCATAGTGCAGCGACAATGCGCAAGGCATAATAATTAGATGAAGATCACAAGGAAATCCCGAGAGAGTAATTATAACTTGAGTCTAGAAGAACACATCTCCTGTAATATTCTGAGCAATATGTATAAGTATTGCAGTATATTAAATCGTGAACCAGTTCTGTGATCGGATCATCGCAATCTGCATGTGAAACACCCTTCAGGTAAGATTTAAACAATGGATGCATCCAATCTGTAACTCAATTTATAGTGAATTACGTGACATGTACGCCGACCTCACAATCAAAATGCGCAATAAATGACGTAGATAAGTACGTCATGAACAGTTAAACCTCCGTCAGTTGTACGAATCGTATGTCTTTATACTATTTAGAGCTGCATATTTACTCCAAAATTATTGAAAATAAAGTAGATAAAATTGCATACATTTAGACGCTTAAATCGTGTACTTCGATGTAATGGAACGAAATATATCTTAGTATATGATGATTTCATTCCGTATAATTTAACATAATTTATTCAGTTGTGACGATGAATTATGGGCTCGTGTCTCAAATTGAATTTTATAACTTAAAAAATTATATTAATATACACTAATGAAATCACCATACGTTAAAATTTATTTCGTTTCATTACATCTAGGCACACAATTTAAGCTTCTACACGCATACACTTTTTAACAACTTTATTTTCAAGCATTTTAGTGTAAATATGCAGCTTTAATAAAAGTTCTCTTGGGCTAAAATATTTCAAATTAATTTCAAACTATTCAACACGTTAACTGTACATTCTTATCTCGCGAGATCTCCTTCGATTCGAGATCGAGAAAAGTATCTCGTATGTATTGAGTAGCCATTGGCGTAGTGATTCCCACCAGAATATGGTGGTAGAGAGAATTGAAACCTAAAAGGACACGAGCGCTACTATCATCATACCAGACAATATTAATTCACGTAAAACGAGATGATATAAAGCTTATGGTAGTCTGTATGACAAGTAGTTAACAGAAAAATATTCCCTCTGAATTCGTCGTAAATTCAAATCTGTCGCATGTCTGTCACACACAAAATGAGGTCAAGAATTTGCTGACGTTGCGTGGATGGTGATATCGCACGAACCACTGGGTAGATCAAGTCCATTTTATTGTCTGTATTAAGCTAGTGATACAGAGGTTAAGATGATACCAAAATCAACACGATCCACAGAGTTCCTTTTACAGCCCGCTACGGAGATGGACAGGGTCCCGATATGTCTGGTCGCCGAAGTGGAATCTGTGTAATAGTCTAGTCCTTGCGATGACGTATTACGATGGCCGGTCAATACATTAGAGGTGTATTCTTGTAGAATCTATTTTTAGATTGGTTAACTGTATAGTTACCATGAAATTGGGAGTCTGGGAATTCAGGATTTAATGTATAAAAATCGATCACAAAACGGGCAAAGCATGGGCGGAGCTTAACTAAAGATGGGAGGAGCATAGCTAAAAGTGGATTCATCATTTATAATGCTTATGTAAATACACGTGACGGATGACTGATTTTGTTAAACTCGTTGTATGATTAGCAAGAATAGTACTGTTGAGTCGGTTTTTGTAGGGCATTGTCTGATCAGCAATGGATTATAAGACATAATTGAATTGTACATATATCGAATGTACTGTGTTGGTTTGATTGCCCCGAGCTGTCAGTGATGGGTTGGTAGCTGCTGTGGGTTGTTGGCGGGGTGGGGGGGGGGTGGTAGGCGGCATACGAAGTAGGTTACTCCATCATGGAGTATATTTAACGCTTGCCATTCTGATGTCAATATTTTTAGTCTTCAAAAAGATGAATTGGTATTCATTTTTCAACAAATGTGGTGCAAGAGTTTGCTGCCTAAGTTTCTTTTGTAGTGCAGCCCCTGTATCCTCCCCGTTCCGTTGCCGCGAAGTCGGCCGCGCGATACGGACGCTCCCCCAGCGCCACCGCCGCTGCCCATCCGACGATGACGATGCGCAAGAGAGGGGTCTACCACGCACACCCTCCGCCACCTGATGGGGCGCGGGTGTCTCGGGGTCTAATAGCGAGTGGGCGGGACGTGGTCGGCTACAAGCAATTGCCGCCTGCGTATTGGGATGGCAGAACCTCTTGGTTCCCGTGGGGTCGAGTGAGCATTTGCCCCCAAGTTAAACTCAATGTACTATAAAGACATAGATATTAGACAATGTGATAAATTGACAACATATTTGCAGGACAGAGAGAAGTGTGTTTATCTTGTTATATTAAGATTCAACGTTAGATTGGTTCTTACTATCATTTACAGTTTCTTACCTTGACATGTAGTGCTGATCGTGATTGCTATCGTAATAATGATAGTTCCTTGGTAGTGTCATATGGTTAAGATGGTAGTAATGACATCAGCCTTGGATAGGATTAGCTATGGGCTATTGGAAGAAGCAGATTATATTTTGGGGCCGTCCGGCCATCTTTCCTTCCATCTTGTTGACGATATGTGTAAATTCTGGGGGTTTTGTTTGATAATTCAGATTCTATCCGGAGCTAAATTAGGGGATATATAGAAAGATGTTCACATTATTACAAGAAATATTTGATAATAGAATCGTGAAATATCTAGTGAGTTCTAGATGGTATTATGTTCGAAATCCTGGTTATAAACTGAGTACAGAGATTCTGATACAGAATATATAGTAAATTATTCCCATTTGAAAACTTTTCGAAATTACTCCATTGTAGAAATTGTTAAAGTTCTATACTTTATTAGCGCATTCATATATATCTAGCTAAACATATGGGTGAAATTCTGGAGCCAAACCTATTACAAGCGATATGCCAGGACATACTGGCATCTATCCAATTGTGGCTAATGTGAACCAACTATCTTTCAATGAGGACATATTGAGAATATTTAACTACATGGAAATACTTGGGAATTAAGATATTATTTGATGCTAGAATCGTGCAATATTTCTTTCGGCACTAGTACATAATACTAGATATTGAGTTCTGTATGGCTAGATGTTCGAAAAGTGGTTACAAACAGAGTACATAGATATTGCTATTATAAATTATTAGCATCTGACAACTTTTGGTCGCTACTAAGTTGCATATTATAAAATTATTTTATGGTGGAATTTTTAAAAATCAATATTTTATTAGCTTATTCTTATATCTATCTGACATTTCTGGGCTGAACCTATTACAGAGAGTAGGCTACCGAAAACCGTGGATCTGCCAAAATTTGTGCACATTTTTGCCATGGAATTGTTTACTACGAAATTACTTCAAGGTAGACATGTTTAAGCTTGATACTTCATTAGCGTATTCATATACCGATCTGACCATATGTATGAATTTCGAACCGAATAGGGGCCTAACCTATTGCAGACAGTATGGTACTGAAAATCACTGATCCGTCAAGATTTAAGCCAATTTTCGGTATGGAATTGCGGACTACTGAACTATTTCATTGTAGAATTTGATTTAATTCTGAATATAGCTAGCAATGATATGATATCATATTGTTTACAGCTGAGAGGAGATTTTGGCTGAATTAAACTTTTTAGCTAGATTGCTTTTTAAACAGATGTGTCACAGCGATTCCGAAAAGTTAAGATATGGGTCGTATTATATACAGTCATAATTTTTCATAGTGTATGTAGTGCAAGTTAGGGTAGGTTTTAGTCTGGTCAAACGAAGAGACTGGTGTTGTTCGACCCACTGCCTCATAGTGATAATATATACCTGTAGCATTGTATGTGGTATAATATAGACTGATGTGATTCCGCACATAATTAACTTGGAATAGAATACTATTCGTACAATATAGACCATGGTGGCTTTCCACACATCTATTTGTAATGCAACATATACATATATTAATATTTTGGGTACAGCACAGATCGGTGTGATTTCACACACAATCTATTATGTATGATTACTGTATTCTGTGGCTGTAGTAGCAGAAACATCCTACAGCTGCAATCAGTCCTTCTTCGCGTTTGCCCACTGTGTCTTGTCCTCAGCCGAAGTCCTTAGCTTCCTGAAGTCCATTTTTGACTTGGGTGTACCGAGTCCTGCTTTCTTGAGGTCACCTCATAGCATGCTTAGCAGATTTATGCAGTGGCGTCATCTCCTGGCTTTGTATTTGCTGGCTCCGAGTAGGATGAATTCGAAGGCTCTCTGTGCTCGTGTCTCTTCTGGCACCATTAGCACATGGCCAAACATGGACCACCTTTGCTGGGTGACATTTACAGACAGTGGTGACGTATTCCACATCTTGCATAGTGCATCTTTGGAAATTATGCTGTCTGGCCATCGGTGTCCAGTGATGTTGCATAGGTGTTTGGGGTGGCAGGCATCGAATTTGTCTAGAGCTGCCTTCGGAGTTTTTAGATTAAATTGTGTACTAGGAAATTGCTTCATATTATAAATGTTTTAAACTCAATACTTCATTAACATATTCATATACATATGTAAACATATGGCTGAAATTTCGGGGTCGAAGCTATTACATGCAATATGCCAGGACATATCAACACCTATCGGAATGTTGTCAATGTGATGAATGTGAACCAACTATCTTACAATGGTGGCATTTGCGGATTATATAACTACATACTATGAAATTACTTGGTGGTAGAATCATGCAATATTCCTTACAACACTACATAGAGTTCTATATGGAAAGATGTTCGAAAGCAGAGTGCAAACAGATTATGCAGATATTGGTACTTAAAATAGTAAATTATTGACATCTGATAACTGTTGGATGCAACTAAATTACATATTGCGAGATTACTTTATGGTAGACTATTTTTAAACTCGACATTTTAAAAGTGCATGCATATACCTATCTAAACATATCAGTGGACTTCTGGGACAGAATCTATTGCAGGCAGTAGCGTACTGAAAACCGTGGATCTGACAAATTACTTCGCGGTAGAATTTTTTTTGAATTGGCAATATAACTAGCGTATCCAGTGCCTTATAAGCCTATTATGTGTCTGAAATACTGAGGCCGAATATATTACAGACAGTAGGGCACTGAAAAGCATGAATCAGATACAATTTTCACAAGTTTTCAGTATGGATTTGCATACTATGAAATTACTTCATCTAGAAATCTGTTTATATAGCTAGCAAACTCAAGTCCATGTGGATGAAAATCTTGGGCCGAGCATAACCTAGACAATAGGCCAGCACATTTTCAGTATGAAATTGTGTACAACGAATTAGATTACTTCATGGAAAACATTTTTTAACTCAATACTTCACTAGCATATTCAAATAAATATCTAACCATATGGGTGGAATTTTTGGAATGAACACATTGCAGGCATTACTAACTTAGCAGGTTCATACACTTTCTGTTGATTTCTGTATCTAAACCACCTGCTACAACGTTAATGACAGCCGTTTTGACTGGAAATTCAAAACACCAGCTGCTTATCCATAGTGCTAAATAATGTACATGCATAGCTCTTTTCCCAGTGAAGGATTAAGGACAATAAATTACTAATTAAAGTCACACATACATTATTTGTAACGAATTTTGTCTACATTTTCATGCTCTACAATATTATTATACATGTTTTACTGTTAAAATTTACCACACATATCGTGACTAGTAAAATGTGTCCACGATATTAAAATCTTTGTCACGACGCCCTACATAACAATGGAAATGTATGGACTATCTCTAATGTTCAGCTTAGTGTTTTGTGCTATAATACATAAGGGGAAAATGAAACAGACACAGTACCTGGTATTGTCGTCATAATATATTAAACATTTACTGTCTAAATTTGGTAAAGATTGTTAAAATATTTAGATATTGAATGCCCATTTGCAGGCCAAGAGAGGGTTGTTTTTGCTGATGTGCCACTGGAATCTAGAATGACTGTCTCGAGAGTCATTCCAGTGGTAAATTATCAAAAACTGTCCCCTCTTGGCATGCAATTTGACATTGCTCAAGATCAATGGAGAGGCCGGTTTGACCAGCTATGCCATGAGGCGGTTAAAATACAATAAGAGATGATGATAGGCCTATATTCATCGCCGTCGTCATTGTGATTTATATACTTTCAACCGTTGAATATTTCAAAACTAATTTGACTAGTGTAGATGCTGTCGATGTTTATAGCAGCAGCACAGTTAAATTAGTTTCAAAATATTTAACAGAATGTTTATTAAATAGTAAAGACATACAATTCGCCTTTTCAATATTGCTGATGGCCATAGCTTCGTCATTCATTACGTATTTTGACTGTGACGTCAGTCTACATGTGACATAATTAATTATGACGTCAACACTTGAGTGACAGGTTGGATAACTTTTCCCCTCGTTCCATAAGAAAATCAGTGCGTTGCGATTGGGTCTACATGCATCCGGGAGGGCAGAGCTAACTATCTGACTGCACTTGCTAAAATATGTGGTCGCGTATTACAAGTGGAACATGGTGGGTGGACCACACATTACTAAGTGGTATTGGCCGTTTAATGATCAAATTTGTTCATGACAATTTCAAAGGTAGGATCCATTTCTAGCTAAGCTCTGTCCGTTCTTTCGGTGTGTTGGAATCAATTTATATACTTTGATGCACGACTTCCCAGAATCCCAATTTCAAGGTAACTATATAGGTAAGGTGTTGAATATCGTGAAACTAATTTTACTGGGTGCTTTTGCTGCCTATGGCCGTAACAGTGAGTAGTTAAGGGTGCGGCTGAGCGTTATTGTTCTTCCCAGCAGGGGGTCTTCGAGAACAATGGGTTTTTCACGAGATCAAAGGAAAAGCTTGCGGAATGGAATGTTGAGAACAATGGCGACTATAACGACACGCATTCTAGAGAACAATGACGAACAGCGGCACACGTTTTTCTCGATAACAATGACGCACAGCCGCACACGTATTTGAGAATCTGCAACACTGGAATGTTCTATTATTTTGAATGAGTTAACCCTTAAAAGTATAAAAGTTGTGTATTTTACGTTTGAACGTAGTGGCAGCGCTCCCCCCTCCGTGGTTATCTACCGTGGTAGATAATGTAAAAGTAATAAGAGAGTAATGTAAAAGAATAGAGTTTAAGAGGTGGTCTAATAATGGAGGTCATATGAGGTTGAGGATGTATGAGGAATTACGGCATTGATGTTTGAAATTAATTTGACTGTTTCGTCGCTAATGTTATTAGTAAACTGTAGAATATTTAGCGACTGCCCGTAAGCTGTTACTGTCTTAGTAAGCAACAGCTACCAGACAGATTAGCAACAAAATATTTAAAAAATCTTGTATTAATGGTATGTTCGGTTGGAATGGTAACCAAGACTTGGTGGTGATGTATTCATTGGATTGTATCATGGGTTAAAAAAGTTAACCCTTTCACCGATGAATCTATATCTCATTTTCATCGATAACATACAGGAAAACTGTTGAATATTTTGAAAATAATTTGATGACGCTAACGTTATTAGTAAAACTATTTTTTGTTGAATATTTTGATTGACTTTTAACCGTCATTACATGCAAATTGTTTTTTAAATACTTTGCAATAACGTCAATCGTTTTAGATACGATGGTTAAAATGTGGTCATTATATCCCTGAGGGTTCCGTTTATAGAATTGTATGTAGAGCGTACTTATGCTAAAAAGATTATTTGTTGCGTATGATTTAACCATACATTTCGAATAGCCATGAGATCAAGCTTGACTCGAGATACAAACATGGCACGTGTTAATAACGAAAGAATGTTAAAGCACCAAGGATCAATCTTGAATCGAGATACAAACATGTCATGTGTTAAGGAATACTATAAGAATATACCACCCGTCTCGTTCTAAGCATGGGATATTACAATGTCCTCGCCGAGAGTTTGTAAAAATCAATAATAATGACCGCTCACCGGCTATTGCTGTTTACCGACGCTTAAAGATACGACAATTAAGAGCAACATTTTGAGCGTAGTAGCATAATCATAGATGACTGTTTACTTCAAATATAAATATATCCTTTTGGCTACAGAGCAGTGATACGTTATAACCATGTTTTTACTATATAATTCAGTCCTACCCTAAGCGACCACCTCGTGTTGCGCCATTACATGGACGCTAGAGACTTTCTTAACCCTTTTAACCCTCGAATTTCTTCAAGAAAATGTCCATTTTCTTCATATTCATATTTGTAGTACAAGAGAAGACTATTTTTGAAAATTTATTATCGGAATGACTGGCACTGCAGGCTATCCATTTGTCTAGTCATTGCGCCGGCAAACACCCCCCACCAACCACCATTATCATCGTCAACACCCACCACCACCACCGCCACTATGACCTACACCCAACACCATGCATTAACCCCACCACCCACGCACCCGCCAACCGATAGCGAATTTCTTCATATTCATACTTGCATCCTTAGAGAAGACTATTTTTGAAAATTTATCACCGGAATGACTGACTCTGACAGCTATCCATTTATCTAGACATTGTGGTCGGAATGTGTGAGAGCTCTGTGTTTGAAAAAATGTCATATAGGTTGGAGAGGGTCATGAGGATTTAATAACCATCTCGCTCGTATGCACACGTGCTAATACACGATACTGCTAGTTATACATTGTGCGTAGGTGCGTGCGTGTAACACTACGACCTACACCCAACACCAGGCATTAACCCCACCACCAACACCCACCCACCCGACAACCCATAGCGAATTTCTTAATATTCATACTTGCAGGCCTAGAGAAGACTATCTTTGAAAATTTATCATCGGAATGACTGACTTTGACAGCTATCCATTTGTCTAGACATTGTGGTCGTAATGTGTGAGAGCGCGGTGTCTGAAAAATGCTATGTAGGTTGGAGAGGGTATGTCATGAGGGTTTGATATAGGTCACGCTCGTATGAACACATGCTAATACGCGATACTGCTAGTTATACGTTGTACCCTTGTGCATGCGTGCATGCCGCGGTGTGCGCCCTTGTGAGCATGCATGCGCCAGAAGACTATCTTTGAAAATTTATCATCGGAATGACTGGCTCTGCTGGCTAAAATGTATACGTACATGTGCGAATGCATGCGGCCCTCATGTTGCGGATTTGCGGGCGCATGATGCGGATTTGCGGGTGCGTGTTGCGGATGGCACCAAGTGTATGTGCATGCCTGAACACGCATACATGCCAAAATGCATGCATACATGTGCGGCCGCATGCGGCCGCATCTGCGGATTTGCGGGCATATGTTGCGGATTGTGGGCGCATGATCTGGATTGCGGGCATATGTTGTGGATTGCGGGCGCATGATGCGGATTTGCGAGCGTATGTTGCGGATTTGCGGGTGCATGATGCGGATTTGCGGGTGCATGTTGCGGATGGTACCAAGTGTATGTACATGCCTGAACATGCATACACGCCAAAATGCATGCATACATGTGTGGCCGCATTCGGGCCGCATTTGCGGGCGTATGTTGCGGATTGCAGGCGCATGATGCGGATTGCGGGCGTATGTTGCGGAATGCGGGCGCATGGTGCGGATTTGCGGGCGTATGTTGCGGATTTGCGGGCGCATGATGCGGATTTGCGGGTGCGTGTTGCGGATGGTACCAAGTGTATGTACATGCCTGAACATGCATACACCTCAAAATGCATGCATACATGTGCAGCCGCATGCGGGCGTATGTTGCGGATTTGCGGGCATATGTGCGGATTGCGGGCGCATGATGCGGATTGCGGCCGCATATTGCGGATTTGCGGGTGCATATTGCGGATTTGCGGCCGCAGTACATATAATCCTATAAATGGTACAAATTCAATCCCTTTTCTCATTCCAGTTTAAACATCGCAAAGTGGTTGGACGTGTAACTGCAGAGTAGTAAGGCAGTCAGATTTCTTTGAAGAACCTTGTAACTTGAATACTTGCTAGATTTATCCTATAATCAATATGCCGAGACATAAATGTTTTGAATGTGGTTCAACTTTTAATAGGTCAAATGACCTGAAGCGGCATAAGATCAGATTCCATAACGATGAAGATAGCGAAAATCTAGACAGTGAAGATGAAGAAATGACAGAGATGATAGTGAAGATGATGAGCCAGCGGAGTCAGAGAGTGAAGCTGGTGATAACTCAGCAGAGTCTGAGAGTGAAGATGAAGGTGAAGATGAAAAAGAAGACATAGGCAATGAGGAACTATTTACCATATTCCAAAATATTAAGCAGGTCTTAGACGCTGAACAATCAGGTTTAGAAGATGAGGATGGCGAAGTGGACACAGACCCGCATGGTGTAGGCAATGTGCCTATTTCCGTATATGCTGATGCTTTAGTTACAAAGTATATAGACATAATGCTCCAGTCGAGAAGATTACAGAACTCTACGCTCATTAAAATAATTCGTCAGGAAATTAAAGATTTTATCGACGAGGGGTACGCATACGATGAAGCAGTCTTCTCAGCTTTTCGAAAACGAGAGTTTCTGACCAAGAAGTACATAAGGAACCATCTAGATGCTGAGGATAATGATGATGATTCTGTCGGCGATAGATCTGATCCATAAGGAATCAGTCATCGATAAATGGATCTCCAGAACATTGACTATTTGTTTATGCTACTGCAACTATACGTTTTATCATATGTAATATTTACTTCAATGTGAAAATATGGATACAAATAAAACATCGGTTCTTTATGCGTGTGTTTGATGATTGTAGCTTCCCAGCCGGGTCTCCCCACATCCCTCGATATACAAATCGGAGTGCTGATGCTGTTGGTGGTGGTGGCGGTGGTGGGGTTGGCGGTTGATGAAAATAGGTGTTGTGATGGATGATGGTGGTGGGGTTAATGCTTGGTGGTGGGTGTTGGTGCTTAGTGGGTAGTGGTGCTGATGGTTATAGAGGGATGGTGATGGTGGTGATGGTGATGGTGGTCCAGACAATGGTTAGCCAACTATATTATTTTTGTTGTCGGGGGGTCTCATTGACTAGGTACTCATAATGCATTCATACTGCGTGTACCCAGACATGGTAATTTTTCCTAGTTTTATTACCTTTAACTGGCTGACTGGCGAGTTGTTTCAGACATTCCAGGGATCTACTTCCTAGCAAAATATTATGGAAACGATTTGAGCAAATGTTGATGCAGACAGTCAAATTATTTTCAAAATATTCACTAAATAGCATGGAAATGATTTGATAGAAAGTTGTCGCGAACACCTCAGTCAAATTATTTTCAAAATATTCGTACAACGCGCATTGTCGGCCTTGTAAACATGTATGCTAGTATACCTCATCCCTCGTGCCAGGCAGCACCGCGCTAGCATACATCATCCCTCCTCCTCCTAACTCGTTTGACCTCAATTATGCGACCACCTCTACACTCATTCCTCAAACCTATATCATGGCGCATTGGTAGTTTAAGCGAATAGTTTTGATACTAATTTGACATAGGAAGCTACAATTCGCACTAGCGCCTTCGTGCGCACAAACTCTTAAAAAAGTGCTGTTAAATGCGACAATTTGGCATAGGAAGCCACGATTCCGCTTAGTTTCAAAATACCTTTTTACTACAACCACGAGGGACCGCATCGACCACCTAATACGTTAAACGATACAAGGGTGCTCGTCATTATTCGTCAACGATGACGATGGTGGGCATTGTTCCCACTATTTTTATAACAATTTTTAAAATTTAATAATTAAATGACTGCCGCTTTAAAGATCACTCCTTAAATACGAGAAGCATGATTATTATCTATATAATATTATGCATACAACATCGCTTGGCTTAGCTATATATTACCCGCATAGAGATGTACTTTGCTCTCTTTTAAAAATTTAATTACTGGTAGGAAGCCGCTTAGTTTCATGTATGAGGGTTTTAGATGAAGGTTAACGCGTTTGCATACAAATTGAAGGATTAAAAGCGAATCATAGATGCTTTATGTACAATAACGAGGTGGTCAGAGAAAACATATTTCCCTGGATACTTTTTTAATGCGCACAGATTTTTATGCGCATAAACCATTTAACAAACTGATCCATCGCGTCTAGCCCGTGAACATATCCAAGATTTTCGCCTGCATGTATGCGTCATTATATGGAGGCCAGTACGCGACAGTTTTTGATAGGACGCTAGTCATCTCACGCGATATTCCTTATATATTTTTTGTAGTAGAGCGATGTAGTATAAATGTAAATGTTAATGTACATTCGGCTAAAATGTGTTGCGGATTTGCGGGCGCGTGTTGCGGATGGCAACAAGTATATGCACATGCCTGAACATGCATACACGCCAAAATGCATGCGTACATGTGCGGCCGCATGCAGTCTGTGTGTTGCGGATTTGCGACCGCGTGTTGCGGATTGTGGGCGCATGTTGCGGATTGCGGGTGCATAATGAGGACTTGCGGGCGCGTGTTGCGGATGGCAACAAGTATAGGTACATGCTTGAACACGCATACACGCCAAAATGCATGCGTACATGTGCGGCTGCATGTGGGCCACGTGTTGCGGATTTGCGGATTTGCAGCCGCAGTACATATATTCCTATAAATGGTACAAATTCAATGTCTAACTGCAGAGTAGTTAGGTAGCCTTAGGCAGTCAGATTTCATCTCACGTGATATTCCTTATATTTTTTTGTAGTAGAGCGATGTGGTATAAATGTAAATGTTAATGTACATTTTGCTAAAATGGCCAGCAGTACAAACTTTGATGGATCAGACACTGGGTATGTGCGATGTTGTTGGTGTTCCATCGACATCCACGACACCATATGCCGACGGTCGAAACACGAGAGGGTCTGTAGGCGTATGATCAAGAAAAGAGAACCTAAAGAGATGGTGTACACCTGCAAGGAGTGCTATTGTCTATTACCAACCAAACAGTATCAGCATGGGTGTCCTGTAATCGGTGATACTCTGACTGATATACAAAAAGCAAACATGACGCAGTTTGTTACCAAACTGACAACCGCGCCTGTGCGGATCTGCGAAGACTGAGACCTATCTCAAAGCACGGCCCTTTTCATGGCCCACAAATCATTCGAAAGAGAACTCTTTATCTGTTCAAAAAATAAAATAATGTAATAAAGTTTTCACACACAACAACCCGCTTCACACATGCATACGCAAGCACACATTCTGATCCGTCAAAAGTCATCGATGGATGCTACTGTTCTAAATGGCCATCTTTACGTTATTGTTCATGGACGATTAATGCATTGCCATTGACTAGGAACGCATTTTGTTCATATTATTTTTTTAATTTATAATTAAATGACTGCCATTTTAAAGACATAAATACGATAGATAACACTATCTATATAATAGCATAGGAAAACTTACTGTGTACGTGTCTGAATTTTTTTAATTAAATGACTGGGGAACACATTTTGCTCATATTTTTGAAATTTTAATAATTAAATGACTTCCACTTTAAAGAATCGCCTTAAATACGTAAGATAAAATTATATATATACAACATAGATCACTATAACCCGTGTAACGCAACGCTCTGATATTTTTGAAAATTAAATGACTGGGAGTTTGTTCATATTTAAAAAAATTTAATAATTAAATGATTGACGCTTTAAAGACATAAATATGGTAGATAAAACTATCTATATAATATTATACAACATCGATCGTCAACGATGACCATTTCCATAACAATTTTGAAAATTTAATAATTAAATGGCTGCCATTTTTTTTAATGACTTAAACGAAGGAGGGGGTTAATGGTGACTAAACCGCCAGCGGCTTACAATCAATTATTTTCAAAATATTCGTACAGAGATATTGCGCAAGACGTTGCCTCAGCGAATACGCTAGCATATACGTCAGCCATCTTTCGCATCCCTCGCGACACCTCTACGAGCGACCACCTGCATTTTCTTAAAGGACCAACAGCCGAATAAAGGAACGCTCATGCGCGGAGAACAGAATTCCTCCCTCCTCCTTCGACCTCCGTTATCAGACCACCTCTCTCTTACCTAACATCGTCTAATAAGAAATTAAAATTTACACAGTCAAATCGTTTTCAAAATATTCAGTAACCAATCAATTTATTCAGCAACCAATCAAAATATTCAGCAACTGATTATCATAATATTCAGCAACCAATTATCAAAATATTCAGCTACCACTCAAATTATCAAAATATTCAGCAAAACATTATCAAAATATTCGTACATCGTGCATACCTTGTAAACAAATACACTAGCATCGCCCTCATAATCACCCAGCAATATCAACTGAGGAGGAATGCTATATCATTCCGCCTCAACTGACACACAGTCAAATTATTTACAAAATATTCAACAGTTTTCCTGTATGGTATCGATGAAAATGAGATATGGGGAATTCATTGGTGAAAGGGTTAACTTTTTTAACCCATGATACAATCCAATGAATACATCACCACCAAGTCTTGGTTACCATTCCAACCGAACATAGCATTAATACAAGATTTTTAAATATTTTGTTGCTAATCTGTCTGGTAGCTGTTGCTTACTAAGACAGTAACAGCTTACGGGCAGTCTCTAAATATTCTACAGTTTACTAATAACGTTAGCGACGAAACAGTCAAATTAATTTCAAACATCAATACCGTAATTCCTCATACGTCCTCAACCTCCTACGACCTCCATTATTAGACCACCTCTTAAACTCTATTCTTTTACATTACTCTCTTATTACTTTTAC